>JAGMWU010000030.1:787550-803631 GCA_018697195.1 Certhia americana
TTGGGGTTTCCTGTGCTCTGCTGCCACTGTTTGCTCACGTTTCCTGCAGGAAGTTGTGTAGCAGAGCCCTGCTGTTCAAAAATACAGGAGATGTTTTGGGGTGTGTGTGTGTTTGTGTGTGGGGAGAATCACAGAGCTGGTCTGTGATAGGAGCAGAAGAGCTAAATATAAATATAAAAATATAAAAATAAATATAATATAAACTCAACCATAAAAATAAATATAAATATAAATAGTTTAATAAAAGATATTATTCACCACATTTGGAATAAGGAGGCTTCAAGCTGGATGTGAGCAACTTCTCATCCTTTCCCCTCCCTCCTGGATTGCCAGGATTTCTCCTGGATTCTTTCTGGATTTCTCCTTCCACATTATTTCACCTGAGGAAAAGAAAAAGCACAGTGGATGTTTAAGAAAGGTTTGAGAAGGAGCAGAGTTCCTTTAGTCCCAGCTCTCATTTGATTTGATTTGAAATCCTGGCTGGGATTTCCCACTTCCAGGGGAGGATGGAGAGCTGAGGACTCTTTTCCTCATAAAAGGTTTCTCCAGAACCAAGAAGCTCCCATGGAGAATTTTTTAAAGAAAAACTTCCTTGCAAGAGGCTTTTTAAATATTGGCACTAAATAGTGGCAGCAGAGGGAAATGAAATGAAGTTTGCAGTCATTCATTTTTCACTCTCCTCACCTTCTGCCATTTCAAGAACACAAAAAACTCAATTTTACTGGTTTTTTCTAAGGCTCTGTTTTGCAAACTTCCTGTATATTTTTTTTTCTTTTAATTACATAAGCTGTTTTTTTTTTTCCTCTCTTTTGCTTTTGTAACTGTCATGCAAAGATCATAAAAGAATCCTGGGGAGAAAACACCTTATTCCTTGATTTTTAATTTTTTTTTTGTTTGTTTGGGCTGCACATAATTCTGTCAAAAAATATATATATTTAATTATTTTGAAAGAAAATGAAATAAAAGCCTTTAAAATTGCTGTGTTCTTTCTATTCTTTTTATTGCCACGTGATTTCAGGAGAAACCATCAAAAGGGATTTTGAAATTTAAAGCCTGATAGGTTCACAGCTAAGCTAAAGTAAACCAAGTGTGAAATCTTTGTGCAAAAAACGTGTCAGCATTTGTCTTCCAGCTGTAACTGGCACCAAAAAAGAGAAATTTGTTAGAAAAAAGAGGGAAATGTTTAATGGAACCCAAGGGGATTCCTGGGAATGGCCACAATCCTGTGCCATGAAGGGAACAGTTTGGGTTTTTTGGTGGAAATCCTTGAGCTAAATATTCAAAATTTCTTCTGCATTCACTGCTGAATGTTGGAGGATTTTTTAATAACTGAAAATACAAAGATAGGCCAAGTGTTCCTACAATCCTCCAGGAATTATCAGCAGGGAAACAGCAACACACTGATAATTGAAGAAAGCAAAAATGCTTCAAGCTGTTTAGTATAAGCCAAAAATGACATTGAACTTCAGAATTTATTTATTTTTTTTTCTCTCAGGATGATTCAAGTAGGTAATACAATTTTAGGGGCACTTTTCTCCCATCATTTACTAGGAAGAGCCTGGGAAGGATGGAGAATAAGAGTTTTCTGTGCAGACTGAGATGTTAAATCAGAAATTACAACAGAAATGTTGAAGTTGTAGCAATTAAGTCACAATAATTACTGCAGTTGGGGTTTCCTGGAGTTTTCTCAGTGGCCAGCACACCTGAAAGAGGATTTAAATGTGGATTATCTCACCTTGCTTTGCAATTTTGTAGCAGAGCTGTGGGTGCTGAGCTGGTCACACTGGGATCTCCTTGAGGACAAAAAAAGAGACGGGAAAAGGACACTTAAATTATGGCCACTCCCAAAATACTCTGATTTTAATTTGCCACATTTGTGGCAAAATGTTTCTTCTTAAAATTAAGTCATTACTGAAAAAAATAATTTGCTTTTTAATTTTTTTTTTTAAATTTCTTTTAGACTGAAAAGGTTTGTAGGATAAATCTGCTCCTTGCTCATGTGGGATTGCTCCCAGGTGGCATTCTGTGTGCTGAATGCTTGGATCACCCAGGGGACAGCAGGAATGATCCTGCTGCTTTGATATTTACACAAAACCTGGCCTGGGACAATTCCTAAGGGTTTTTTTACAGAGTTCAAACTCTTGCAGAGCCACGGTGATCTTTGCTGGAGCTGTACCATTTCTGTCTGGAGGGAATTTCTGCCCTGGGATGTTTGCACTCTGAGTTTCCCATCCTGGCTTTGAGGGATTCCCTCACTCCAGGTGCTTGGGGAGCACTTTGCTGCTGTAAAATGGAATTATTTTCACCAGAGAAGTGCAGGGGGCCTCTTGAGGATGATGATTTCCTGGCTGGGGGGGGTGTGATTGGGTTATCAGCTGATTTTATCAATTTGATTTTAATTTGGTGTCTCCTGCTGGGTTGTGCTGCAGCTTTCCAAGCTCTTGGTCTTACTCCAGTTGTCACCACTTCTCCTCCTCCTTCTTTTTCTCCTCCAACTCCTCTCAAATGGCACAGCCTGAGATGGGTCCTTGAAAGCTTCTGTCTCCTGTTGTTTTGGCTCCTGAGATATTTTAATAAAACTTCTGAAATTAGATACAATATTTGAAGGAGTACCTCATAATGATAGCTGCTCCTTTGTCCAAGGTGTAGCTGGGTTTTTATCAATTCACTTTTAGCAATTCCTCATCCTTTTCCACTGTCTCACTCACGTGCTCCACACAATTTCTTTTCTTTTCCACCAGAAAAGCAGAGAGCAGAGTAGGAAACTCTTTCAGTGGCAGCTGATATTTTGCTTTTCTCCCCTAGAACCACAGCTGGGGTCTCTCAGAATGCTTCAGCACATCTTAAAATTCTCTTGGCCAAGCTCCTTCAGGAGAGGAGAGGAGAGGGAAGGAGCTTGGCCTCCACCTTCTCCTTTTTCTTCTCCATCTTCTTCTTTTTCTTCTCCACCTTCTCCTTTTTCTTCTCCATCTTCTCCTTTTTCTTCTCCATCTTCTTCTTCTTCTCCTTTTTCTTCTCCATCTTCTCCTCCTCCTTTTTCTTCTCCATCTTCTCCTCCTCCTTTTTCTTCTCCATCTTCTCCTCCTCCTTTTTCTTCTCCATCTTCTCCTCCTCCTCACGTTTTTCTTCTTCCATCTTCTCCTCCTCCTCCTCCTCTTTTTCCTTCCCATCTTCTCCTCCTCTTTTTCTTCTTCCTCTTCTCCTCCTCCTCCTTTTTCTTCTCCATCTTCTCCTTTCGCTTCTCACTTTTTCTCCACCTCTTCTCCTTTCTCTTCTCCTTTTTTCTTCTCCATCTTCTTCTTCTTCTCCTTTTTTTCTTCTCCAATCTTCTCCTCCTCCTCCTCCTTTTTTCTTCTCCATCTTCTCCTCCTTTTCTTCCCCATCTTCTCCTCCTCCTCTTTTCTTCCCCATCTTCTCCTCCTCCTCCTTTTTCTTCTCCATCTTCTTTCGCCTCCTCCTTGGTCCTTCTCCATCTTCTCCTCCTCTTTTTCTTCTCCATCTTCTCCTTCTCGTCTCCTCCATCTTCCATCTCCTCCATCTCCATCTTTTTCTGCCGTCTCCTCCATCTTCTTCTTCTCCCATCTCTCCTCTTTTGCTTCTTCTCCTTCTCCTCCTTTTCTTCTTCTCATCTTCTTCTCCTCTTCTTCTCCATCTTCTCCTCGCTTATTCCCTCTCCTCCGCCTCAAAGTTTGGGTGATTTTTGGTGATTGCTTAGAAATCTCCACACGTGACATTGGTATTATAGATTACAAGTAAAGAATACGAGCCATCAATCTCAAATATGGACTATTTTAGACTTATAAATACCTCCAGCCATTAACTCGGTGTTCCTATATTCAACTCTGTTAATTCAGAATGGAGATCACTGACGGGCAGGGAGGCTGTAAAAGGAATAAGAATCATAAACAATTTTAAAAAAGGAATTTCCTTTGTACTGTATCCTAGGAAAATATTAAAAATTCTTAAAAAATTTCTGTTTTTAAGACTTTATTTTTTTTCCATCAAAAAGCTAAAGGGAAACACTTCCATTTTGAACTGAGTTTTTTCTCACAATTTCACTTTAAACTGGATTTTTTCTACAACGGAAAGAAAATCCATTCTAATCTATTTTGTGTGAAAAAAAATAGAAGGAAATCAGAACAAACTATTTTAAAACAGTTTTTTTCATTTCTTATTTTAAGAGGCATTTTCCAGGGAATTGATATTTTTAAAAGCTGGATTCTTAACCAAAAACATGGGGGCAAAAATAATTTCTATTTTAAACCTGATTTTTCTGCATTCCTCATTTTACACTGAATTTGCTCACCAAAAACATGGAAAAAAAATCTGTTTTAAAAACCGATTTTTCCGCAACTCCCATTTATAAAATGGACGTTTGTCACCAAAAATATCGGAAGCAAAAAAATCCATTTTAACTTGATTTTTTCCGCATCCCATTTTACACTGATTTCTCACCAACGAAACATCTTTAAAAATCTTCTTTCAACTGATTTTTTCCGGAATTTTCCATTTTGTGAACTGGATTTCTCACCAAAATATAGAAAAAAAAAAAAAACAATCCCCTTTTAAACGATTTTTCCGCAACTTTCCTTTTTTTAAAAAAAGTTGGTTTTTTTTTTTCATTTTACATGGACTTTCTCACCAAAATATGGCAAAAAAACAAAAATCTATGGAAAATATTTTTTCACAGTTTCCATTTTAAGCTAGGGATTTTCTCACCAAAACTATTGCAAAAAAAAAAAGAAATTTAAAGTGATTTCTCCACACAACTTCCATTTTAAAGTGTTTTTTGGCTGGCCGGAAACTTAGGAAAAAAAAAAAACAAAAAACCAAAAAAACAAAAAAAAAAAAAAAAAACAAATTTTAAAGTGATTTCCTCCACGCTTCCATTTAATATGGATTTTCTCACCGAAACTTAACGTCAAAAAAACATATGCAACAAGCAGATAAAAATATTCAAGTTTGTTGCTCGGCCACACCTTCCATTTTTCTGGATTTTTCTTTTCTCAACCACAAACTATGGTAAAAAAAAAAAAAAATGATTTCCTCCAACAACTTCCATTTTTAAATTGGATTTCTCACCAAAACTACGGAACAAAAAAAAAAAACAAACAAACATAAATACAAAACAAAAAAAAATTTAAATGTGATTTCTCCACCACTTCATTTTTAAGCTGGTTTTTATCACCGGCGGGAACCATCGCAAAAAAAAAAAAAAAAAAAAAAAATCTATTTTTTTAAACCGGATTTTTTCCCAACACCCATTTTGAGACCCCTTTCCCCACCAAAACCACGGCCCAAATCCCATTTTAAACCCCTTTTCCCTCAATTTCCCCGCGTTTTCCCGGCATACCCCGCACCCGCTCCCCTCGAGCGCCGGCTGAGTGCGGGAACGCCGCGACCTTCCCAAGATGCGCGGCCGCGCCTCCCCTCACGCACCTTCCCAAATGGCGCCGGCCGCGACCTTCCCAAGATGGCGCCGGCCGCTCTCACCTCCGCACCTTCCAAGATGGCGCCGCCGCTCTCCCCTCACGACCTCCCCAAATACGCGGCCGGCCCGCTTTCACCCTCACGCATCCTCCCCCAATATGAGACCTCCCCCTTACCTCCCCCTCATGGCCTTCCCCCGCCGCCCTCGCCCTCCCCAAAGATGGCGCTGGCGCGGTGCGCTATGACGCCATAACGTCCCGCTCCCCCCCTCTCGCTGTCCCGGCCTCCTCCGCCCCCGCCGCCGCCGCCGGTCCCCCGCTCTCCCCGCGCTCGCCACCGCGGCGGCGAGGTCGAACTGGCGCCCGCCGCCGCCTCGCCCGCCGGCCCACTCTCCCACTCCGCGGCCCCGCGCGCGGGCCCGCCGCAGCGCAGCCGCCCTCTGAGCGTGAGCGTCCTACTCGCAGATCTCCTCCAGCCCCGGCCAGCCGCACCAACGCGGGCCCCCGCCGCCCGCACTCCGCTCCCCCCCGCTGGCCCCGGCCACCGCCCGGCCTGCCGAGCTCCCGTGACCCTGCCGGGACCCTCCCGGAGACCCTCCCGGGACCCCTCCCGGGCCCTCCCGGGACGCCTCCCGGGGACCTGCCGGGGCCGGGGCAGCGCCGCCGGCATGGAAGCCGGACCTCGGCCGCGTGGGAGCAGCGCCTCAGGGGCTGAGGGACCGGGGAGGGGCGGCCTCGGAGTTCTGCGCCCGGGACTTGGCCGCGGCCTAGGGCGGAGGGAGACATTGGCGGGCTTTCCTTCGGGAGGACCTTCTCCTGGGATTCTCCCAGCCCCTTCTTTTCCTGCCTTTAGCAACTCCACGCCTTTTTTATTTTTTATTTTCTTTTTTGGCGGAAACCATTATCTCGCGGGGGTGGTCACCCTCTTTGTAATTTTTGTCCTGCACTCCCCCGTTGTGTGTGCGGCCGTCACCCACGCGCTGTCCCGCAAGTCGCGGGGGGCCCGGCATCCACCTTTGGGTGTCCCGCACCCCGGGTGGGGAACTGCACCCGTCTTTTGGTTTACTGCAGGCCCCGGGGTGTTTACAGTCACCCCCTTTTTGTGGTCACCGTCCCTCCCTTTCGTTTTTTTTTCCCTGCACCCCGCTCGGGGTTGTTAGCAACTTCACCCGGTCTGGTGTTGTGTACTTCACCCCCTTTTTTGTTACCGTCACCCACCTTTTAGTGGGGGACAGTGCACGCCCGTTGGCGTGGTGGGCTGTACCTTCACCCCCGTCTGATTGTTCCATTAAATCCCCCTTTTTTCTGCCTTCTCTCCCCACATGATTTTTTTACCTACACCCCTTTGTGTTTCGCTTCCCCCCTTCTTTTTGTTGCCCTTCACCCTTTTCTTTTTTTACCTTCCCACCCCTTTTTTTTACCTCACCCACGTTTCTTTTTACCTTCCCCTTTCTTTTTTTTACCTTTACCCCTCTGATTTTTCCTTCAATTCCCCCATTTTTCCTGCTAACCCCCCATTTTTTTCCCTTCACCCCCATTCTTTCTTACCTTCACCCCCTTTCTTTTTACCTTCCCCCTTTTCTATTTTTTTACCTTCACCCCTTTTTTTTTTTACCTTCACCGCCCCCTCTTTTTTTTCTTCCTTACTCCCTTTTTTCTGCATTCACCCACTTCTGTTCCCTTCCCCACTCTCTTCCCTTCACCCCACTTTTTGCTTTCCACCCCCCATTTTTTTACCTTTCACCCCTTTCTTTTTTTTACCTTCACCCCCCTTTTTTGCCCCTTTCACTCCCTTTTTCCCCTTCACACCCCATTTTTCACCTTCATCTCCTTCCCCCCTATAATCAATTAAAGCTCCGAGCTATGATGCCAACCTTGAGTAAATTTCCTCTTCATGCCCCCATTTTCCCCCCTCATTGTTGTTTTTTTTCCCCCTTCACCTCCTCTATTTTTTTTTTTTCCCAGAATCACAGAACCAATTATTTTGGAAAACTCTGAGCTCATTGATGAAATTCCTCTTCCTTCTCCCTTTCCCTCCCCTCCCTTTTTTTTTTCCCTGTCATTCCTCTTTTTTCCCCTTTTACCTCCCCTCCCCTTTATTTTATTTGACATTTTGTACACGTAGAATTTCCCTCCCTCTGTAGGAGCGAGTTGAAACGTGTTAATAATCACTCCCCTCCATTTACCAGACCCAAAAAAGGGCTGGAAATTGCCTATAAAAACGGGGTGGAACTGGGTATGGACTAAAATACCCAAAAAAGGGCTCTGAACATCTGGCATGGGACAAACCCGGCTGGGATTGAGGTGCTCAGGACTTTTTTAGTGTAAATAATAATTAAGAGACAGCAAGAATTCACCTCAAGAATTTCCTAAATTTGAGGTTACCGAGGCTCAGCTTTGTCTTTGCAGCTCCAGGTGATTTTCATTGCGTGGCAAAATGTTTTCTCTGTTCAAGTTTGAGATCTCTGCTTTGTGTTTTTATCGTTTTCTCCTCCTTCGCTGAACTGTTCCTTGCAGAATTTGGGATTTTTAATCCCTCAGGCAGGGCCTGGCTGTTGTGGGGTTTATTTTTTAGCTTTGCTGAGCACAGTTTTAGATCCCACATCCTGAGAGGATCCCCGGTGTGAACTCGTGTTCATCCTCACTTCAGCCTTTCTTCTCCCTCATCTAATCACAATTGCTCCTTTTCAAACCCTCTTCACAGTTAATTTTTTATTCCCAAATATTGAGGAAGCAGGTGAGGAGAACTCTTCATCTTAGCAGAAATTTTTCCTGCTGGTGATAAAACCGGGAGCAACCATGATTTTTTTTTTTTTTTAGTTTTTCTGGCAAGGGTGAAAGAGGAAGTGTGTGATGATGATGATGGTACCTGTGGACAGCTGAGGATTGTAACAACTGATTTTTCAGGGTTTTAATCATCCCCATCCATCCCTGGAAATATCCAAAGCCAGGTTGGAGCAACCTGGGAGAAGTGGGAGGGGAATGGGATGGGATTTCCCATCCAACCCAAACCATTCCACGGGGTGTTGCAATGCAGTGTTCACTTAAATCCTCTTCCTCTGTAATTCCTTCGTGTGTTTGGTGTTTTGCAGAGCGTCTCACTCGGGGTTTTATGGGGTTTTTCATGAGCCTCACATCATTTTTGGGGAGGTTTTATGGTGACCTCTTGTGCAAGGGCCATAAACACAGCGAGCCAGGAGCCCTCAGCCTCATCCCCTGCAGATTCTGAGCACCTCTTGGCATTTCTTTTTAGGGTTTAGGAAACGTCTGACAGAAATAACTTGGACAAAGCCAACACCCCATTCCAGAAGTTAAATTAAACCCCTCCTGGAAAACCCAGCTCTGCTTGGTATGGATTGGAGGATGCACCTCTGTGCAGCAAAATTTGGGGAGGGGATTAAACTGGGAGATTCTGGAATCCCCTTCCCTGGAATTCTTCCAAACCCAACCTGAGCTTGGCCTGTGCCGAGTCCACGGCTGAACTTTCCCAACTTTTCCAATTCCATGATTCCATGAGCAATTTTTTGCTGCCCTGGGGAGCTTGACCACGGTGGGGTTTTTCCTGCCCAGCTGATTATTTGGAATTCCCTGGATAAAAGCCCCGTGCCTGGTGTCTTGGCTTGAGGAATTCTTCAGATGTTGGGATTTCAACACTTTTCTGTCTCTTTTTTTCACCCTTAAACCAAGCAATTTTACTTCTCTGGAATTATTTCAGCCTTGTAGGGGAAACTGAGGGACCCCAGGAGAGTGGAGGAGCCCAGACTGGGAGCACTGGGATTTTTCTTTGTGTCCATCTCCCTTCTAGGCTGCTCATGTCCATGTGGTGCACGCACAAGGAATATTTCCACTGCTTTTCCAAAGCAGGGGAGATTTCCATGCACTTTCTCTCTCTTGAAGGGTTTGGGAATTGTTGGAATTGGGAATTTTTTTATTCATTACCCTTTCTCTGAGCTGGGAAAGTGTCTTCCAGGAAGGCAGCAGGGCACAGTGAACTCTGCTGTGCTCCTGAATCCCTTTTACCGAGAAAATTTCATCCAGGCTTTTCTCCAGCAGAACATTTTGTGCTGTCAGTAGGAGTGGTGGGGTTGTGTTGATGCTTTTTGGTGCAGGGAGTTCTGTGAAATTCAGCCTTGGACTTTTATCTTTCTCAGGTCACTTCTGAAGTTGATCTGTGGAGGGAAAAAAAAAAAAAAAACCAAAAACCAAAACCACAGTTCAGATATTTTGTGTTACCCAGTGCCCAAGATATTTAACAAAATAATTGTAAACTGCTTTTTTGGGGGGTTGAAAATAGCTTCTGCTATTTTTTACTTGTCCTGTTGAGTGCCTCACCACCCTCTGGGGGAAAAACCTTTTCCCAAAATCCAACCTAAACCCCCTGACACAGCTCCAGCCATTCCCTTGGATGAGGTGGCCCTGTGTGTGTTTAAAGGGAATCCTTGCCCTGCTCCATTTATCACATATTTTAGTGATTAAATTTGTCTGCCTGCTCTCATGAATCTCTTCAGCAGCTCGTTTTCCCAGTGAATCCAAACCAGGTAAATAAATCCTGGCAAAACCCCCCTCTGGTTTCCAAATATTGCAAACTGGAGAGCTCAAAAGGCATCGTTGGTGTCTTTTTTATCTCTTGAAACTAAAGCTTCCACCAGAAGCCCTCACCACTTCCCAACCTAAAGGTGAGAAATGTTTTAAGGTCCAGAGTTGTGCCAGGGGTTTGGAGGAACCTCTCACCTGTCCAGGCTAAACCCCCTCCAACTTTGGGGAAATTCAGATTTGTTCTGTACCCACTGCACCAAAGTGAGCTCAGGATTTGTGTCTTCCCCAATTCTGGTCTTTCTGGGGTTTTTTCCCCCCCAAAAAAAAACCTGGTGGGGCTGATCCATTTGCCAGATGACCAGTCCCACTGGGAGGGCTGGCCATTTTTTGGGAAACCTCCGAGCCCCGTTATCCTTTGGGAATCTCCCAGCCACAGCCAGGAGCAGTCCCTGTGTTTCACCAGCAGTGGGAGAGGGTGCCCTGGTAACCCAGGCTTTGATTTGGAGCTCAGGCAGCATAAAAGTTTTTTTGGGAAGGGCTCTGAGGCTGCTCTGGGTTTGTTGTGGATGAGTTTCTTGCCAGAATCCGAGAGGGGAATCCTTTCCACTGCCAGATGGATCCTGAGGGAGCTGCAGGCTGAATTTGGTGGAGCTCACAGCTCGTCCTGACACACGCTGACATTTTGATGTCACTGAAATTCTATCTTGGCTTTTCCCTCCTGGAGAAAAAACTAATAAATAAATTAGCTTTAAAACCCGTAGATGCTCCATATGGCCGGTGAATTCCACATCAGTAGATTGTGAATTCCACATCTCCTTTTCCTTCCTGTTTTCCCACCCTTTTTTCGGGGACCAGTGCTGCTTTTGCCAGGAGTGGAGCCTTGCTTTGTGCTGTAGGAGAAGAGGAATCTCCTTGGTTTCGAGCATTATTTCTTTTGTTAATTTCTGCTTGCAGACGTGTGACTTATCTGACCTGTTCGTGTGCTCCTGTGGTTCTTATAAATTAATGGGCTGCTCAGATCTGCAAACCGCAGCGACTCGTGGTAAGACTCAACTTTTTCACTGCTACAAAATTCACCTGACATACATACAAAGGGAAAACCTAGTAATATATTGCACTCACAGAAGCCCGTGGTTTGGAGCCGGTGTGACCACAAAGAAGGCCCGTCCGAGCACGAGTCCACTCCCACTGCTCCTTACATACCCAATCTAATTCAAAGGAATCAACAGGGATACTTGGAAAACTTCTCCTACTCTTGGTCCAAAATACTTGCAAAACCACGCCCCATAGTGCCGTGTTTTTTTATGCTGAGAAATGCGGTATCAAGAAGGTTTTTTCTTGGTGGCAGACTTAGTTGCCTGCCTGGCTGCTGCGGTGCAGCCGCTTTCCTTGGGCACCATGAAAATCCTTTACTCCTGCTTTGCCTTTGGAAGGAGAAAGGACTTAATAATGCTGCTCCATTCACTCCTAGAAGGAGTTTGATGGATTCAGCGCTCTTCTGATCCTTTGGTTGAAAGTTGGCTTATTTTCCAGCTTTCCTAATTCTGCGTGGGCATCGTTCCCCATGGATTTGGGGATCTGTGAATCGAGGGCTCTTCTCCAGAAGGAAACGGTGATTTCCCTTGGAATGGTTGGAGGAAATTCAGCAGCCCGATATCAGAATTCTGTGTAGATGGAGGTGGTGGTGGAGAGATGTGAAAGACATCTGAAGATCAAAGTCCAGCAGCAAACAAACTCCCGCTGTCGTTGGACTGTGGTGTTGTGCAGGACTTTGAAAGCTTGGAATTCCCCCGATTTTGCATTCCGTGCCAAACAGGAAAAGCAAGAGTCGTGGTGGGTCGGAGGGCTGGAATTCCAGGATGCTCTCCTGGATTTTCCCTGGATCTTGCGAGTCCCCTCTGTCCAGGTCCGACAGCACCCACCTGTGCAGCAGGCTGTGTCTGTGGTAGAATGGAAATGTGGTCAGCCTTTAAACCGCTCTGAGGTGGTTTACTCCTCAAAGACCACAGAAATCTCTCTTGTGTAGTTGGCTGGAAATGCATTCTTTTTTCCCCTCCAGCAAACACAGATTTTTGGTGGTGTTGAATGCGAGGCTCTGAGGTGCTGGGGTTTTTCTCACGTTTCGGCTGTGTTTGCACGTGGAATGTTTGCCCTTTTCTGTTTGGAGTCATCATGGAATTGGGAATGCTTGGGTGGGAGGATCTTAAAAGCTCATCTCGTTTCATGGGCATGGACCTTCCACCATCCCAGGCTTGCTCCAATCCTTCCTTGGAACATTGCAGGGATGCAGGGCATCCCCAGCTGCTCTGCAATTCCATTCCAGCCAGGAATTCCTTGCCCAGATCCCCCCCCAATCTCCCCTTTCCCATCTGAAGCCATCCCTGTGTCCTGTCCCTGTGTCCTTGTCCCCATTCCCTCTCCAGCTCTCCTGCATCCCCTGCCATGGGCTCGGAGCTCTCCTCCACCCTGGAGTTTTTTCCAAATCCCTCCAATCCAGGGGATCTGCTCTCTCCAACTGGCCTGGACACTCGCAGGGATAGGCAGCTGCAGCTTCTCTGGGAATTCCATTCCCCGCCTTACCTCCCCCTCCCCCCCTTCCCAGCCAGGAATCCTGCCCAGATACCATCAGTCCCATCCCATCTGCGCCCTTCCCCCTTAACCTGCACTCCTTTCATGATGACAATATTCAAAAAATCCCATTTTCCCCAAAATAAAAGCAGCTCTCCTGGAGCCCTTCGGCCCGGAATGATGCTTGGACTCTCTCCCTGAGCCCTTCCCTTATCCAGGGGAACATTCCCACTCCCTCCCAGCCTGGATCCAAGGCTCCCCTGGAGCAGCTCTGGGCCCCCTCTGGATTCACTCACAGCTGCTCCAGGTCCTTATTTCCTTATTCCCAGTGGTTTTTTCTAGGGAATTTTTTTTCCCTCCTCAAGTGCATATTTTGCCAAGGGCACCAAGCGATCTGCCTTCTTGAACCCTTGAACTTCAAAGTCAGGGTGCCAGGCTGCCATTTGGGGTAAAGTTTTGATATTAAACGTGGTTAGGACTGACTGTCTGTTCTTACCGTTGTGCTGGCCTTGCTGAATTAAATGCAATCTAAGTCATCCATCGTAATTGTGGGCACCACAACCGAATAAGTACCAAGGAATCAGAGAATGTCCAACGGGAGGACCCATGGATGGACAGGCTGAGGAGCCTGAGGGATTTGGTTTGTCCGCCTGCAGGGGATGAGGCTGGGGTGCGGCAATGGGGGAGCTCTGCTCTGCTGTGTGTGTGTGTGACCTAGGCAGATCCCAGGGAAATGGTAAATAAAGGTGGCAAGGGAGGTTGGAAATCAGAGAAGGTTCGGTTCCTAGGGTGTTGGGCACTTCCCAGTGATGGGCCAGCCCGAGGCGCTGGGACAGCTTCTCCGGGACCGAGTGCGTTGTGGGGGGGTCGGTGCTGGTCCAGGATCCCGGGGTCCTTTCCCCCTGATCCCGTGGATCCTTTTCCATGACCCGTGGTCCTTTTCCTTTCCATGCTCCCATGGATCCTTTTCCAGGATCCCGTGGACCTTTCCAGATCCCGTGTCCTTTCCAGGATCCTGTGGATCCTTTCCTTTTCCATGATTCCTTGGATCCTTTCCATGTGCCTGTGGATCCTTTCCAATATCCATGGATCCTGTCTGACCCGTGGTCCTTTCCATGAGCCCATGGATCCTTTCCACTGATCCCGTGATCCTTTCCATGATCCGTGGATCCTTTCCATTATCCCGTGGATCCTATCCATGATCCCGTGGATCCGTTTCCATGATCCCATGGACCTTTCCATGATCCCGTGGACCTTTTCCATGATCCCGTGGATCCTTTCCTTTCCATGATCCCGTGGATTCCTTTCCATTATCCGTGGTCCTTTCCTTCTCCTGATCCCGGGTGGATCCTTTCCATGATCCCATGGATCCTTTCCATGCTCCGTGGGATTCCTTCCTTCTCATGATCCCGTGGCTCCTTTCCATGATCCCGGATCTTTCCATGATCCCGTGCTCCTTTCATGATCCCGTGGATCCTTTCCATGATCCCTGGATTCCTTTTCCCATGATCCATGGATCCTTTCCATGATCCCTGGATCCTTTTCCATGATCCCATGGAAGCCTTTTCCAGGTCCCATGGATCTTTCCATGATCCCGTGGATCCTTTCCATGCTCCCATGGATCCTTTCCATGACCCCAATGACCTTTCCAGGACCCATGGATCCTTTCCATGTCCCGTGGATCCTTTCCATGAGCCAGTGGATACCTTTCCATGATCCTGTGGCTCCTTTCCCTTTCAATGATCCCGTGGATCCTTTTCATGATCTCCTTGGATCCTTTCCATGATCCTGTGGACCTTTCCTTTCATGATCCCGTGGATCCTTTCCTTTCCATGATCCCGGATCCTTTCCCCATGTCCCATGGATCCCTTCCTGAATCCGTCGTGGATCCGTTCCAGGCTCCCATGGATCCTTTCCAGGATCCCGTGATCCTTTCCAATGATCCCGTGGATCCTTTCCTTCCATGATCCCGTGGATCCTTTCCATGAATCCCATGGATCCTTTCCTGATCCCATGGATCCGTCTTCCAGATCCTCTTGGATCCCGTTCCAGATCCCTGGTCCTTTCCATGATCCCGGGATCCTTTCCATGATCCCATGATCCTTTTCAGTCCCGTGGATCCTTTCCCGATACCGTGTATCCTTTCCATGATCCCGTGGATCCTTTTCCATGATCCCGTGGAGCCTTCCATTGATCCCTTGGATCCTTTTCCCATGATCCTGTGGATCCTATTTCCTTTCCATGCCCGTGGATCCTTTCCTTTCCATGATCCCCCGTGGATCCGTCCATGATCCCGTGAATCCTTTCCGTGACCCCCATGGATCCTTTTCCAGGATCCCGTGGATCTCTTTCCTGATCCCGTGGATCCTTTCCATGTCCCGTGGATCCTTTCCATGATCCTGTGGATCCTTTCCATGATCCCGTGGATCCTTTCCATGATCCTGTGGATCCTTTCCTTTCCATGATCCCTGGATCCTTTCCATGATCCGGTCCTTTCCATGATCCCATGGATCCTTTTTTTCCAGATCCCGTTGTCCTTCCAGGATCCCGTGGATCCTTTTTCCTTTCCATGATCCCGGTGGATCCTTTCCATGATCCCGTGGATCCTTTTCCATGACTCCCGTGAATCCTTCCATTATCCCCGTGGATCCTTTCAGGATCCCGGGGATCCTTTCCATGATCCCGTTGGTCCTGTCCATGATCCCGGTGGATTCCTTTCCATGATCCCGTGGATCTTTCCATGATCCCGGGATCCTTTTTCCATGTCCCTTGGATCCCTTTCCCATGATCCCGGGATCCTTTCCATGCTCCTGTGGCTCTTTTTTCCAGCTGCGGCCATTCCCCGGTGTCTTTTGATGTCAATGAAATTCTATCTTGGCTTTTCCCTCCTGGAGAAAAAAATAATAAAGAAATGTAGCTTTAAAACCCCTTAGGATGCTCAGGATGGCAGGTGAATTCCACCTCAGTAGGGTTGGGAATTCCAGCATCTCCTTTCCTTCCTGTTTTCCACCCTTTCTCGGGGACAGTGCTGCTTTTGCCAGGGAGTGGAGCCTGGTTTTGTGCTGGAGGATGAAAGCAGGAATCTCCTTGGTTTCGAGCATGATTTCTGTTGTTATTTCTGCTTGGCAGACGTGTGAATTATCTGACCTGTTTGGGTGCTGCCTGTGGTGCTTATAAATAATAAATGGGCTGCTCAGATCCTGCAAACCGGCAGCGACTCGGAGGGAAACTCAACTTTTTCACTGCTACAAAATTCACCTGACCTCAAATACAAAAGGGAAAACCTAGTAAAGTATATTTGCACTCACAGACCACGTTTGTTTGGAGCTGGTGTGACCAAAGAAGCCCATCCAGAAGCAACTGAGTCCCTCCCACTGCTCATTACATAACCATCTAATTAAAGGAATCAAACAGGGATGACTTGGAAAACTTCTCCATACTCTGGGTCAAAAATACTTGCAAAACCACAGCCCCAGAGTGCCCGTGTTTTATTTATGCTGAGAAATGCTGTGTAAATCAAGAAGTTTATTCTTGGTGGCAGACATTAG
>JAGMWU010000030.1:811398-827914 GCA_018697195.1 Certhia americana
AGTTGGAATCCCCATCCCTGAAGGAATTCCAAAGCCCTGTGGATGTGACACTTGGGGACTTGGGCTCTGCTGCCAGGAACAGGGAGAGGAGGAGAGGGAACGGCCTCAGGCTGGGCCAGGGGAGCTCAGGGTGGGCACCAGGAGGAATTTCCTCATAGAAAATGGGGTCAGGTCATGCCCAGGGGGATGGTGGACTCGCTGTCCCTGGAGGTGTCCAAGGAATGGCTGGATGTGGCACTCAGTGCTCTGGGCTGGGCAGGAATAGGTTGGACTCGATGATCTCACAGCTTTTCTCCATCCTCAATGATCCTGGGATTCTTTTCTGGCATCCTCACTTGTGTCCTGAGCTGTTGAGCTCAGAGGAGTCACCCTCAGGCTTCTTCTCTGAAAGCTGGAACTTCATGTGGCACAACCAAATCCCAGCTTTGACCTTTTCACGTGTGGGTGAGGGACACGGAATCTGGGATCCTTGGGGGCCTTCCCTCCAGCAGAGGTAGTGGTGTCTGGGTGCTGTGCTCTGGTTGGAAATGTGGATTTTTCCAAACTCTTTAACCTAAAGTGTGAGTTGATAATTTCTCATGTAAAGATTTCCCACCTTGTGTTTTGGGTGCGGGGATTTCTTCTTGAAGCAGAGAAATGAGACTTCTGAATTTTCTTGGAAGTGCAGTTTATTTCCTCATCTTCTACAGAGACAGAGAGAGAGGATGAATCTCTCTTACAGATGAGAAGTCACAAGATTTCTGCTTCTCAAACTATCTAAGGCTTTATGGGCCAATAAAATTCTGCCAATTAGATATTTCTGTTATTAAACCAACACCGAGCTAATTAGTGTTATTACAGCCTCAACTTTCTTAAACCATCACCTCTTAACACCCAAGCCCTACAAAATTACATTCTAAAACCTCCTGTTAAACTTTATAACTAAGTTTTGCCTTATTAATGTTCTGAGATTCCAGCACTAAAATTCCTCTCCTGGCAGAGTCGTTACTCCCCTCTTGTGGACATCCCCTGTCCCCTGGGGAGGTCACCTCCGCCCCTGGTGCTCACAGCTCGTGTTTTTTTGTCCCCTCTTTCGTCCCAGTGACTCTTGATGGAAGAACACGGAGTGACGCAGGCAGAGCACATGGCTACCATCGAGGCCCACGCCGTGGCCCAGCAGGTGCAGCAGGTGCACGTGGCCACCTACACGGAGCACAGCATGCTGAGCGCCGACGAGGACTCGCCCTCCTCCCCTGAGGACACCTCCTATGACGACTCCGACATCCTCAACTCCACGGCCGCCGACGAGGTCACCGCTCACCTGGCGGCTGCAGGTATTATTGTGTGTTCCAGGGGTGGGTAAGGGGGAAAATTCCCTCCTGGAAAGGTTTTTCCAGCCCTGGCGTGGAGGTGGAGTCCTCATTGCCGGTGGGATTCAAGTCCATGTGGCTGCGGTGCTGCGGGACACGGATCGGGGGCGGCCTCGGCAGTGCAGGACACGGTTGGGTTTGATGTTCTCCAAGGGATTTTCCAATCCAAATGACTCCATAATTCCATCCTTGATTCCATCGTTGTTTCCATCTTGGATTCCATCATTAATTCCATCATTGGTTGTATCTTCAATTCTAGCATTGATTCCATCTCGGATTCCATCTTGGATTCCATCATTAATTCCATCACTGGTTCCATCTTGAATTCCAGCATTGATTCCATCATTGATTCCATGATTAATTCCATTATTGATTCCACCTTGGATTCCATCGATTCCATCCTTGATTCCATCATTGATTCCATGATTAGTTCCATTATTGATTCCACATTGGATTCCATCATTGATTCCATCTTGGATTTCATGATTGATTCCACGATTCGTTCCATTATTGATTCCACCTTGGATTCCATTTTGGATTCCAGCATTGATTCCATGATTATTTCCATTATGGATTCCACCTTGGATTCCCTCTTGGATTCCTTCATTATTTCCATCATTGATTCCAATATTGATTCCATAACTGATGGGGGTTGCTCCATCATCATCACCATCATCACCTCTTGTTGATGCCTTGGAGTGGCTGCCTAAAACAGAGGCTGGACAAAATTAAGAGAATAAATCAGATATTTATTGAAGGCCTTCTATAGGCACACCTTGAGCAGTCAGAGCCTTCCAGAAGCTACACCCAAGATGGATGATGGTCACGAGTTTTTCAGACAATTATAAATTTGCTCCATTTACATATCAGGGGTTAATCCTCCAATTACAGCTTCAGGTAACGAAGTCATTTACTCCAAGTTTCTCCCTTCAATTCACTTTTGTTTATACTTTTTGGGGCCAGAGACAGTTTGAGTTTCAGGCCTAGAGAGGAATTGTTTTCTCTGAATAAAATAAGAGAACAGCAGCTGCCAGGCTGTGGAGTTGTAGAGTTATACACTAAAGCAATACAGATCTGAAAAATATAAAAGCTAAATCCTAAAGCATCTCTGGTCCATCCCACCCACAGGAATATTCCACAGGGAATTCTCCCTGCCTTCTCCACAAGCTCTGCTGGCTGCTTGTATCCTGCATCATTTCAGAGTGCTGGGAATTGCTGATTTATACAAAGATCCCTGCTAAAACGCTGCCTCAAGTAACGAAATTAAAATACCAAATATCTCAAAGAGCAAAAATTATTTCAGGCCCCACATAAATAACAGCAAAAAATGACCCAGGAGCGCGGCGTGGCCTCTCTGAGTCAGGGAGCTCACGTGTAAGGCTTCTCCCAGGGAGATCTGCAAAAGATCCTGACATCTGGACTGGGAAAATACTTCAGAATCACAGATTCCTCCCAAATGGAGCCAAATTTCCTCCAGATTTGCCTTGTAGTGGGTCTGCATGAGCAGAAAAATTGGGTGATAATTAAACACTGGCAGTCTGGCTTGACTCTGTATCAGACTCCAGACCAAACCTGGGAGGTTCCACCATCCCCTGAGCATCCCCTGCCCCTTGCTTATGAATTTTCCAGCCTTTCATCCTGGCAGGATTATTTTCTTTTTCTTTCCCTTCTAGCACACAGGATTTTCAGGCCTGGGTGGTCTTCAGAAGACTCTGGTAGGACGCTGCTGGGAATTCTGCAGTTTACATTTTTTTCCCCATTAGAACAAGTCCTTAATCCCTCAGGAAAGCCTCAGACTCCTGAGGTTGAGGTGTCCAAGGAGGATTTGTGGAGCTGTACCTGCTTTCCTCTTCCCAGCCACCAGGATCTCCTCAGATCAGTCAGTTATTCAAAGTTTTAGGAGTTTTTCAGTATGTTTGGAAGTTGAAATACAGAATTCTGTGAGTGCAAGGAAAACTTTAGGCTGAAGAATGGGACTTTTCACCTGGGACTGAGCTGGGATTTGCCAGCCTGGGGAATGGAGCCTTTCACTGCCCCTGTAGGGCAGGAGAGCAGAGCTCAGGGAGGGATTTGTGTCACTTGGCTCTGCTGGGGACACCCTGGGCACCCATTGCTGGCTGGGGAGGGCACAGTGACAACGTTGACTGAGCTGCTGGTGCTGACTGACCCTCTGTGCTCTGATTTCCAGGCCCTGTGGGGATGGCAGCAGCTGCTGCTGTGGCAACGGGGAAGAAACGGAAGCGACCTCACGTTTTTGAGTCCAACCCCTCCATTCGGAAGAGGCAGCAGACACGTTTGCTCAGGTGAGCTCTCGATTCCACCTGGGATTCCAGCATTGATTCCATCACTGATTCCATGATTAGTTCCATTATTGATTCCACCTGGGATTCCACCTGGGATTCCACCTGGGATTCCATCTTGGATTCCATCATTGATTCCATCTTGGATTCCATCATTGATTCCATGATTAGTTCCCTTATTGATTCCACATTGGATTCCGTCTTGGATTCCAGCTTTGATTCCATCTTGGATTCCATGATTGATTCCATGATTGATTCCATGATTAGTTCCATTATGGATTCCATCTTGGATTCCACCTTGGATTCCATCTTGGATTCCACCTTGGATTCCATCATTGATTCCATGATTAGTTCCATTATTGATTCCACCTGGGATTCCACCTTGGATTCCATCCTGGATTCCATCGTGGATTCCATCATTGATTCCATCTTGGATTCCATGATTGATTCCATGATTAGTTCCATTATTGATTCCACATTGGATTCCACCTTGGATTCCATCATTGATTCCATGACTGATTCCATGATTATTTCCATTATTGATTCCACCTTGGATTCCCTCTTGGATTCCTTCATTATTTCCATCATTGATTCCAGTATTGATTCCATAACTGATGGGGTCTGCTCCATCATCATCACCACCAACATCACCATCCTCACCTCTTGTTGATGCCTTGGAGTGGCTGCCAAAAACAGAGGCTAGACAAAATTAAGAGAATAAATCAGATATTTATTGAAGGCCTGTCCCTGCCACCTCAGCATCCTCCAGCCGGCCCTGGTGACCTGTGTGGTCACACCAAGTGCTGCCCAGAACTCACCCCTTGGATTTATCTGGTTCTTCTTCTCAGGATTAGGATTAAAAGTGAGAGATGCAGAATTTTTGTTTGGATTTGGACGTTTGTTGTTCCTTATCTCAGTTACAGCCTCACTGACAGTCAGTGTTTTTACGTGCTGAGTTAACAGGACAGAAATGGAGTACAGAGTTATGTCTTCAAGGGCTTTTAAGCTTAAACTAATTAATTATGAGATGCTAACTAATTTATTTTGACTTCTAAATAACTAATTACTCCTGTCTCGCACTGCGGATTTTTACAACTAATTACATAAAATTACTCAAAACATATTACATAAATTACATTAAAAAATCAAAGAAAAAGAAGAAGATGAAGGTTATGCTTTAAATTTTCTTGTTACATGTATATTAAAACTTACCACCTTAAATTCTAAATTTTTCACCCTGTGATGTAACACACTTTTATTCAACTACGCAGTCACAATCTCAGTGCTCTCACTCAGTTTTGAGAAACTTTCCCAAAGCCTCAGGTGAAATGCAGTGTATCTTTGAGGATCATTCTCTGTCAGCACAGAAAATCTGAAATTCTCTGTGTCCAGGATTCCAATAACTCACCTTGGGGAGGGTTTTTTTGGGAGTGTCTTTCTGGAACCCAAGAGTTGTGCTTAAATTTACATTAAAGTGTTAAATTGCAGCTCTTGCTTGTCTCTGAAGTGATTTTAAGATCACCAATTAATTCTGTCACAGTGACATTGCAGGATATCCACAGTGGCTTTAGCAGAAATTGAAGCTCCATCCTCATCCCAGTTCTACGAAGGATTTATCTGCCTCAAGAAAAAAAAAAATATCTTTACTGCTTGATCAAACCATTCTGGGAATAAATCCAGTGTGTGTATGTCCAAATTCCCTTTGCCATTGGACAAACCCCAGGCTGAAAGGGCAAAGTTTTAGGGACAATAATCAAGGAGAAATTCCTGCCCTGAGATGAAACAATTTTTGTGGCTTTAAAATCTTCCTGTGGAGGCACCACAGCCCCTCCAGGTGTTGCATTCCAGGTGCTCTGAGGCTGTTTGCCCACCTGATGGCCCCCGAGCCACACCAGAGCCCTGCAGACACCACCTGGAATGAATTCCATCCTCTGGAAACATCTGTGAATATTGGCTGCTAATTTTCCCTAGCTTTTGGAACAAAGCAATTTTTGCTTTTTATGCTGTTTGGGATCTCATTAGGCAGTAAATGTTAAATTATTGGGCAGAGTTTTTGTTAAATAATAATCCTTAGGAGTGAACTGGCTGCCTTTTGCAGCTCCCTTCTGGTTTTTCCTCCTTCCCCCAAATCAGCTGTGTTTATTGCAGTTTTTCTGAAGAACAAATCCTTTTCTCCCTTGAAAAATAAAAATATTTTAAAAGAAACTACTCAGGGTAGGAATTATTTCTTCTCCTTTGACTCAACTGCTTCATTTTACTACATTAAGATGATGACAAAATATCTTTTTTTTTTCCACTCTGACCAGTTGAACACACATTTGTGCATGATTTTCACACCACTGGGAATCAAGTGGTAATTTCAAACCCCTGATTGTGGGATCTGTGTGTAGCTGGTGGTGCTTTTTGCCAACAGCAGGTTCTGAAATGACCAGGACTGGGAGTGAGCTGTTACCTCATGGTGTGCTCAGTTTTTCTGAGGAAACACTACTTCCTTCTTGCTTTTGGAGTTTCTGCCATAATTTCTGACTTCTGCACTGCTTAAAAAAAATTAAAAAAAAAAAAAAAGAGGCAGAAAATATCCAGTGGAACATTTTAATTCTGAGGGGAGTTGCTGATGGGGCAGGTGTGGGACACCTGGGTTTGCTGTGCTGAGCTGTTGCAATATTTCCAGTTCTTGCCTCTCCTGTAGCTTGAATTCCTACAGAGCTGGTTTGAGCAGGACTTTGGTGCTGGAGAATTGCACTGCTGTGATCTGGATGTAAAACAACCTCTGTCTGCAGGCCTCTTTTGATAAATCATTCAGGTGCTCCAACAAAACACAAGTTTTGTGTTGCTTAGGCAGAGTGGAAGTGCAGACTTGCTGCCCCAGCTTTGCTGCTCTGGTGATTTCTCTTTTTACATCAATGAGAAAAGGAGAAGAGGGGAGAATAATTGACATTTGAGCTGCTGGGTGACTACAGGGAGCACAGCAGGCCTGCAGAGTGGAGGAATAAACTCAATATGTGGCCAAGCTGAGCAGCTGGGGCTCTGTTTCTCACCTGCTTTGTGAAAAAGGAGCCGGCAGTCAGAGGGGTTGTGTTTCTGCAGGGTTTTCAGCTGATTTTTTCAACCTTTTCCCTGGTTTTCTCCTGTGTTTCAGGAAGCTCCGGGCCACGCTGGATGAGTACACCACCAGAGTGGGGCAGCAGGCCATCGTCCTGTGCATCTCACCCTCCAAACCCAACCCTGTCTTCAAAGTATTCGGTGCTGCACCCTTGGAGAACGTGGTAGGTGTCCTTAGGAAAGTGAGGGAAAAACTTCCTCAGCTTTTCTGCAGATTTCCTTCTGCTCAGGGCAGCCTTGGAAGCCTGGTAGGGATCTGAAGGGCATGCTAAAAAACCTTGGAAAAAAGGGTTTAGGTTTTATGGATTACAGTGCTGGATCTGGTTGAGTCAGTGATTTCAGAGATCTTTTCCAGCCTTAAATCTTCCTGTGATTCCCTGACATGAAGGCAGCACTGAGGTCCTCTCTTCTCTGCAAGAATGACTGCCTGGAACATCTCACCAGGGGAAATACCCTGGATTCAAAATCAGAGAGAACAGGTCATGATCACAGAATCCCAGAGGTTGGAAAAGACCTCCAGGATCATCCAGTCCAAGCTGTGACTGTCCCCATATTGTCCCCAGCCCAGAGTGCCACATCCAGGTGTTGCTTGGACACATCCAGGGATGGGGACTCCAAAGCTCCCTGGGCAGCCCCTGCCAAGGCCTGACCACCCTTTCCATGAGGAAATTCCTCCTGATTTCCACCCTGAGCTCCTCTGGAACAGTCTGAGGCCGTTCCCTCTCCTCCTGTCCCTGTCCCTTGGCAGCAGAGCCTGACCCCAAGTGTCACATCCACAAGGCTTTGGAATTCCTTCAGGGATGGGGATTCCATCCCTGCCCTGGGCATTTCCAGTGTCTGACCACCCTTTCCATGAAGGAATTTTCCCTAAAATCCAATCTAAACCTCCCCATGCCCATCCTGAGGCCGTTCCCTCTCCTCCTGTCCCTGTCCCCTCCTGGCAGGGAGTTGTGCAGAGCCACAAGGTCCCCCCTGATCCCCCTTTTTCTCCAGTCTACATAACCCCAAACAGTGCCACGTTTGAGCTCAGCTCTGCTGTCAGTTCCTACACCATGCTGCAGCCCCTGCCCGTGCCAAATCCTGACTTCAGAACTTTTCCTTTCACCCCCAGAAACCCTTCCCTTGCCAATATTACTTCACATTTCATCAGCAGCTCTTCCGTGGGGCTGACTCTCGGGGGCCAGCTGTGACAGCTGTGACACTGTTTGCTCCTCCTGCTCTGCAGCACCTTGGGGAACGTGGCTGGGCCTGCAACCTGCTCCTCTCCTGGTGCTGCTCACCTTGTTTACCTGAGCCTAACAACTCCCCACAGGTTCGCAAGTACAAGAGCACGATCCTGGAAGATCTGGAGTCGGCGCTGGCCGAGCACGCCCCGGCCCCTCAGGAGGTCAACTCAGAGCTGCCACCCCTCACCATCGATGGCATCCCCGTCTCTGTGGACAAAATGACCCAGGTGAGCAGCCACCTGTAGCAGAGAGAGAGGAAGAGAGAGGGTTTTTTTGTCATTTTGCAGTCACATCCTGTTGTTTTGTGTGGCTGTGTCTCCAGGGGATGGCTCTGATCTCCTCCTTCCCCCCGGGGCTGTAACAGTTCAGCTCGTGGTTGGATGTGGAGTGATAAAAACGCTGCTGAGGAGAGCTCAGCCTGCTGGGAGCATTCCCTTTGGAGCTGGTTTGGGCACCTCCCAGAAAGTGGCAACAGGGAAAATGTTTCTTCTGGGCTTTGCCACAATCTTCAGGCCCCGAGGTCACTCGTGGACACCTCTCTGTGTCCTCTGGTTCATTCCCTCCTCTGTTTCTTGCTGTGGATTGGAGCAGAGGGGAGTTTGCCAAAGGTTTAACCCCAGATCAGACCCTGAGTGAGATTTTTTTTTGCCCTGGGCATGTGGGAGATTCCTTTTCTCTCCAGGTCCAGCTCCTTACTGACCTCCCTGCTGGGAGAAAATTCCTCCCTGCCAGAGAAGCTTTACCTGGAGGGAAATCTCCTTCCCCAGGGATGGAAAACCTAAATTCAGGCTGGTGTTTGCTGCAGGAAGCTCTTGGTACCCCCAGCCTGAGGCACCACACCAATTCTAAATGCTGAAAGGCATTTTTTTTTTTTTGAGGGAGTAGCGAGATAGAAAGGGCAGTACCCAAAGAGGTGTCTGAAAAATCTGCAGATTTTTCTGTGCTCTGCAGAGCTCACACCCTGCTCAAAACACCTTTTCCATTTCTTAGTGGAATCAGACAAGCTCACAACTGAAATAATCAAATTTTATGTGCTTTGGCCGGTACAGAGCATTTTCCCACTCCCTGACAAATAAGATAAAAATAATTTCTTGGATTTTTTAAACTCCTGTGAAAGGTGGCACCCGCAGGAGCTGCTCATGGGCAGCTTTTGTTGGGTACCAGTACCAGTTTCATTTGGAAATGTTTTTTCCTCCTCCTTGTCCTGCAAGACCTTTGCTCAGCCAGCCCAAAGTGCTAATGTAGAACCTCTTATTTCCAATCCTCTCCTCCTGCTGCTTTATGGTAGAAAAACAAGGATCTTTTTAGGAATGGCCCTCATCCTCCCAGCACAGTGAGGTAGCTCAGAAGAGCTTTGTAGAAAAGTTTCTCCTGAGCTGTGCACACAGCTGCCATCATTTATTGTGGGAATCTTGATTCCCAGAGCTTCCAGTATAATTATTTGTATTTTTTAGTTAAAAAAAAAAAAAAAAAAAAAGAGCTTTTTTGCAACTAAGTTGCAGAAAATCCTATGGAAAACTGGAACAAAATTAAATATAAATACAATTATGTTGGCAGGGACTGGAAAAATGAGGCCTCTGCTTTCAGCAGGTGCCAGCAGGCAGGTGTAGAGGTGTCATCAGTGAGGAGGTGAAAATAACTCTCCTTTTAATTGCTCTGCTTCCCCAGTGGTCTGGAGGGAAATAAAACCTTTATTTGCCTGGCCAAAGATTTGTTTCTCTAACCTTGGGTGTGGAAAGCATCACCCACCTGGGCTGGGCAGGAAAGCCTGTGCTGCTGTGGGATTGTCAGCCTTGACAAAGGGGACTCTTGATGCTTTCTGGATTTTGGTGACAGCTGAGTTTGCCCCTCAACTTCTTCTCAGTTGCTCATTGATGTGACGGAGGAGTAAAATTGGGGAATCTGAGCTTAACCAAGCTGAGATCAATGCTTCAGTCAGCTCATGAACAGGTGATTTGTCCTTTAATCTGACTTTTTTTAAGCCCCCACGATTAATAACCTGCTTGAAGGAGCCAGTAAAAGTGTTTTCTGGGCCTCTCAAAAATCATCTTGGTGCCCGTTCAGCTCCTGACAACATTCCTGCTCTCCCAGCTGGTCCTTGGCACGTGGCAGGGGGAGAATCCTTACTGGCATCAGCTCCCATGCAGCTGAGCAATATGGTTTTATGGATGGTTTTAAGGTCGTTTTTATGGTTTTCCAGCTCTGGGAAGTGCAGCAGGGATGGATTCAGGGATGGGTGTTCATTTCCAGCTCTTGTGCAGTTGCTGTTTTTCCCTCTCCCACTTCCAGGTGTGGCCGAGGTCCTGCATGAACCTGCAGAGATCCCAAAGCTGAGCTCTGGGGAGGTGTAGAAAATGCCCAGCCACAGGTTTTGTTCTGTTCTAGAAACCATTTTCCTTGTTGTACCAACTCTGGAGAGCAGTTGGAATACAGCTGGCTGTTGCATTTGGGACTGAGATAGCTCAGTACCATTAATTCTTGAATTTAACATTAAAAGTTAAAACCCTGAGCTTGTGTGAAAGGGTGGCAAAGAAACCTTTCTCACAGTTTCTCCCAAATCCTCCATCCTGGGGGGTTACCTGAACCCTTTCCAAGCTGCCAAACTGGAATATGCCACTGGATTTTTTTTATTTTTTTTTTTCAGCAGATATTTGATTTTTTTGGGGGGTGATTCCTGGATGGTTTCAGCAGAACCAGCCAGGTTCTGTGGGTAAATCTTCCCACCTGTGCCACTGAGGGATGTGGGGGCTTTGTGTGGGGGACATTACCTGTGACAGAACCTCGTTAGGGCACTAATTAGCCAAGTCCTCTCTCCTGACAGTGCTGCTGATTGTGTCCCCCGTGGATTAAAGACAAACCCTCCTTAACAAGTACCTGGAGTAGCTTGAGCCCTGAACTCCCCTGGACCAGTAATTGATCCAGCTGGAAACAAGGAGCACTGCTGATGGCAGTGCAGGGAAGGAGCTTTTAACTCTTTTTGCACCAGGCAACTAAAAAAAAAAAAAATAAAAAAATATAAAAGCCCTGCTGCTACCAGATTTATTTGAATAAATTATTGGGCTGAGTTACTCCTAAGTAACAATCCTTGGGAGTGAAGTTCCTGCCTTTTCCAGCTCCATTCTGGTTTTTCCTCCTTCCCCCAACTCTGCTCACTCAGCCCTGTTTATTGCAGTGGTTCTGAAGAATAAATTCTTTTCTGCCTTGGCCTGTGAACAATATATTTTCTAAAGAAACTGCTCAGTGAAGGAATTATTTCTTCTGCCTTCACCAGGCTTCATCCAGGGAACGTGGAGCATGTCAGGGTGAGTTTTGGCCCTGCAGTGGAAGGTGGATCAGGGACAGGCTGGGGAAAAGATGCTTTAGTGCATATTCCATGTGTAACATGGAAAAAACAGCTTGGAATGAGTTCATGGACAGCTTGGAGCCAATGGATGCAACATCCAGACTCTGTCCAGAGAGGGGAATGGAGCTGGGGATGCTGGAGCACAAGGAGAAGGGGCTGGAGAACTTCTGAGGGAGCTGGGAAGGGGCTCAGCCTGGAGAAAAGGGGGATCAGGGGGGACCTTGTGGCTCTGCACAACTCCCTGCCAGGAGGGGACAGGGACAGCAGGAGAGGGAACGGCCTCAGGATGGGCATGGGGAGGTTTAGATTGGATTTTAGGGAAAATTCCTTCATGGAAAGGATGGTCAGGCACTGGAAATGCCCAGGGAAGGGTTGGAATCCCCATCCCTGAAGGAATTCCAAAGCCCTGTGGATGTGACACTTGGGGACTTGGCCTCTGCTGACAGGAACAGGGACAGGAGGAGAGGGAACGGCCTCAGGATGTTCCAGGGGAGCTCAGGGTGGATTTTAGGGAAAATTCCTTCCTGGAAAGGGTGGTCAGGCACTGGAAATGCCCAGGGTAGGGGTGAAATCACCATCCTTGTGGAGATTTTCAAGCCCTGTGGATGTGACACTTGGGGACTTGGACTCTGCTGCCAGGAACAGGGACAGGAGGAGAGGGAACAGCCTCAGGATGGGCCAGGGGAGGTTTAGATTGGATTTTTGGAACAATTTTTCCATGGAAAATGTTGTCAGGCATTGGAACAGCTGCTCGTGGGGAGTCCCCATCCCTGGAGGGATTTCCAAACCCTGTGGATGTGGCACTTGGGGACAGGGGCAGTGGTGGCCTTGGCAGTGCTGGGGAACTTCAAGATCTTTTCCAACCAAAATGACTCCGTGATTCTATGGAATGCTTTACTCTAGAAGCTCTAAAGGGATGCAGGGAGCTGCTCCTAAATGCAGATTTTAAGCTGTAAATGTGATTTCCTGTGACATAAGGAGAGCTCTCCCTTTCCTGCTCTGCTCTGCAGCTGAACCAGCCTTTTCCTGGTGCTCCAAGGATTCCCTGGTACAAAACCAACCTTGTCACAAATCCCCGTGTGACTTCTGTATTTCCTTTGGCTGGAGAAATGTGAGATCGTGGTTTCCACATTTCAGCAGCCACTGAAGCTCCATCCCCTTCCAGCATCTCTGTAAAATACACATCAGCTCATACCTGAGTTCCTGCCACTGTAGAGACGTTGAGTATGGGGTTTTTAATGGGTTATTGTGATTTTTTATTTTCTTTTTTTTTTTTCCTATTTCTCTTTCTTCTATTTTTTTTTTTTTCTTTCTCTTCCTGGCAGTGTTTGAATTGTGAAGTGTCAATACCATGGGCGTTCCTGCCTTGGTGTTATAATTTTGTTTCAGCTGATTTAATTTCATTTCTTCTCTTCCACCTCCAGCCAAGCTCTGTCTTGGGAGAAGCTGACAAAGTGTTGTCCACCTTCCTTGAGCATTCAGGCTTCTTCCAGTTGATGGCTCTGACAGGATGGAAATTGAACACAACAATTCCAGTTGATGACTCCAACAGGATGGAAACGGAACACAACAATTCCCTACAACCCACCTCAAAACTCCCAGAGATGTGAATTCCTAAACACCTTTTTTTTTTTTGTTCCAGGCGCAGCTGAGAGCCTTCATCCCCGAGATGCTGAAGTATTCCACGGGTCGTGGGAAGCCAGGCTGGGGCAAGGAGAGCTGCAAGCCCATCTGGTGGCCCGAGGACATTCCCTGGGCCAACGTCCGCAGCGACGTCCGCACGGAGGAACAGAAACAGCGGGTGGGTGTCTCCCTGTCTGCCTCCAAATGGAGCACAGGGGCTGCAGATTGGCTTTTGGGGATGGGTTTTATTTGCCTTGAGGGACAGAAGAAAGAGTCTGTGTGGTTGCCTTCAGCAGGAGGGAAGGAATGCTGTCCTGTTCGGAGCAGCAGGGCTCAAAGGAAAGAGTCGTGGATGTGGGAGAATTTAGAAAACTGAGTGAAAATGTCTTGAGTGAAGTTTTTAAAAAGCTGTCACAGAGATAATCGAAGGAAGCCACCGTGGTGTGGAGCCAGCAGGACCTTGCTTGGCTGGGGAGCTGGAAATGGTGCTGTGGCAGCATTTTTGGTGCTTTCCCAAATCCCCATGGTTTTCTGCTTGGAATCACAGAATGCTTTGGGTTGGAAGGGCTCTTTTAAAGATCTTCTCATCCAACCCCTGCATGGAGCAGGATCAGTGGATCAGGTGGCTCTCCAGGTCTCAGGTTTATTAAAAAAAATGTTTTTATGAGTTTTTTCTTCGCCAGCTGTTTCTGTGTGACCCGAGAATGTCAAGAGTCTTTTTTCCCCAGCCAGATATTGAAGAAATGGTCGTGAGCCATCTCTTCTGTTTTTCTCATGATTGTTTAATCTTTCTTATCTCTAACATTCTTGTCCTGACCTGTAGAGTTCTGCACTGCAGGTCAGTCCAAGGCACAATCCCACCCACACAGGGTGGTGTGAACATTTACACTACGATCTGCGTAATCAGTATTTATAATAATTCTCCAATATCCATCACTTTTGTTAGAAAGTTAGACTCTAAGCCAACCAGAAAGTGCCACCTCACTGCAGAACGTGGGGCAAGGAAGAAGAAGGAGGAAGCCCAGAAACCACGTGGAATTCTCCATCTTGTCTTCCCTGCTTGCCATCCTAAAACCCCCAAAAATCTAAAATTCTCACCCTGTGATGAAACTACACACTATTCTACTGTCTAATACACACTCTTGAAAGCTCTGCTTCTTTCTAGAGCCTAAAAGCCCTTTTCATGAACAAAGATTTAAAAAAAACTTGTTTGTCAGAGATTTTTCATCCCTGAAACATTTCTCAGAATTTGTAACCCCCATATCCAGGGTGAGCTCCTTTGGGAAAGGAGAGGATGAGCAGAGGGAGATTAAATATTGGGGTGAGTTTCAGTAAAGACAAAACACGCAAATCCCGGCGCCGTGCTGCTTCAGAACATTTTCCTGGCCTGACTGTCCCCTGTTCCTTCCTGCTGGAAGGTGTCCTGGACCCAGGCCTTGAGGACCATCGTGAAGAATTGCTACAAGCAGCACGGGCGTGAGGATCTGCTCTACGCCTTCGAGGACCAGCAGACCCCTCAGACCACGACCACGCACAGCATCGCTCACCTGGTGCCCTCCCAGACCGTGGTACAAACCTTCAGCAACCCCGACGGCACCGTGTCCCTCATCCAGGTGAGAGGAACCCCCTGGAATTTCCATTTCCTGCCTCAGGGGGGTGGGGGTTTAAGGAAAATTCAGGAGCTGAACTTGTCCTTTGGGAATTTTGGTCTTTATCGTGTTTCGTCCTCCCTAACAAAGATCCGTCCTCATCCTCTCTCTTCCCAACTTCCTACATCTTGTTCTCCATTTCTGAGATGTGGGCAAACAATTCAGGGATTTGATCTGAGTTTAGTGAATATTCTTCTAACAAATCCAGTCCCTGGCGCCACCACCCAACGCCTGTGGTGGTAATGGGAGGGGAAGTGATGGGACTGCCTTGCTTTAATGGTGTGAAATGTAATTTAATCAGCACATCAGGTATTTCTGTGCCCCTGTGTTGCTGTTATTTATGAACAGAAACACACAGAGTTTAAATAAGTTTATTAAGAGGTTGAAAAGAGGAATCTTTAGTAACAAAATGGAGTAAACACACAGAGTTTAAATAAGTTTATTAGGAGGTTGAAAAGAGGAATCTTTATTAACAAAATGGAATAAACACACAGAGTTTAAATAAGTTTATTAGGAGGTTGAAACGAGGAATCTTTATTAACAAAATGGAATAAACACACAGAGTTTAAATAAGTTTATTAGGAGGTTAAAACGAGGAATCTTTATTAACAAAATGGAGTACCTTATATAAGGTACTTTGCTGAATAAAAAGTGATTGATGAATGGGAACAACACCTTCTTTATTACTATTGGCTAAGCAAGAGAAATAATATATTTTATGTTATGGAAAACAAGGATGAAAAAACACCACCTGTTGTTTTGAGAAAGAATATTGTTTAGAGAATATGTTTTCACAATTTCTCTTGGGAAAGTGAGAAGCTTTCCCTAGGAAAGGAAGGATCCTGACAGGCCTTCAGCTATGGAGTTTCAGAGACACAGAATTGTCAGTTCCACAGTTCATCTGACACCTGAAGTGTATGATATTCATTACAAACACCAAATACAAATTTGCCCTCATGGAACACACACTGTTCCTAGCTCAGTGCTGCTGCTTTCCCTGTGTGGGAAGGCAGATTCTGGCAGCTCAGGATGTCAAAAAAATGAAATTTTCTCATAAAACTTCCCACAAACTCCTTGTGGGAGTGAGATTTGAATCTCAGTTCCCCTTGTACCTCCAAACCACTGCTGGTGGTGGTTCCTAACCAGGCTCAACACTTCATCCCTCTTTAGCATCACATTTTTAGTGAAGTCTCAGACATAACTTTTCTCAGACGTAATGAAGATAAAAACTGGATGTATGAGTAGGGGTTTTACCCCAAATGAAGCTTTTCAGTGGCTGTTACAGTTTTCTGTTCCCCACCAAGGCCCTGCAGACTTGCCAGGCTGGTTCTCTTTGCTCCCCTGTCCATACAATCTCTCTTTCACTGGTGTCCTTTCAGGTGCTGGACACCTGAGATCTCATTGACTTCCTGGCATTTATATTTCATTCTCCTCAGAGACAAAGCTGCCCATCTCCCTGCTTTTGTCCTTTGCCAGCTGTTCAATGGGGAAAAGCTCATTTCCAAAGGGGTATTGAGGAGGAGCTCAGGTTTGCCAGGTGCTTGGAGATGAGACCCAGGGAATGGGGAGCAAGGAGGGTGTGCAGGGAATTCTGAGCCAGTGCTGGGTGGGTGGGAGAAGGGAATTGACTCCACTGTGTTCTCACAGTTTTTTTTCCTGAGGCTGGAAGGATGCTGAGGCCTTCATGGACATAGGGACAGCACGAGGGATGTGCAAAACTTGGTTCCAGTCTGGAAACTGCAGTGGGTTAACAGAGCTTCAGTTTAGGATTTCCTGCCCCTTGGGGCCAGCTCTGTGTTTTCTGGGAGCTCTGCAGTTACAATTAATGACAGAACAATGGAATTTAAAAGGGTTGGAATGGAATGGACTTCTGTCGTGGTTTGAAGGACAGGAGTGAGCTCAGGAGGGCAGGAGCCTCCCTTGG
>JAGMWU010000030.1:881744-914265 GCA_018697195.1 Certhia americana
ATAAAAGGGAAAGGGAAGTGGGAAAAAGGGAATACAAAAGGAAAAGGAAGTGGGAAGGAATGTAAAGGAAAAGGGAAGTGGAAAGAAGGGAATAAAAGGGAAAAGCAAATGGGATGAGGAATACAAAGGGAAAGGGTAGTGGGAAAAAGGGAATATAAAGGGAAAGGGAAGTGAGAAGAAGAAGCTGGAAAGGGAAAGGCAAATGGGAAAAAGGGAATACAAAAGGCAAATGGGAAGAAGGGAATAGAAGGGGAAAGGGAAATGGGAAAAAGGGAATATAAAGGAAAAGGCGAGTGGGAAAAAGGGAATAAAAGGGAAAGGGAAGCAGGGAAAAGGGAATACAAAAGGAAATTGGGAAGAAGGGAATACAAAGGGAATGGGAAGTGGGAATACAAAGGGAAAGGCAAATGGGAAGAAGGGAATAAAAGGGAAGGGCAGGAAATCCTAATTCCAAGAGAGACAATTAAGACAATTAAGACAATTAGCGGCTCGGTGCTGAAGCTCGATAAGGAATTCTGCTGTAAATCAGGGTTAAGGGATTGGGAATAATATCCCCTTTCTTCAGTGGTCTGGGTAGGAATTACAAGGGAAGCAGGAGAAAATCAAAGGTTTGTTCCCACCTGAACTCAGCCCTGCAGCACCGAGGCTGCTCCCACTGGAGGGAAGGAATATTTCATGCAAGATCCTTTCACAGCAGGAGCTTGGCAGGAATTGTTGTTATTCCAGCTACAGGGAACTAAAGGATTCCCTTTTTTTTTTTTGCCCCCTTGGACGGAAAGGTTTCCTGTTTTCATGGCATCACGTTTGCCCAGGATTGCAGGAATTCCACAGAGAACCCCCTGAGACCATCCGGGCACACACACTGAAATATTCCCAAGCCGCCAGGAATTCCCAGCCACCAAGGAGCAAAGAATTCCCACTTCAGACCCCTGATCTTAAATCACACCTTCTGAAATCTGCTGGATTTCACAAAGGGCTGGGTGAGGCTCCTGCATCCCAGATTATCACCTCCACACCGGAGTTTTTGTGAGGATATCCAAGTCCCATCTGTGAGGATTAATTACAATTCCTCAAGTATAATAAATCCCAGATTGGACAGACTTTTTCCCAAAGTGTCAGCTCCAAAAGGATTTGGACACAACCACCTCCTTCCCCTCCTTCTCATGGGGAGAGGGAAAAGTTTAGGGCCGTTTGTTTTGGCTCTGGAATTTTCTTGGTTCAGCTGCTCTGCCCTAAAATTCCACAGCAAGGAGCTCGTTGCACCCAGCAGTAGCTCACAGATGGCACCAAAAATGCTCTCAGTGCAAATGATTTTCCTTAAAATCCAACAGGAATCTCTGGGAAAAGCAGCAGCGCTCCAGGGTTGTGGTGAGGAGCCTCCCAAGGAAATGTCGTGGCTGCTTTCAGTCCTGAGCCTGAGGGCCATTTGTCACCAGATCTTTTCATGTCACTCAGTACCACAGCAGGAAGTTTTCAAGTTTAATTCCATAGGAAATGCATCCCTGGATAACTATTCCAGGTTTCCAAACTCTTACACAATCCTGTGTGCAATGAGGGCCCAGGAAATGTTTCATGCTGGAGGATTTTCACACTCACAGCAGCTTCATGGGTCAGGTTAAATACAAATGGTTTTACTTTGGACTAAATCAAGTCCTGCTTAATAAAAACCAGCTCTCCCAGCCTGATCCTGAGCAGCTCCAGCCTGGATGCTCCTCAGCTCCCTGAGTTAATGGCAATTGTCAATTAAAGACGAGTTCTCCACGCTTGGACTCAGGCCTGGTGTTGCCAAATTGAAAAAAATATTCACGAGCCACGCAAGGCCTTATCTGAATGTTGTCCCTGTTGTGGCAAAGACTTTTAAAGTTCCTACCAAAAATCAGTGAGTGAATTAGGTTCATGAAAGGGAGAAATACTGGGATGAAAGGTTTGGGAACAACCACCTTGGACAGGGTAGCAGAAATTTTTCCTTGTGAGGGCGGTGAGACCCTGGCACAAATTCCCAAAGCAGCTGTGGCTGCCTCTGGATCCCTGAAAATATCCAAGGCCAGGCTGGACACTGGAGCTTGGAGCAGCCAGGGACAGTGAAAGGTGTTCCTGCCCATGGTTTGGGTTGGAATTGGATCATCTTTAATCTCCTTTCCAACCCAAACCATTCCCTGAGTCTGTAACTGAGGACAGACTGAAAATAAAACGGATTTCAGCAACCAAGGCTGAAAATCTCTAGAAGTGCATTAGCAGAAATGAAGCTGGGAAAAGCCTTTTCTCCTGGAAATGAGGAGAATTCCAGCTGAGCTCCCAGTTACTAACACAGCTGGGATGAACCATCTGCCCTCTCCCTTCTCCACCATGGAAAAGATGCCCAGGAATGTGAAATCCTGGAATGCCACTAACAAAACAGCTGAGAGCACTCGTGGGAGAACTGCGTGGAGCTGTTCCAGAGAGGACATTTCCATCCTACAAGCTTTTTCCATTCTCCAGAAATTCTTCAGGAAAATAAACAGTTATTGCAGAAGCTGGGACTCTGGGAAATCCAGGAATCCTGAGGCAGACTTCCAGGCTTCTCCATCCCACAAACTGCACCAGCAGCACAAGGAATAAGCACAGGGGAGCAGCAGAAGGGATTGGACACGTTTGGAGCAGTGTCCAGACCACATTCCCAGAGAAAATTCCACCGTAATTCCTGGTGATGCATCTGGGAGTGAAGAACACAGGCTCTGCTCCAATTGCTCTCTCAGCTCACACCGAATTTTTTCCATAAGGCCAAAGTCTTACAACCAGAATGAATCCCAGATGAATTCTGTCCCAAACATGCCAGGAATTCCTCAGCAGGCTGGGATCCAGGAGCAATCCAGGACCTGTCTGGAGACCCACAATGCTGAAGGAACCCAGCTGTGCTGAGGGCACATGGAATGGCCTCTCCTGCATCCAGGTTCCCGTGATGGATCCCGCAGGGATTCCGAGGATTCCCAGGAATAAGGAACACTCCAGGTCTTTAGCAAAGTGAGCAGAGTTTTGGGAAACCCCAGGAAAGGAGCACCAAGAACTTGGAGCAAGATTCCCCCAATTAAGGTGATTCTCCTGGGATTGCTACGTTTGCAGAAAACCCCCAGGAATTCAACCACGCATCCAGGATTTTTTTGGAAGACCGTTTTTTGGAACTTTCAGTCCACCCTGTCCAGGCCAAACTCTCTGTGTCCACATTCCCTCTCAGTGCACTTTTCATCAGCCAAATTTACAAAAAACCCAAGCAATTTATGGATAAGGAATTTTAACATTCCTGATTCCAGAGGGTCATCCTGGAAGGAGCCCTTGTCCCCGCAGCAGGACACGGAGTCAAGCTCACAGCTACAAACACATCCCACGCCCTAAAATGTTTAAAAACCATCACCCAAATCCCTGCCACAATTTTTGGCCTTGCTGCTTTTATCTCCTCATCACCTCAGGATGCCAATTGGACCTGGTGCCAAAAAAAGCCAGTGGAAAAATCAAGGGAAAAGAGAGAAATCTGGATATGAGCCAGGTTTCTAACTACAAAAACCACAGAAATGAGAAGTGAGTCCTAAGGAGCTGAAGATAAATAAATTTTAGTCCCAGGATTACAAAGAGAACTTTAACATCAGTGAATGTTGGGAATACAAAGATAATGCTATGGAAGCTTGTTTTCAAACAGCAGCTTGGAAGGGCTGCTAGGAGAGAGCCAAGGGAATTTTTCAAGCTCCTCATTCAGTGCCTGAAATGTGCCAGGAGTTCCAAGGTTGACTGAGCCATGGATTTGCAGGACAGGCACAGCCCAGCTCCAAGGGACAGGAATGTCCCAATTGCCAGTGACAGGAACAGCCCAGCTCCATGGGACCCGAATGTCCCAATTGCCAGTGACAGGAATGTCCCAGCTCCATGGGACAGGCACAGCCCAGCTCCAAGGGACAGGAACAGCCCAGCTCCAAGGGACAGGAATGTCCCAGCTCCATAGGACAGGAATATCCCAGCTCCATGGGACAGGAACAGCCCAGCTCCATGGGACAGGAATGTCCCAGCTCCATGGGACAGGAATGTCCCAGCTCCATGGGACAGGAACAGTCCAGCTCCATGGGACAGGAATGTCCCAGCTCCCTGGGACAGGAATGTCCCAGCTCCATGGGACAGGCACAGCCCAGCTCCCTGGGACAGGCACAGCCCAGCTCCACAGGACAGAACAGCCCAGCTCCAAGGGACAGGAATGTCCCAGATCTATGAGACAGGAATGTCCCAGCTCCATGGGACAGGAATGTCCCAGATCTATGAGACAGGAATGTCCCAGCTCCATGGGACAGGAACAACCAAAATGCCAGTGACAGGAACAACCCAACCGCCAGTGACAGGAACAGCCCAGCTCCAAGGGACAGGAATGTCCCAACTCCATGGGACAGGCACAGCCCAGCTCCAAGGGACAGGAACAGCCCAGCTCCATGGGACAGGAATGTCCCAGCTCCATGGGACAGGAATGTCCCAGCTCCATGGGACAGGAATGTCCCAGCTCCATGGGACAGGAATGTCCCAGATCTATGAGACAGGAATGTCCCAGCTCCATGGGACAGGAACAACCAAAATGCCAGTGAGAGAAACAACCCAACTGCCAGTGACAGGAACAGCCCAGCTCCATGGGACAGGAATGTCCCAGCTCCATAGGACAGGAATGTCCCAGCTCCATGGGACAGGAATGTCCCAATTGCCAGTGACAGGAATGTCCCAGCTCCATGGGACAGGAATATCCCAGTTCCATGGGACAGGAACAGCCCAGCTCCATGGGACAGGAACAGCCCAGCTCCATGGGACAGGAACAGCCCAGCTCCATGGGACAGGCATGTCCCAGTTCCATGGGACAGGAACAGCCCAGCTCCATGGGACAGGAATGTCCCAGCTCCATAGGACAGGAATGTCCCAGCTCCAAGGGACAGGCACAGCCCAGCTCCCTGGGACAGGCACAGCCCAGCTCCAAGGGACACAATGTCCCAACTCCATGGGACACGATTGTCCCAACTCCATGGGACACAACAGCCCAGCTCCATGGGACAGGAATGTCCCAGCTCCCTGTTGGGCTCCAGACTCTGCTTTCAGGGTTGAACTCACAGCAAATTGTTTCCTCAGTCAGGATAAAAAGCAATTTCAAGCGTTTTGGGTTTTCTACATCAGGACAAAATCCTCACAAAACCTTTCAAATCTGGAGTGTGAGAACGTCCCCATCAGTCAGGAAAAAGTGGCCCCTGTGGGTTTGCCTGTTCCAGGGTCAAATTCCCATTTCCTCATCCTCATGCAGGGCCACCCACCACTGCAGGGCTGGATTTCCCCTGAAGTAATAAAAAAAAAATTTTTTGTTAGGATTTGACTTCACACCCAGATCTCCCCAAATCCCAGATGAACATCACTGCCTACAGATGGTCTGTCTGTTCACAGGGTTGAGTGGCTTCTTCCTGGCAAACATTTAACTCCAAAAAAGAAAAAAAAAAACCCCAAAACCTTTCATTAAGTTTCTTTAAAATTAACGTTAGTTACAAGCTTGGGAAAATGAGTTTTCCAGCTAAAAATATTCAGTGAGCAACACGAATTGCCACGAGCAGCCCTGAGCCAAAGAGGAGCAGAAAGCTGGAATATCCCTTGGAAAAATCAAGTTGTGGATTTATCTGGGGGTTACAGCTGAAGTGAGAGATGGGTTGAGGGTCACGATGAGGAATAAAGTCCTTTTTAAGGATCTCTGTCATGCCCTCTCTTTATTCAGACACTTCACCTGCAGGTGAAGAACACCACCAGAGAAATCTCTCTGAATTTGAAGGAAAACCAAACACCACACCCGAACACATTTCAAAAATAAAAAAAGAAATCACCCAGCTCTGCCACCTAAGCAGAAAAGCTGCCTTTGAGCAAGTAAGTCATGGTATTTTGTGATAAAAGGTGATTTATAAAAGGTGATTTATAAAAGGTGATTTATAAAAGGTGATTAACACTCATTTTTTTTGCCATTGTGAAGAGCTTCACAGCACCTGTTCTATGGAAATTCGAGATGTCAGAGGTGTGAACTCTTCTGAAGTCTTGGCAAGCAGCGTTTTGCAACATCAATTACCTCCATGAGTGTGACTGATGGTTATTCATGTTTATTTTCTTACAAAGGCAGATGAGCAACACGAGCCCGAGGATTTACAGAGTTCCCAACGCAAAAAGCAAGTTCAGCTCAGTCCCTCCCTGCCTCCAAGCCTCTTTGCCACCTCCAAAGTCCCTCCTTTTTTCCTGACACAACATCCCCAAGTGCCAATGGTGCACGTGAACCCACAGCCAGCACCGGGGCTTTGATGCTTTAAGGAATATTTATCCCTGTTTTCCCTTTATCCTTATTTTCCCTTTTTATTTTCCCCAAATCCCTGCCCTTTGTTCACATTTAACTTCCCTCAGGCTCCTCCAGCCCTGCAGGACACCAGGAAAAAAACAAAAAAAAAAAAAAGGACTTTTAGAAGTCAAGAAGGTTATAAAGGCCACAAAAAAGGTGGATTTTTAGCACCCGATTAGTTGCAAACTTCTGGAGAACTCCAGGCTAAAATGATTCCAATATTAAAATCCATGGGTTTTCCTCAAGCCAGGAATTCTCACTGCCACAGGGCAGCCTCACAGTTCCTCCCTTGAAGCACAGAGGTTTTCTGGCACCACCCCGAGTGTTGTTATTTGCCAAGAATGTTCTGATGAACAATTCCTGGGGCAAATCCCAATTTTTTTTCCCTCTGGATTCTCCCTCTACTCAGCCCTCACGTGACCCCACCTGCAGAGCTGGATCCAGAGAGATGTTCCAAAGGATCCTCTCTGCCCTAGAGCCAGGCTGGGAGAGCTGGGAATGTTCTCCTGGAGAAGGGAAGGCTGCAGGGAGAGCTTCCAGCACATTCCAGGGGCTGAAGGGGCTCCAGGAGAGCTGGAGAGGGACTGGGGACAAGGACACAGGGACAGGACACAGGGAATGGCTTCCCAGTGCCAGAGGGCAGCAATGGATGGGATGTGGACAAGGAATTCCTGGCTGGAATGGAATTGCCAGAGCAGCTGGGGCTGCCCCTGCATCCCTGCAATGTCCAAGGAAGGATTGGAGCAGCCTGGGATGGTGGGAGGTGTCCCTGGAATGAGCTCACAGGTCCCTTCCCACCCAAAGCATTCCAGGATTCTGGGATTGGGGACACTGGGAATCCATCCTGAGGGATTTTTCAGGGAAATGGGGAGAGAAAAGAGAGAGGAAAAGGAAGAGAGAGCCTTCCTGGTTTGCTGAGATTCCAAGGGAAGCCCCTGGGTCCATCAATTTCTTGGAGAGGAGCTGGATCCAATGTCAGGCTGGGAGAGCTGGGAATGTTCTCCTGGAGAAGGGAAGGCTGCAGGGAGAGCTTCCAGCACATTCCAGGGGCTGAAGGGGCTCCAGGAGAGCTGCTTTTATTTTGGGGAAAATGGGGTTTTTGGAATATTGTATCCTGAAAGGAGTGCCAGGCTAAGGGGGAATGGCAGAGGGATGGGACTGATGGGATCTGGGCAAGGAATTCCTGGCTGGGAAGGGGGGGAAGGCCTGGAATGGAATTCCCAGAGAAGCTGCAGCTGCCTCATCCCTGGAAGTGTCCAAGGCCAGGTTGGAGATGCAGATCCTCTGGGAATTGGAGGGATTTGGAACTCCAAGGTGGAGAGAGCTCCGAGCCCCTGGCAGGGGCTGCAGGAGAGCTGGAGAGGGACTGGGGACAAGGACACAGGGACAGGACACAGGGAATGGCTTCAGAGTGGGAAAGGGGAGATTGGGGGGGGATCTGGGAAGGAATTCCTGGCTGGAATGGAATTCCCAGAGCAGCTGGGGCTGCCCCTGCATCCCTGGAATGTCCAAAGAAGGATTGGAGCAGCCTGGGATGGTGGGAGGTCCCTGCCCATGATCTTTAAGATCCCTTCCAATCCACACCATTCTGGGATGACTCTAAATTGAATTTTTCCAAGAATCCCACAGCTCTAGAAGGCACAACACTGATTTTAATCCTACAGAATACAGGAAAAGGACAGCAAAGCACTCCTGGCAAGCTCAGAGGACAAACCCCTTTCCCTTGGCTCTCCTGATCCCTGTGACAAGTGAACCAAGGACACCTCAGCACCGAGGGGGTTGCACTCCTTGTAAGACACCACCAGCTCTGTTTGCTGCCAAAAATGCCTTGGAAGGACAGGGATTGTGAATTAATAACTGAACAGCAACCTGAACAGCCTGGCTGCTGAGTTTTCAGTTTATTTCACACAAGTGTTTCCTTGTTGGAAACACAGCTTTGCTCTGGGGAAAAAAAAAAAAAAAAAACAAAAACCAAAAAACCCTTCCTGGTCACTTCTCCACCAGGTTTTACCTGCCTGAGGGAAGAAATCACACAAGAAAAAAAAAATTCTTCAATTATTCCACAGGCACCCTTCCCAATTTCACATGAGGATGGCAAATTTCCCCCAGACAAACCCCTTGGTCATCACTGAGCCCATCAAGAGGAACCTTCCTGAGAACCAAAAGGATGAAAACAGGGATTTGGGAAGAAGGAAATGCTGTTCCAGCAAAGCCTTGCTTTCTTGGGAGCTCCTGGTGATTTACATCTGGCTGATTTCCACCCATCTTTGTGCCAAGAAAGCAGAGTAATAAGGAAAAAGTGGAAGGCAAAGTCAGCTTTTCCCTGGAGACACTTGGCAGACGAGCTGGCTGCTTTTAAAAAAAAAAAAAAGTCAGCATTTTCCTCCAAACCTGGTTTTCCTTGCCCAGAAGCACCACAGGAAGACAAGGTGCATCCCATTCCATGCTGGATGGAGCAGCACTGCTCTTTTCTCTTTTCCTATGGCAAATAAATCCAATTACTGCCCTCCCCAACTCTCTGTCGCTCCCTTAAAATGTTTCAACTCGAGGGAAAAAAAGAAGGCAGGTACACGTTGGATGTTTTATCCATGGAAGGGAATGGAGCTGGGAAGGGTCTGGAGGTGCTGGGGGAGCTGGGAAGGGGCTCAGCCTGGAGAAAAGGGGGATCAGGGGGGACCTTGTGGCTCTGCACAACTCCCTGCCAGGAGGGGACAGGGACAGGAGGAGAGGGAACGGCCTCAGGATGGGCCAGGGGAGGTTTAGATTGGATTTTAGGGAAAATTCCTTCCTGGAAAGGGTGGTCAGGCACTGGAAATGCCATGGGCAGGGATGGAATCCCCATCCCTGAAGGAATTCCAAAGCCCTGTGGATGTGGCACTTGGGATCAGGCTCTGCTGCCAGGGAACAGGGACAGGAGGAGAGGGAACAGCCTCAGGATGAGCCAGGGGAGGTTTAGATTGGATTTTAGGGAAAATTCCTTCCTGGAAAGGGTGGTCAGGCACTGGAAATGCCCAGGGAAGGGGTGGAATCCCCATCCCTGAAGGAATTCCAAAGTCCTGTGGATGTGACACTTGGGGACTTGGGGACAGGAGGAGAGGGAACAGCCTCAGGCTGGGCCAGGGGAGGTTTAGATTGGATTTTAGGGAAAATTCCTTTCTGGAAAGGGCTGTAAAACATTGGAACAGCTGCCCAGGGAGGCTTGGAGTGCTCATCCCTGAAGGAATTCCAAAGCCCTGTGGATGTGACACCTGCGGACGGGGGCAGTGGTGGCCTTGGGAATGGTTGGACTCCATGATCTCAAGAGGCCTTTTCCAACTGAAGTAATTCCATGATCCTGTGGGGTTTTTTGGGACAGATTTGTCCAGAATTGTGCTCAGCTTCCACGGGCTGGGCCAATATCGAATAGCAGTGGTGGGATTTTGGGAAATCCAAATGGGAATTCCCTCCATCCCATCCCAATGGCTCCCAATCCCCTCAAACCACGACCTCCAGGAGTCCTGGCAGGGAGAAGCATTAATCAGGGTGAAAAGAAGCTGGCACAGGAATTTTAAAGAGGACTGGATTTGATGGAAGGGAGCTGGAATGAAGTTGGGATCAATAAAGCTGAAGTGATGTCCCTGTGTGTGACAGAAGCACAAAATTTCCTTAAACCTCAGGAAAAGCCAAACAGGGATCCAAGAGGGGCAATTAACATCTAATTAGAAGCAACTGTTAATGAAAAAAAAACCTCCTTAAATGGATCCTACAGGGAAGGAAGTGCATGGACTTCTCTGGGATAGCAGGAGAGGCAAAAACAGCCAAAAAAATTTGACTCTGACCAGATGCCTGAGCTTCCCAGGAGAATTCCCTGAGAGCTGGAGATAATCAGGAACCAGAAAAAATTCCCTCCTCTGAGTTTCAGCTCCAGAGCTGGATCCAGGAGCACTGAGGATGGAACTGGAGTCGTTTTGGTGGCCACACATCTGTCCCTCAGCTGAAGCACCAGATTTAATATTTGCATCCCTCCAAGCTCCCACCCAGAGAAATTGGTTTCCATGGAGATGGGACAGCCTGGTGGAATTGAGCGTTTGGTGTACAAATAATCAACTTCTCCAACCTGCCAGGAATTTCAAGTGTGTTTTCAGAGAAATATCAGAAGGAGAAAATACAATCTTTGGGGGGTTTTTTTGTTTTGTTTTGTTTTTTGCCAGGTGTGCTGGCAACGGTTCATTTCCACTTTGGGAGGATTCAGGAAGTGCTGAAACTCTTGTGAAAGACAAACGGTGGTTGTGAAACCACAGGACTGAGCGTGACCCCTCAAAACCTGTGCTAGACCTGACACCAAGCCCAAAATTTAAGTGTATTTTGAGGTTGGGCCTCATCACGTGATTTACAAGAATGCAGCAGGTCTGTTAAAAGCAGATTGCTTTGATATATTCAAATATTTCCCCAATTTAATCTTCAGGGAGGGGAAAAAAAAAAAAAAAAGGTATTATTTCAAGATGTGGCAACTTCCCTCAAGGGGAGTTTTTGGGTTAGGTTTTTGTAGATTTTAGTGAAATGCTTTTTCACTCAGAGAAACCTCCCCAGACATTCAGGAATTGCCTCAAAGCTCCTCAGCAACGATGACATGAAGCCCCAAAGGGACAAACATCCATCTCCTCCTGCTGGAAACCCCTTGGGATGAGATGTTTGCACTCAAAGCAGATGCAGAGGAGGCCAAAAGCTTTGCCAAGGGCTTATTTAGGGGGGAAAAAAGAAATAATAATAATAATCTAGAATTATGTCACGGTCTTGATTTGAAAGGAGATAAAAGAGTTTTGTGGCAGGAAGGAGAAAGTGTCAAAGGAAATATTTTAAGCTTAAAATGAATTAAGTTTAAATTTAGCTCTGGCATGGAGCAGGTCCAGTTCTGGAGGCAGATTCCACATCCTCTCTGCTGCCCATTGCCAGGATCTCTCCTTGCCTGCAAAAGATGCTGATCTGGGTCCTAGAGGCTGAGGAAGAAGATGCTGATCTTCACCTTAAACTCCAGCCTAACCCTGATTTAAAGAACTGTGAAACCAGGGAATCCTGAGAACTGCTTTAATAAACCCTCCACGCTGGGATGCTTCAAAGAAAAATCAAACCTGGGAGAGGCTTCCCACAAACAAAGTGAACTTTGAACTGTTAAATCATCCCAAGGGGGAGGAAACCCTTCCAAAGTCCTGCTCAGGATCCCGACAGGATCTCTCCAGGGCCTGCCAGGAGCAGAATCCAGTGGGATTTTTGCTGTCTTGCTCCCCAAGTCTAAGGAGAACAGAGTTCTCTCCACTGTGGGGTTGTTTTGCAGAATTCCTTCCAATCCCATTAGAAATGCTCAGGGATGCATTTCCTGATCCCACTTGCACCAGGTTTTTTTAAATCAAGTTTTTCAGAACTGAGACAGCACCAAGTGCTTGAAATTCCAGCCTGGGCAAGCTGGGCTTGAACTCTAAACCAGACTCAAGAGGTCAGAAAAATGGACAGTGCCAGCGAAAATGAGGCAGCTCTGTGCTCACAAAGCTGCTTCAACTTTCATTCCTCAATAACTGGATTTTGTGCTTTCAAATCCAAGCTCCCAGCAGGGAACTGCCTCCCACCCGGGTGTTTTCCAACCACAACAGCAGTGAGGTCTCCCAAAGTTATTTTGGGGGTGATTTGTCCCCTGAAGAAGAGGGAACAACTGATAATCTCATGAAATATGGGTGGGAAGGGATCTCAAAACCATCCAGTGCCACCCCTGCCATGGGCAGGGACAAATTCCACTGTCCCAGGGTGCTCCAAGCTCCAATGTCTTGAATAATTCCAGGGATCCAGGGACAGCCACAGCCAAGGTTTTACCACCCTCACAGAGAAGAATTTCTTCCTAAAATTTATTCTAAACTTATCCTCTCCAAGTTTTAGGCCATTCCCCAGTTGTTTGTTCCAGAATTCTTTGCTACTTGAGCCAGAAGCTCCAGCAGCTCTTACCTGGCAATCCTCAAAGAAAAGAGCTTTTAAAATAAATCTCCAAACCCACTGGGATTTCTCCAGCCTGAGTGGAGGAAATAAAAGCCAACTGAATGTGGAAATCAAGCTCGAGATTAGTGCAATTCCTTCAACCCAAAGTAACACAAAGGAAAATCCAGGTTTGGCTTCAGTGCAGATTTCCCACCACCCAATTTGAAGGAACACACAAAGCTCCACCAGCTACAGGTGGTTTTTTGAAGGGTGGATCCTTCCTGAGGTCCCTTGGGCTTTTTATTCCTTTCCAAACTATTAAAAATACGGTTTTGTTCAAGAACAAGTGAAATTCTGATTTTCTGATTCTCAGGGGCAGCAGAGAAGGCACAGAGCAGCTCACAAGAAGTGGAAAATCAGGATGAACATCAAACCCAAAATTCTTCCAAAAACAAAGCCCAAAAACACCTCGGAAAGGCTCATTTGAAACCCATTTGCAATCCTGGTCAGGATCCTGATCTTTTAGCATCAAGGGAATGTTTCCAAAAGCTCTCCATGGCCTGCCAGGAACAGAATCCAGAGGGATTTTTTTTTTCCTGTCCTGCTCTTCAAGCACCTCTTTCACCAAGGAAAATGGAGTTATCTCCACAGGGGGGTTGTTATGCAGAGGTTTCCTTCCAATCCTAGGTGGAAATATTCTGGAGTTGGGGACCTGAGGGTGCTGTGGCTTTTACAGATCCCTCCCAAAGCCCAGAGGATGGGATTTTTTCCTTTCTCTCCCTGCCAGAACTTCCAGAGGGGATCAGATTTGCTTCCCCCCTCCTTGGCTTTGTTCAAAGTGCTTTAAAGGAACAGCTCAGGCAGGATTTACACACGATTTCATTGGGTTTTTAGCACAAATCTCAAACCTGAATCCCAGACCCAGTGGAGTTACAACCACCACAATTTCCCTGTTTTGTCTCCCCCCAAAGCAGAAAAACCTCCAAGTGATTTAGGAACCAACATCCTGGTTACACACAGCTGAAGTTTATAAAATTTTCCTTCTTTCCAGGTCACCTACAACATAAAAACCCCACAAACCTACACACCAGGGAACTGCAGCCCAGTGTTGCTACAGGAAAAGGTGCAGGAGTTTCCTGCATGCCAGGGGGGTTTGGACAGAAATTCCTCCAGCAATCCAAAGTGCCACTGTCACAGTTATTAAATCAATTATCCTCTTCATCCTTCCACTGGAATGAGGGCAACGGGGCACTGTGGTTTCCCCAGTGCATCCCAGAAACACATCCAACACGCCAAGGAACAGCCAAGCTGCACAAGTATGTTTGTCCCTAATTTCTAATTAAAGGATTAATTAATAAACCCGCGTTTATCACTCGGCTTTCTGCCACGTCAGGTGGGATTCTGAGAAAACAGAAACACACAAATTCCAAGGCTGGGTGACTGCAAGTAGTTCCAGCTCTAGAAAAGTGGAATCCCAGGTTGGTTTGGGTTGGAAAGGATTTTCCAACCGTGCCAGTTCCACCTGCAGGGACACCCTCGCACTACCACAGGTTGCTCCAAGTTCAAGCCAGCCTGGCCAATTCTGCTTAAAATGGAAATTAAAAAGACTCACACGGGGGCAGTTAAAACCCCAAACCACCTGCAAAAAGTTCATTTATCACCCTTAGAAGTTCAGGAAATCAGGCTGGTGCTTCCTTTAATCCCAGCAGTTCCTCCTGCATCCAGCTCCCATCAAAACCAAGATTCTCCCATGAAAAAGCGATTTTAAAGTCTTGAGGGGTTTTTGGCCTTTCCCAAGGGATTAATTGTACGAGGTTTTCCTGCAAGTTGAAGGTTTCAAGATACATTGTGTTCCAGAGGAAGACACCAGAGAGCCAGGCTGGGAATGAACAATGATCCATCCCCACAGGAGCTTCCGTGTGCAGCGGAAAGGCCGGAGCGGGGCTGCGGCCAAGGAAGGAGCCAGCAAAGCTTTGGGAGCTTTCTTGGGATTTGGGAAGGTCTGGGAAGCCCTGAGCTTGTCAGCACCAACAAAACCACGGCCAGGCAGAGCTGGGGCAACACCAGAGCCAGGAGTGGAGGGGGCCCAAATCCCAGGATAGCTGTCATGCTGAAGGCAGGCGTGGAAAACATCTATTTTTTATAATTTTCTGTGGTTTCCAGGTTTTGGAGATCTTCCTTTGCTCAGCAGCTGCACCAGAAGCAGAAGGAAAAAATCCAGGCTGTTCTCAAGCACTGGGGATTTCTCTGATGGATTTTTTTTTCTAGGGGAAGCCTCTGATGTCAGAGTTCCCCAAGAAGGCAGGGATTAAAATCATGGAATGCTTTGGGTGGGAAAGGACTCAAAGATCATCCACATCCACCCTCTGTCACAGGCAGGGACATTTCCCACTATCCCAGGGTGCTCCAACCTGGCTTTGGACACTTCCAGGGATCCAGGGGCAGCCACAGCTTCTCTGGGAATTTTATCCCCACCTGCCCAGCCAGGAATTCCCTTCTAAAATTCCCCTCTCTCAGCTTATGACCATTCCCCCTCATCCTTTCCCTCCAGGCCCTTCCAAATCCTTTCCTAAATCCCCTTAAGGGTTCATTAGGCACAGGTAACACAACCACAAAGAAAAAAGGGATTTTTTTTTTAACAACAGGAGCAGCAGAAGAGCAGAACACAAATTCCTGGGTCACTGTGGCCAGGCAGATTCCTCCAAAACAAGATGTGAAAGTGGGAGAGCTGCAGAAAGATTGGGATAATTCCCTGGGAGAGCGTGGAAGCTCTTTGGAAGTCAAGTTCCCTATCCAGAAGCACCAAATGCACTTGGAGAGGGAAAGCAGGACAGAGGGGTGAGTTTGCATCTGCTGGAATCAGGAGCAGCTCATCCACACTCCTGCTCTTGATGCAGTTCTTGTTCTAGCACATCTGCTCAGGTTTAATTATCTCCCTTCCCTCTCAGCTCCCTAACGAGAGGCTCAGCGTGGAAGACAGAGCCCAGGGGAGCTTTACAAATCAGCCATCCCTAAATTTATATCCTCGTATTTCAGAGAGCTGCAGGAAGGGAAGGAAAAAAAAAATAATCACCTGGAGGTTTCCCCGCAGGAATAACAATACCTGGGGTTTGTTACACGGATCAAAAAGGGAAAAAAAAAAATAGCAGCAGTCGATTTCAAATTGAAGCTGAGCTTTGGGTTGACATCCCACACTGTCAGGATAAATGGTGCTGTCAGGACACTGCAATTCCCAGCTTTTAGGCTGTGTTGGGGAGCTGGGGAGGGAAGGCAGAGCTTTCTCATAATTAGTTTAAGTTCAGCTGCAACAGAAGATTCCTTGCCATCACCATTAGAGGAGAGACAAAGGCACACCACTGCAACTGCACTAAAAACTAATTAACAGTTCAGTCGTTAGCAGGTGCAGCTGCCTGAAAAGTGGGATTTTGTCACCAAGTTTGAAGGGGTCTCCTCCTTCAGAGAGGAGCTGATAAACCCCCCACCCACCCACCCACCCAGCCTGAGTTTTTTTTCCCCAGCACGGAACAAAAAGCCCGGAGCCGACCTTTGCCAGATGCTCTGAATTCCAGGTGACCTCTGGCAGAGCCAGCCAGGCTTTCAAAGACACGGAGCCTTCTTTAATAAATCAGAATTAAGCAGCCTTGACAGACTTGAAGCTATTTTGAAGGACAATATTCCTAATCCACAAAAAAAAAAAAACCAACCCCAAACTCCACCCAAAAAAACCCCCAAACCAATTAACCAGTGTGCTGCTGCAAAGAACCAGGATCCTGCAACAATCAAGGAAGTTGAAATAAAGACAGCTTGGAATTACAGAACCAGCACAGTGCTCCCAGCAATTTTCCCTTGTGCTGCCACAGCAGTGACTTTATTTTCCTCCCCTTTACTCATCTCTGCCATTTGACAATTTTAGCAGAGATGTGGGGCTTGGAAAAAAAGTGGGAACGTTCCTTACTTGAGATAAATTTCAAGGGTAATGAGAAAAGTGGTTTTCTCCCTTTACCTCGAGCTGTTCCCACCCTAAACCTACACAAATCTTCCAGTTCAGCAAGCCCCAGATTTCTGGGATACGGAGCTGATCCATACACAAAAATGGGACAGGATTCTCTTCCTGGCCACGCTGGCAGCCCTAGATGGGGCTCAAACCCTTCATCCATAAAGAAGCTCCATGTCCTGTTACTCCTCCCTGTAATTCCACCTCCACTTCCACATTCAGGAACTTCCCAAACCAAGCTCAGCGTTGTCCCTGCCCTGTGGGATTAAAAGGAATCAGGGATTTCAGCAGAGGCAGGGCTGGCTGGAGGGCACAGCCCAGATATTCCAAAAATAGAGATGGGGCAGGAATTTGGATACAAAACCTCTCTCTTCTGGCTCACGGGCTAAATTTAGTCCAGTCTGGTAATGACCTAAAAACCAGCTGATGTGGGTTTCTGTGACGCCTGTGGCAGCTCCAGCCACTTCCTGAGAGAGGGACGTGCACGTGGCAAAGTCCTGCTGCCTCCTGGGTGATTCAGGAAACCCCAAATGGGAAATTTGGGAATTATTTCATACCTAGACCCAAAGGATCTGCTTGAGCCGAGTGGTTCCTGCTTCTGATCCATCCTAAATCCTCAAAGAATTAAAGGAATGTTCCCCATCCTCTTGCAGGGTTTGGTTTTTTGGGGTTTTTTTTTGCATCTTGTAAAAGAATATCGAAGCCTTCAGCATCACAACCCCATCCAACCTTTTCCTGGGATGCTCAGCAGCAGATTCCCAAAAATAAAAGAGGAAATAAAATTTTCTGCCCCTGGAAATAAAACAAAATCTGCAGAGGATTATGGAGTTCACCTATCCCAGGTTTCACCTCTGGTGCCTCCTAAGTCTGGAGAAAACTGGCAAGAAGAGAAATTCACACACAGAATATCCTGAACTTCAGGTGACAGCAGAGAAATCTGTGATTCTGGAAGCCACCAAGAGCCACAGAGGACAATTTAAAGGACTCAGTGGCTATTGAGCTGAAAAAAAAAATTCCTAAACTCTTTAAAAAACCCCATTAATGCATCTCCTGAGCCTGCAGAATCCTCTTATATCCCAGCCCCTTTAAAAAGATAAAAGTCCAAAAAGCAGCAAACTGCAGTAAATTCAACATTTATCAGCACAGAACTAAAATTGGCCTCTAACAAGACAGAAATGCTGGCTCAGACTCAAAGCAGCCGGTTATTCTGGAATTTTGGGGTGGAAGGGACCTCAAAGATCATCAGATTCACACACACCTTCCCTAGATCAGGTTTGTAGTGTTGTAACAGAAACTCTTCTCACACACAATTCCCACTTATCCAACCAAATCCAGGGAAAAATTAAGGGGAAAAAAAAGCCCCAAAGCCACGTGTAAAATGTTGAGAAGAGGCAGCAGCAGCACCTGAGCTCTCTTGAGGCACTTTGCCACGACAGAATCCCTGCACAAACCCCACAAACCCATTTCTTGCTACGTTTAAACAGGTGTAACAGGCAAATCTCTGCTTGCCCCTCAGTCTTGTCCAAGAAATCCTACTGAAGTGAGGAGAATTTCTGTTTTTTTTTCCAGAGAAGTGATATTTAAAAAGCTCTGGCAGTTTGGGAGCATACCTGAGGAGCTGCACAAATGGAGGTGTGAGCTCAGGGCTTGCTGTGATGGAGCTGAGGGAGAGCAGCTCTAAATCCCAACATGAGGATCTGACCTTCTGGGACACACCAGAAGAGCCAAACAAACCCCTCTCCTCCACAATCTATTCCCTAAATGTGTCAAATGGAGTTTAGCACCAGGATGGGCAGACGGTTCAAACGCTGGGTCAGCGAATTTCCTGATTTCACAGCAAAAGCAAAGTTGTGGCAAACCTCGAAATGCAAAATAGAGCCTTCCCAGGGATGAAAGGGATCCACGAGGGGCACTTTATTGCTCATCAGCTCACTTTTAGGGGAGCTTTTCTTTCATCTGGCAAGGCTCAAGTCTCGATTTTACTTCAAGCAGTGACCAGTGACTCAAGCAGGGTTCACAGTTTAACCCATTTGCTAAAACCACGTGGGAATATTTCCCCTCAGTCCTGCCAAACTGAGGGTTTGAGGCACTTCCCATCCCTGTCCCTGGTGTTTGGGTGTTCTCCACGTGGAAAACACGCTGGTTTTGTCTCCTGCCCAGTTTGCAGAAGGTGGTTATTTTCTGGGGAATTTCTGCTCCAAACCGGGCGAGCGTTTAAAATTATCTTTTCACAAACCACGGCAGAAACCACGAAGTCATAAAAACAGTGGATTCTGAGGGAGGTGCAGCTTTCTCAGCAGTCGTGAGCATGACAAAATCTGTTTAAAATCCAAGCCCCTGAAGTTTTACAGGAGGCACAGGAGTTTAAAAAAGCGTGGAGCAGCTCCAGCAGGAGCAGGGTGAGTTAACACCTCCTCACATACCTTCCCTTTCAAGGAACACAGGCTCTGGCTCTGACTTACCAGGATCTGATTTCTGACATCCCAACTTTTCAACCCCAGTCCCCCCTTCTCTCCTGTTGGGATCTGAGCTTTCTCCAATATCCAGGCACGGATTTCTCCCCTGAGCCAGGAGGATTAAGTTACCAATGATGTTAAACAAAGAGCCGATCATTCAGCTTCCTTATTTCCACTGCTTCCCTCAATTTAACGCTGACACAGCCTCAAAAGAACAAAAAAAAAAAAAAAAAAGAAAAAATAAACAGTGGGAAACAAAAAGTAGGAGGTGCCTTCAGGAGCAGCAAGGAATAAATGAGTGTAACCACGCTGAGTCACCTCAGAGATGTGACATTCCCAGGATAACTGCTGCACTCCTGGCAGGATTATTCCTTTATTTCAACCCTGTTGACTTTGGAATTGAGGATTCCCAAAGCAAGGCCATTCCCCAAAACTAGTGGAAATCAGCCTCTGACTGTCTCCTGACCCAAACAAAACCCCTTGCTGGTTTTTAAACCTGACTTTGTGTTTAGAGAATTCCTAAAATTCAGCAGCACAGCCAAGGGGGATGCGGGTGCCTTGGGAAAGGGTTGAGCCACGGGGCATGTGGAACATGAGCTCAGCAGGAAAGCAGCCAGGGCATTGTCAGGTTTAAAACCTGCCTGGCTGCCACGTGAAACTGGGGCCAGCCCTGTTGGCTTTGGAGATCTGAGGGGGGGAAGGTCACCGAGTGTGAATTAATGGCAGCAGACAGAAGAAAAACAAAAGCAGTTTCAGTTGCCTTCAGCAGAAAGGAGAGGGTGAGGGAACGCTGGCTTCCCCTGATGGAGCAGCTTTCCCCTGAGTTAGCAGCAGGGAAAAATCTCTCTCCATTCCCAAAAAGGAAGAAAAACCAGGGAAAAGAAAACACTAATTAAAAAAAAAAATGATAGATTCAAAAGGATTTTCCCGGAATAAATCAGTTTGGGAACAGCCAGCAGGCAAAGGCAAGTTTTGGGTTTCATGTCTCACCAATTCCATGGTCTTGTTGTCCAGCCAAGTGTGGGTTTCCTCACCTCTGGAAGTGTCCAAGGCCAGGCTGGACAGGGTTTGGAACACCCTGGGGGAGTGGAAGGTGTCCCTGCCCGTGGTTTGGGTGGGAACTGGATGATTTTTAAGCTCCTTCCCACTCAAACCCCACGGGATTCCATGTTCTGCTCCTCCAAGTTCCAGAAGCACCAGGTTCCTCTCAGTGCAGATCTCCCAATTATTTTACGTTTTAAAAAGCCAACAACTCCCCTCCCCAAATGCATTTGAAACCTAAACCTGGTCCTTTTCAAACTAAAAAAAGAGCTGGCTTCACACCACTCACACTCCACTGAGCAAGGCTGAAAGGAGAAGTTTCATTTCATAAAACCAAGAGGAGTCTTTAACTCTTCAACTCATGCTGGTGACCCAAAAGCTTCAGAGGCCAGTTTTAAACCAGCATTTGGATTTAAAAACTCCTTTTAAAGAGCAGAATGATTTTTAATCTCTGCTCAGACAAGCCAGGCTTGTGTTCTGGTGCAGTTTTCCTGCTGCAGAAATCCTGGGTGTCTCCTGGGCCACAGCCTCAGAGCAGGCCCAGACCTGCCAGCACTGAGACAAAACAAAGCACCACAGCCCACAAAAAAATAAAAAAAAAAAGAACTGCCAGCGTGGTTAAGTTAATAATTTATCAATCTTTTCAACTTTGCATCCATTAATCTACCACGGTGGAGGTTAACCCGGGACACTCAGGCTCTGTAGCACACATTGGTTTTTACTTTTTTAAGGAGTTACGCTTGGTAAACTGTGTGAAGAGCTGATCCTACCCTAAAATCTGCATTGTTTTATCAAAATCTGCTTTTGTTTTATCAAAATCCTGGATTTTACAGCAGCTGTCCCTGGTGCAAACATCCTGAAGCTCACCTTTCAATGCCATTGCTGGCTCCAGGGCTGGGAGAAGGGAGCCTGGATCCCTCCTCCCTCAATCCCATTCCTTAATTTTGCAGGGCATCACCTTTTTCCCTTTCCTTCCCACAGCCTGTCCCAAACCAGGCTTTAAAAAAAAAAAAATCCACACCCCAGGGCCTAGAAACAATCAGCTGGGACACTGAGAAGGCAGCAAGGATGTGCAAAGCTCCAATTTCCACCCCAAGTTCCCCCTGCCACTGCTCAAAGCCAGGTAAAAGCCCCCTGGAATTTGAAAAATAAATGCAAGATTTATTTAATCATCAACTGTCAGCTTTTAACCTCAACCTTTCACAGGGAATGACACCAAGCCTCCAGGGTGAAGCTCCTCTAAAAGGCAGCAATTGTCATAAATGTAGATTTTTCCCAAAGAAAACATTTACAAAATCCAAACATTCGTTTTTAAGGATACAACACCCAACCCCCCCCAAACAAATAAAGCCGGAGATTGCAAAATAAATATTCAGAATAATCCAACCTGACATTCTATTTGTACAATCCCTAAAAAAAAAAAAATAAAATAAAAAAATCTTTGATGCCGTTTTTCTTGCAAGGATTCCAAGAAAAACACGCACGGGGAAATGCAGCAATTTCTGGAAAGCAGAAAAAAAAAAAAAATAAAAAAGAAATCAAAATGGCTCTACCCCTTCCTCACGCTGAGTCACGAATATCTGGGAATCTCCATCACCTCCTGGATGTGGATCATGCAGGAGATCCAGCCCTGCTCTGTAATTCCCAGTTTAAAGGGATTAAAGTGGCCAAAAAACCAGCTCAGTTTTACAAATGAGCCACCCCTCTCTGATCTGCAACACCTCTCAGGCCAAGTGATTTGGGAACGAGCTGGATTCTCCTGCCTGGCTGAATCCGTTTGCTCCAGGGAATCAGGGAAGTGATTTAAGAGTCAAAAACGCCTTTTGGAAATTGCAAAAAATCAAAAGGGCGGCCAAGTTTTGCCTCCAGAACTAACCCATGCGTTACTGGAGACACAAGAAGCAGTAAAATCCCTGTTTTTCCAAGAGATTAAATCTTGGCTAGATCCCCAGGGAGGCTGGGAGAAGATGGAGAGTGAGGATGAGGAGGTGAAGGGTCACCAGGTGATGCAGATGGAAAAACCTGGGAAGAGAACGAATCCTTGCATTCCTCTCCAACAATCAGCACTCCGGGAATATCCACAAACAGCTCTGAGGTGGAAAAAAAAAGGAATTAAAAAAAAAAAAAAAAAAGAAAGCAAGGGAAAGAAAAGCGAGAAGTGCACGGCTCTGGCAGCAAGCAAAGCCAAGTCAGCCCATTTCCCTGGGATGTGCTGGGGGATCCATCCCAGCCAAAAACTCAGCCAGAGGCTCCTGCTGGAATCCACCCAGGCTGCAGGAACCAGGGCAAAGCAGAGATGATAAGGTCGGGTGATCCTTCAGCTCTGTTTTGGTGAGGAAAAAAAAAACCAAAAGAGCAGGGGCTCTGCGTTCGGTATTCCAGAAATTCATGGAGAAAATCCACAGGGAAATGGGAGGGAGGGAAGCTGGATGCACACAGGAAGAACACACAATGAAGCGTTGAGCTCTGATATACACACGCCCACAGCGAGAATTCATGGTACAAAAAAAATAAAAAATTAAAAAAAAATTGTTATTCAGCATTTTTGCTGCCGGAATAAAGTCCAGGACAGCAGGAAAATTCAGGCACTTCTGTCTCAGCGTGGGATCACCTCTGACTTAAGCAGACAGTGAAAGCAGGAGGAATTTTGGCTGGGAATCTGTTCCATATGGGAGCCTGTCACTTTAACTGTGGGCTCTCTCTCTCTCCTTCCTTCCCAACAACCTGTTCTGTGTTTATCCCATTAAATGACAGACCAAGCAGCACCAGGTGCTGAGAGCATTGGGTGACACTGCACCCAGCTCTGGGGGGTTTCCAGAGGTACCTGCCCTTCCCAACATTCCTGCTGCTCTGCCTTGATGGAAAGGGAAAAAAAAAAAAAAAAATCCCAGGAAAATAAACAGGGGGAAAAGTCTATCGGGATTGGCAGTTTAGGAATAAAACAGAAGGAAAGAGAAAAGGGACAAAGTCTATCAAGATTTGAAATTTAGGGGGAAAAAAAAGGAAATAAGGGAGGGGAAAGTCTATCAAGGCTTGGAATTTAGGGGGAAAGAAAGAAGAAAATAAAGAAGGGAAAAGTTTAGCAAGACTTGAAATTTAGAGGAAAAAAAGAAGGAAATAAAAAGGAGGAAAGTCTATCAAGGCTTTCAGTCTAGGAATAAAACACAAAGAAACAGAAAAGGGAAAAGTCTATCAAGATTTGAAATTTAAGGGGAAAAAAAAGAAGAAAACAAGGCAAGGGGAAAGTCTATTAAGGCTTGAAATTTAGGGGGAAAGAAAGAAGAAAATAAAGAGGGTGAAAGTCTATCAAGGTTTTCCATCTAGGAATAAAATCCAAGGAAATAAAGAGGGAAGAAGTCTCTCAGGAATTGCAGTTTAGGAATAAAACACAAGGAAACAGAAAAGGGAAAGGTCTATCAAGATTTGAAATTTAGGGGGGGAAAAAAAAAGAAAATAAAGAGAGGGAAAGTCTATCAAGACTTGAAATTTAGGGAAAAAAACCCAAGGAAATAAAAAAAGGAAAAGTCTATCAGGACTTGCAGTTCAGGAATAAAATCCAAGGAAACAGAGATGGGGAAAAGTCTATCAAGACTTGAAATTTAGAGGAAAAAGAAGAAAACAAGGACGGGTGAAAAATCTATCAAGGCTTCAGATTTAGGGGAAAAAAAAAGATGAAAACAAAGAGGGGAAAAGTCTCTCAAGACTTGACATTTAGGGACAGAAATCAAGGAAATAAAGAGATGGGGAAAGTCTATCAAGACTTTAAATTTAGGGGGAAAAAAGAGAAGAAAAGAAAGAGGAGGAAAAGTTATCAAGGCTTCAGTTTTAGGGAAAAAAAAGGAGAAAATAAAGAGGGGGGAAAAGTCTACCAAGGCTTTCAATGTAGGGGAAAAAAACCCCAAGGAAACAAAGAGGGGAAAAGTCTACCAGGACTTGCAGTTGAGGAAGAAAAATTCCAAGGAAACAAAGAGGAAAATTTAAAAAATCCACTAAAACTTTCAAGTTTAAGCACTCCTTTGCTTTTGGAGTAGGACACAGGGCAGGGATGCTGCCCAAGATGTAACATCCTGCAGGGAATGAATTGTCCCTTTGGGAATCACCTCCATCCTCAGGTATCTCTGGAATTCCCATGGAGGCAGCAAACCTGGAGCCTCCAAGGAATGATCTCCTGCAGTGATCCAGGATTTACTCCCTCAGCCTCCAGACTCCTCCTGCTCCAGGGACAGGGTAGGACAGGAATTAAGGGTGAGTTTGAAGGAGAAATTAATTTTAAAAAAAACCCCAAACCCAACCACCATTTAATGCCAGCGCGTGAGCACGACCAGAACCAGGACACAACACTCCCGTGAAGATTAAATGGAATTTTCTCCTGGCAAATGAAACAATGCAGAGCCTCATGGAGGAGCATCTCCTGCTTCATCCCAAAATATTGGGATCTGCCAGGGTGTGCAGGATTGGGAGCTCAGCTCTGAGCTCCCATTATCAGCTCCTGCTGCTGAGAAATGCCGAGCACGTGGGAGTCACTCCGGGAGATGTTTCCAAAAGCTCACCGGGATTGTAAAATATTCGTGATGACACTTAAAAACAATCCCCTACTCCAAATCCAAGCCCAGCTTCCCTAGGAAAGGCAGGAAAAACAGCTGGCACAACCTCCTGGACCCGGTGGAAGGGAGAGCAGGGACACCATTTTACAGGGTATGTTTGTTTTCCTGAAATCCCGTGTTCGCTTTTGGGGTTTTGAAACTGTCAGGACAAAGAAAAGGCCTCTAGAATTTGTTTAATCAGCATTTAGTGCTTTAATGCCACTTCAGAACTGGGAATCTGGGAAGCAGCATCCTGCCAGACTACTCAGTATCCCGAAATCCCTGCTCTGAGTCTAGGGAATGAGGGGGGAGGGGAAATAATTAAAATTATTTTCATTATTTTAAGCAGGGCTGGGATGTCAGGCTCCAACAGGCACTCTGCTCCAAGCAGCCCTAACCAAATCCATATTTCCCAGTTTGAACTCCAGGATTAATTCCATGATTAAAACAGGTGCACTTGGCTTTCAAGGCTGATCAAGGAGTCCCAAATCCTCCCCAGTCCAACTGACAAGGCAACAAAGGGAGAGTGAACTTCCAGCTCTGGCCAGTTTTTTTAGGGAAAAAAACCCCATCCAGCCACCAGTAAACAATGGTGCAAATTTGAGCAAATTCTGCTCTAAAAGCAGCAAGATGATACCCTTGGAAGTTGTCATTTAGGCAACAAAGATTATTTCTTTTCCTCCAGTCGGTTTGGTTTATGGGCAGATTTATGGATTTGGAGTTCTCCTAAAGACAGGCACCACCTTCCCCTGATTTGATTTATAAACCCCCACCTGTGACAGCATTCCTGGGGAAAAGGGGGGGTTCTCTCCCACTTCTGGGAAGGGGCTGCTGCCACATCTTTGTGCATTTTGAAGCCATCACCACACGATTCCCCTCATCCCTGGAGACCTCATTAAAACCCAACCCCAGAAGTGGAGCGGCAGGCAGAAACGGAGCGTGACATTTGAAAATTTTACATTCAAAGTTGCCAGAAATATCCATCTTTTTAAAAACGAAACCCCCAAAAAAAGAAACCCCTCCAAAGAAACAACAAAGCCCCACCAAACCCTCCCAAAACAAGACATTCCAGTGCACACGCTCTTCCCTGGGGACAGGCCAAAGAGAACAAAGCCACGTGACCCTGCGATTGCTCAACGCTGCTCTTGGAAGGTGTTCAAGTGGGATGATAAGTGCGGGGATAAGCCTAGAATGACCAGAAAAAGGAATTTATCCCAAATGTAAACTCTGTCCTACCCTTTGCCTCGACGGAGCAAACACGGGAGGGAGGGAGTGTTGAGATTACAAAACGTTCTGCAGGTAAACTAAGGAGCTTTGTACCTTTATTCTCCTTGACTCAGGACGAGCCTAAAATTAGCAGGGAGTGCAATGCTCGGTGAATGACGCTCCCGACTCGCCTCCCAAACCCCTAACACAGGGAGATTCAAACAAAGCTGGCCACTATTTATAATTCCTTTCAGGCACAAAACAGGGTGACACTTCCCTTTTCCAGCTCTGACGCTTTAAAATAGAGCTCGGGGGAACTACAACCCAGCCAGCAGCGTTTCTCCACAAAAGGAGGAAAATAAATCAGCACTAAAATAAACAACCCGGCCGAGGGGAAAGCTGCGAGAGGGGAACAATAAACCTCGGGGTTGGAATGGCAAAGGGCCCCGTGGTTTGGGGAGGGCCATGGGGTGCCAGGGTGGGTCTCCCCATGGGTGTAAACACCCTGGCAGGGGCACCCCATCAGCTGCAGCCTCGCTCCGCCCCGGGCCCGGTTTCCGGGTAGTAACAGAGCAGCCAATCCGTGGAGTTGGGAGAGCTCCAGGCCTTTTCCCTGCAAACACAGCTCCAAGGCTGGCATTCGCCCCAAAACTGGGGGGGAAAAGCACAAAGGGGAGCCCCCCCACCCCCCCCCGTTCTGCTATCCCCCCAGGGTGGGAGCTACCTGGAGAGGCTTGGCCTGGAGGTTGGGATATCCAGAGGGATAACGCTGCGTTTTCCAAGCCACTGGCGAGCGGGTCCGGAGGCGTTTTGGGGAGCACGGAGCATTCCTAAAAAAGCCCTGCTCTGAAAGGTCACAGGTTACCCAGGAAACTCGGGTTGGAGCCCCCCCAAAAAGAGGGAAGGAGGGATTATGGCTCTCTTTTCCCAGCCTCAGCACCACAAACCCAATCCGGAGGGAGACAATGAGTGACGGGGAGTTGGAGCACATCCTCATCCAGGAGATTATTAAACATCAATTCCACACGTTCCCGCAGAGCTCTGCCCTTCCTGCAGCCCCCACGGAGAGCAGCCACCTCTCCCCTTCCCTCCTCACAAAGAGGCATCCACAAAAGGACACGGACGTGTTAGGATTGAAAATAGGAATCGTAAAAAAAGACCTCGCTCGGCTCCTAAACCTGTCAGAGCAGGAGAAGGCAGGAGTGTTATTCACCCTGCCCCGTGCCCCCCTCCCTACTGGGAAAGGTAGCCCCTGGCAGGCCATAAATCCATACTATTATTCTCCTTTGGAGACGTGGAAAGGGGATGAAAAGGGGAACTGTAATGAAAACGGCAGCAAAAAAAAGGAGGGGGGGCAAAAAAACCCCAAACAAAAACCCTGCACAGCAACAAAACCCTGAAAAGCCCCAGGAGGAGCTGCCTTCAAGCACATTCCTTCAGATGATTCCCTTCACCTCTGATCACCTTTTTTTCTCTAAGGAGCCCCCTGATTCCAGATCAGCTTCCAGAGGGGGGAGATTCCCCAGGGAAGCGTCTGGGGAGCCGGGGCCTACTGAGCTGCTCACCCCGGGCGAGTCAGGCAGACAAACAAAAAAAAAAAAGGCTGGGGAGGAAGGGAGGGAGCGAGGGAGGAGTGCTGAGCAGTCATCTGACACATCCAACTTCCTAAGTTTGTTGTCCGCAGGAGAGCGACTGCTCTAACCCTCACCCCCTCGGAAAACAAGGAAAGCAGAGCAGCCAACAAGGGCTTGGCTTTTGGAAAAGCCACCGGGGTTCCTTTTGTCAGAAAGAGCAGAGCAGAAACTCCCCAGCAACCGAGAGGAACCCCAGATATTGGGGGGTTTCTACCTACCCAGCTCCTAGAAACACGCAGCAAAGCCGCTTTTTCGCAGGGCAAACCTGCTCTTTGTCCTTCAAAATGCTGCGATCTCTGGAGAAAGCGGCAAGGAACCGAACGAAAAAGGGAAAAAAAAAAAAATAAAGGAAAAGAGAGGGGGAGGGGAAAGAGCAGCAGGGCCATCAGGTTGGGCCTCGGTCCCTCTCTGGCCCAGAGCTTTTTTCCAGGGTATCCCTAAGAAAGGTTTTTTTTTCCCCCCCTCACTAAACAGCTGGAATTCCCGACCCTCCTCCCGGTGCGATTAAACATCGATCGCAATTGGCGGAGTCTGACATGTGTGTAACTTTAAACCCCCGGATAAAAATAGCTCCGATTCGAGCCACCAGCGGGACTCATTTCCTATTTGCTTTAAAAAAAAAAAAACAAAAAAACAGGGCGAAAAATACACCGAGAGCAGCTTTGTGGGGAGAAAGGCGCTGGGCGAACGTCACACAAGTTTCCTTCGATAAGCCACAAACAGGAGCGCTGCTGCTGCTCCTCCCTCCCTCCCTTCCCCCCCTCCTTTCCAAAAAAACACCACCAAATCCAGATAAGTTTGTTTATCTCTCTCTGGGAACTAAATCAGACCCGTTTCTCGACCCCTCGACACCACCACGGCAGAGCCAGCAGCCCCGAGTTCTGCTGAGGGTGATCGGGCACGTTCAGGCGACAGATCCGAGAAACATTTCATCCACTCTTGTCATTCCTACCCTTTCCCGGCTCACACCGCCACCTTGTAAACAAAAACTATTAATAAAACAATCCTAGAACCCAATTCCCAATGGTATTTTTCAACGCCACCCACTCTCCAGACAGAGAGAAAAAAGGGATTCACCGCCCCGTAAAGGGCCAGGAATAAAAACAAGGAGGAAAAATATAAACAGATCTATCGAAGGAAGAAAGGGAAAAATAAAAAGTAATAAAGCCTAAGCAAACCTGGAGGGTTACATAAACCTCTTGGGAGACAGGCTCGGGTCCTGATGCCCTTCACCCACCCCTGGGTCTGCTGAGCCAGACCCCGAGGGACCCCCCCGCGTCCTCCCCCCAAAAAAAATTAAATCCCTAAGCCAGAAGCTTCGTGAACCGCGGGGTGAAAAAATAATAATAATAAACCCCACAAAAGCCTTTCTTTGGGCTGTGGCTGCTGGAACTGCTCTCTCCCCTTCCTCGCCCTCGCCGGGGCAGGCAAAGGGGGGTGCGGGGCACCCAGACTGGGGGGCACCCCCAAAGGGGATCCCCCCCCTCAGGGCCGCCTGTCAAGCCACAGAGGGGGATAAACACCCCCAAAATACGGCACAAGGAGGGGGTTAGGCCTCCCCTAGTGGGGAAGGGGGGGGGCCAGATCCGACCCCCAGCTCCGGAGAGAAGCGAGGGGGTGGAATGAGGGGGTTTGGGGGTGACCCCGGCGGGGGTCCCCGGTGCCCCCCCCGCCCTCCCACCCCTCTGCAGGCCCGGCCTTAGGGAGGGCGGGGGGGGTGCGGGGCACAGCGGAATCCTCGTTCCCCGTGGGCACGACAAGGATACAGCTTGACCACGTCGGTGTCCATCCGCCTCTTGCCCGGGCTGGGGGACGACATGGTGGCCGCGGCCGCCCCCGGGGCTCCGGGCGGGCTGTCAGCGCCGCCGCCGCGGGCCGGGGCCGCCCGGCGCCGAGGGGAGCGAGGGAGCTCCGGGCCGCGAGGCGCTGGGAACCGCCGCTGTCGCTGTCGCTGTCGCTGTCGCCGCTCCTGTCGCCGCTGTCGCCGCCAGGGCCCCCCGCCCTCCCCGAGCCGCTCGCGCTCCCTCAGCCGCTCCGGCCGCCTCTGCCCCAGCCTCTCTCTGGACCCCTGACGTCACCCGCGGTGACGTCACCGCCCCGCGGCGCTACCATTGGCCGCGCCCTCCACGCTCCGCAGGCCCCCCCGAGGCACGCTGGGAGTTGTAGTCCTAAGAGGATGAGGGGGAGTGAGGGACGGGCCGCGGGTTCGAGGCCGCGGTGGGGCCGTAAAGTCCAGTTGCTCCCTTTCCAATGATTCCCGCAATTCCCCACGATCCCCATGGATTCCTGACACTCCTCTTATTCCCTCGTTTCCGTTTTGCCCGTTCCCACCATGGCCGGGGAACCACCTCGTAACATAAGGGGCGCACCCATGTCAGGGCCTCGCAATTTATTCCACAATTCCCCGTGGCTCCCCGTATTCCCAGAATCTCCCTTGTTCCCCAGGGATTCTGACACCCTCTTATTCCCCTATTTCCCGTTCCCACCAGGGTCAGGGAGCCACCCCACAGAAGATTTTGGAGTTTGCCCACGGCAATCCCGTTGGATCCAAGCGGGAATGTGGCAGCTGGCCAAGCCCCACAGCAAGAGTCACCATTCCAGATTTGGATCCAAGCGGGAATGTGGCAGCTGGCCAAGCCCCACAGCAGGAGTCACCATTCCAGATTTCCGCTGTGACACCGACAAAGCATTTCCCGGTGCCTCAGTTTCCCCACGCGGATGATGACAGCACCAATGGGTGTCTCCCAAATCCACGGGATTCCGGTGTGGAAGATCCACACCCCACATTCCTGACCCCGGCATCATCCCATAAATCTGCCCCGGTGTTTCCTCTCCCCGTGGGGAGGAGACACAGCTAAAGAATCCCAAAAAGCTCCTCCATTTAATACTCCAACATGCCCTAAATCTGGCAGGGGCAGGAGGTGACATCACCTGAGGGGACTCAAATCCACCCCCCACATTCCAGGGGGGAATTTGGCAGGGGAACAGAGTTTTATTTGAGCAGAGCTGCTGGAAAACTTGGGATAGAGGATGCTGTATTTCCCAGGCCACAATATTCCCAGCCTGGTTCCAAGCAACTGGGAGAACTGGACAGGGAAAATAAGGATTTTACCAAAATTTCATGGAATGCTTCTATTCCGTCTGTGAAACACCAGTTTTGCAACAGGGATTATTCTAGGATACAACAGCACCCTGTTCTTTTTAGAATACCTTAAGGCTGCTCTTACAGCACCCAAACCTTGGAATGTGGGTGCTGAGGGAATTTTGGGGAATCTCTGAGCGCTCCTCAGTCTGGAAATTGGGATGGAGGGGTTGTGGCTGACCTTTCCCACCCTGGAATGGGGATATCAACCTCTCTAGATTGGGTGCATCCCGTGATTTGTGGGGTGATTCCCTGGTCACAGAGCAAAACAGAGACAGGGAGGAGCCAGGAAAATCCAGGGAATAGAAGGAGTGGAAAATTTGGCAAGCCAGAATTCCAGGGAGATGTAAGGAATGGGGAAACCAGGGGGGTTGCTGAGGATGGGGGATCTGTAGGTCCAGGCAGCTGGAAAAGGGGCTCTTCCCTGCCCATCCTTGTCCCTCTGGATTGGGGGTATCCCAAATTCCCACCCCAACTCCCAGCTTAGCAGGGCCATGGGGTGAAGCAGCTCCTCGTTAGGGCTCCGTAATTAGAACCCCCTTTAGGAAAGGAATTCATCCAAATCCAGGCCCTGATGCTTCCCTGTGGGATCCCAAAAAGGTGGATCCCAGGAGCACCCCTAAGATTTGGGGTTCAGGGAGAGCTGGGATCAACCCTGACCCACTACATTCCCAGGCACAGGGCAGCCAAAATCCCAAAATCCACCCGAAACAGATGAAACCTCAGAGCTGGGGAAATGGAGGTAGAAGATCCTTTCCTCAAAAATAAAAAGAAAAAAAGGGAATGACGTATCCCTGTGCCCACATCCACAGAGCTGGAAGGAGGAGACCCAACTGTGCCAGGTTGTCTGTGCAATCTCAGCCCTTCCCAAAGCTCCCATCCCAATATATCAAGGATGGAGATGACACCACTCCTTTCCCAGCAGCCCAAGCCATGGAAACTCCCTTTTTCCCAGGTCTTGGCTGCATCCCACCCTCCAACCCAAGGGATTTATCACCCCAAACTGGCCAGCAGCAGTAGGACACGAGGCCAACAATTGAGGGGAAATGATTTTTCACAACGGGGAAAGGAGACAACAAAATGTGGAGTGGAAAAACAGGGGAGGCAGCCAGACATTGATCCCATAAAGACAAGAATCCCGAGGGATACAGGAGCTCCTCCTGCCTCGGGAAAAAGCACCACGCCAGCAGGAAGGAAAAAAAAAAAGAAAAACAACAAAAATGAAATGTTTATTCCCACCTGGCGTCACTTCCGCTGGCGGCGGCGGGACACGGCCGGACACCACGGAGGTGTCACCTCGGGAGGTGACGGTGTCCCCTCGTCACCCCACGTGCCCACAGCACCCTCAGGGCTGTCCTGAGGGACACAGCAGCAGTTTGAGAAGGCAGGAGCTTCAGCAAGGCAGTCAGGGAATGGGGGATCCCAGCGTGGCCGGAGCTTCCTCGGATCCCCTTCCCGGGGTACGGAGCTGCTGCAGGAACCACCTGAGAGAGAAATTTGGATCTCTCCCGCTGCTCCGTGTTGTTTCCAGAGGCAGCAGCCTGCTCAGGAGGAATTCATGCTCTCCCACTGCCGGAAAATGCGGAACACCTTGCAGGATTTCTCCGAGAGACTCTGGAAGAGATGGGGAACAAAGCGACAGGAAGAGGTCAAGGTGCTGGAGCAGGATCTGGAACTGGGAAAGGGCACAAGGAGAAACTGCAGCAAAAAAAATATATCCAAAATATCCCAACTGGCTGCCAGGACAGCAGTTTGGGCTTTGTTTGCATGGTCCCAATTTGTAACCTGGAGGGGAGAACAAGGAGACTAAAAGGAAGAAGCAGGAATGACCCCAAAAAGCAGGGAAGGACCAAAAAAAGCAGGAAGGGACCCAAAAAAGCAGGGACACCAAAAAAGCAGGAAAGGACTCCAAAAAGTAGGAAGGGATTCCAAACAAGAAGGAAGGGACTCCAAAAAGCAGGGACTCCAAAAAGCAGAAAGAGACCCCAAAAAGCAGAAAGAGACCCCAAAAAAGCAAGAAAGGACTCAAAAAGCAGGAAGAGACCCCCAAAAAGCAGGAAGAGACCCCAAAAAAGCAGGAAGGGACCTCAATAAAGCAGGAAGGGACTCCAGAAAAGCAGGAAGGGACTCCAAAAAAGCAGGAAGGGACCCCAAAAAAGCAGGAAGGGAC
>JAGMWU010000030.1:940926-954255 GCA_018697195.1 Certhia americana
TCTAGCGTGTCACCCTCCGGAAACAGCTGTGAGCTTGGGGACAAGTCAACTGCTTGCTCCGGGGATGTTCCCCAGGACTTCCCCACGGCACCCCAGAGAACCGTGGATTTGGCAGGGTGGCTCCCAGTCCGATCCGTGGTGGCACCCCTCCCCTGGGATGGCAATGGGTGCTCCCAATCCTGAGTCCTCGTGCACCCACAGCCGTGTGTATGGGGCATAGGGTTTCTACCGAATCGCTGAATCCCATGTCACCAGAAACCGGGAGATTTGTGCAGGTTGCTCCCAATCCGTATCCCGATGTGCCACCAGAGACCGGGGTTGGGGCATGTTCTCCCAATACTGATCCTCTCTGCACCCAAGACCGGGGATGGTCATGGTGCTGCTGCCCAATCTGATCCTCTCTGCACCACGCCCCGGATGGGCAGGGGGCCCCAATCCTGATCCCGATGCTGCACCCAGAAGAGACCGGGGATGGGCAGGGGGCTGGCTCCCAATCCTGATCCCATTGCGCCCATTCCCCTGGGATGGCTGGTGCTCCCAATCCTGATCCTCTCTGCACCCAGGGATCCCCTGGAATGGTGGTTTTACCCCCGCCCCATTCCCTGTGCACCCCAGCCTCCTGTTATGGGAGGGGTGGTTGGGTGTTTAACCCCCAGCCCCATTCCCCTGTGCACCCACAGCTACTTGGATGGGTGGTTGTACCCCCCAGCCCCATTCCCCTGTGCACCCACAGCTCCTGGGAGGGTGGTTTGCCCCAGGCCCCATCCCTGTGCACCCAACTAGCTCCTTGATTGGGTGTTGGACCCCCACCCCATTCCCGTGCACCCACAGCTCCTGTATGGGTTGGTTGTACCCCCCAGCCCCATTTCCCTGTGCAGACCAGCCCCCTTGGATATGGGTGTTTGTACCCCCAGCCTCATTCCCTTTGCACGCCCCAGCCCTGGGATGGGGTGGTTGTAATACCCCAGCCCCATTCCCTGTGCACACCACAGCCCACTCTAGGCCGGTCCTCGTGCCCTCTCCTGCGCCCTGGGTGCTCCTGACCCCCCAAATCTGTCGTTCCTGGATCCTCTCCCACTTCTTTGCTCGCCGTTCGTTTGATGCCTGTGGTGTTTGCTTTCTCCTGGGTGGTTCTTGTTTGGGGATTTAGGGAATTTGGGGGATCTCTTCCACACGGTTTCCCTTCTGCTTCCTGTCCCGAGCAAAACCAGCTTGGCACAAAGGAGGTGAAGTGACCTAAAATGGGAACATACCCTCCGAGCACCTGCTTTCCCCTGGCTGAGGCTGTGTCCAAGGCCATGTGCTTGGAAGGGGAAGGAAATCCCAGTTTTGATGTTGTTTTTGTGTTATCAGTGAGTGCAGGAACTCGGGATAATCCAGTGATCCAAGGTGGAGATCCCAGATTTCCCAGCCTGGAGAGCCAGGGGTCCCGTCGTGTTATGGCAGGAGGAATGAGATGTGTTTGGATAGAGTCAAGCTTGATGAGAGTTTTGAGTTTCCTGAGGGTTTTTCTGGGCCGTGGTGGTGTTGGTGGTTATTGGCTGTTATTGCAGAATTTTCCCCCGTGCTGCTGGTCAACTGGGATGTGCAGAACTGCTCTCCCACAGATCAGACCCTGCCGGGCGGGAGGGCTCAGGAAATTCAGTTTCCATCTGGGGGCAATGTCCCACGGCCTCTTCATGACCAGGTGTGGGCTGAGACATGCTGGGGGTTTGTACCCCCTGTCTCCCTGCTTCCAGTTCTTCCTCCAACCTCCTGCATTTCTTCCATCTCCTCCTTGAGGACTGCTGCAGGCTGAGGCTGGGCTCGGCACCGGTTCAACTGTGCTTTTGAAACTGGTTTGGTGACTGGTTGGGTCAGGAACACCCGGGATTCCTCAAGGTCCGGGGTTCCTCGAGCTTGGGGTTTCCTGGCTCGGAATTTCCTCCAACTTGGGGTTCTTAGGTCTGGGGTTCCTTTAGCCCAGGGTTTCTTTGGTCGGTTTTTTTGAGCCAGGGTTTTCGTTGGGTCTTGGGTTTTTTGAGCCCAGGGATTTCCTTGTGGGTCTGGTTTTTGACCCAGGTTTCTTGGATCTTGGGTTTTTTGAGCCCGGTTCTTGTGATCTGGGCTTTGTGAGCCCAGGGTTTCTTGGGTCTGGGGTTCCTTGCCCCAGGGTTTCTTTGGGTCTGGGCTTTTTTGAGCCAGGGTTCCTTGCTGTTCCTTCCTCATCCCAGATCCTGAGTTTTCCAAGGAAATAAGAAAGTCCCCCACTGTGCCTGGGTCATTTGGGATTTGTTTGGAGCACAGGGTGATGCTGGGAGGTGAGGTGTGAGTGGCTGCAGGGGGACAGGTAAAGGAACTGGGTCCGATGGGGGATTTTGGGAAGGAATTGGTGTCGTTTGCTCGCATTGTCAGAGGCAGCGTTGCTGCCCCTGGATCCCGGCAATGTCCCAGTTCAGGCTGGAACATTGGTGCTGGATCAGCCCTGGCACCCTGGGATGGGTCCCTGGATTTGAGTTACTTTCTGGTCCCTCCCTCCCAAAATCACTACATGATTCTGTGACCACTGTAATTGGAAAGCCACACTTGACACAAATCCTCTCCCTCTAATGTAAATATTCACTTTATTTTTTGGGTTTTACTCAACTCTGGCAAGGAGGAGCTGTCCCGTATATTGTGGGGAGAGGGTTTGGGAGCTGGGGAGAGCGTGATGGATCCAGGATTCCTGTGAGTGGATGGAATCCAGTATATCCTGGGAGGGGATTGATCCAGGATAACCCTGGGAGGGGATGGATCCAGGATACCTGGGAGGGGATGGATCCAGGATATCCTGGGTGGGGATGGAATCCCATGGTTCCTGGGAGGGGAATGGATCCATGGTGTCCTGGAGGGGATGGATCCAGGGTGTCCTGGGAGGGTTGGAGTTGATCCGAGTGTGGTCCTGGGAAGGGATGGATCCAGGTGCCTTGGGTGTATGGATCCAGGTATCCTTGGGAGGGGATGGATTCCAGATCCCCTGGGAGGGGATGGATCCAGGGTCCCTGGGAGGGTGGATCCAGGATATCCTGGAGGGTGGATCAGATTCCTGGAGGGGATGGATCCTAGGTGCCCTGGGAGTGGTATGTCTCCAGATAATTCTGGAGGGGATGGATCCGGGTATCCTGGGAGGGGATGGATCCAGGGGCCCTGGAGGGGATGGATCCAAGGGTGCCCTGGGAGGGGGATGTATCCAAGGTGCCCTTGGAGGACGGATGCAGGATGTCCTGGGAACGTAGGGATTGGATCAGGATCTGTAGAGGGCACGGTTGCAGGATGTGCGGATTGGGATGTGACCAGGGTGCCTAGGAAAGGGCAGTCCCACACTCATCCCGTAGCCTCCTTATGCTGGAGGGCCCAGTCGCATAGCTGTCCATTGCTGGCTGAGGCCGTCAGAGTTTTGACCTTGGGCACCATCAGTGACAGCCCGAGCAAACCCCTATGCCTGTCCCGCTCTGGGGTTTGTCTGGCGAACTGTGTCCCCCCAGGGACTTCAGCCTTTCCCCCGGGATGAAGGGACGGACCGGCTGGGTCTCATGGGTGTTTTTTGGATCACCTGTCAGCATTCCCAGCTCCTGTCCCACCCCTTCCCTGCTAGATAATGCTGTGAGGAAGGGCAGCGCGCTCATCTGCGTGGTGACTATTGCTGTACAGGTTGTCTGCTCTTGCAGAGCCGTTGGGGCTTGTTCAGGCTGGGCTGTTCCAGCTGGCACCTTTCGCCTGTACGCTCACTTGTAAACAAACTGGTCTGAGCGCACCACAGCTACCCATAGGGCACGCCTGAGCTCGTGGAGCCTTCCTTGGAGCTGCTGATCCAGATTGTCCGAGTACCTTTGGGATTTGTGTCATGCATGGATGGATCTGCAGGTTTGAGAGGTTGAAAAGGAAGGTCCGCTGGGGTGCTGGGAGCTTCGGGATGGCTCTGCCGCAGTTTCAGAGAGATAATCCCAGGCTGGTTTGGGTGGAAGGTGACCGCCCAAATCCTGCAGGGACCCTCCGCAGTGTGCCATGCTGGATGTCACAGCTGAAATGGACATTCCCAGGGCTCCTGGGAGCCACAGCTGCTCTACAAGTTCCAGCCAGACCCAATTCCTTGCCCACATCCCATCCAGTGCTTGCCCTCTGACAGCTTAACCTCCGGGAATCCAACTTTTCCCATGGGGAACCAAATCGATCCCAAGCGGTCTGGCTCCCCTCATCCAGGCACGTGCCCATCCATGTGCTCAGTCTGTCCAAAAGGCTCCAGACTCGTTGGCCACAGGGTTTTGGAATTGAACGGTCATGGACTCGCATGGCATGGGGGATGCAGAGCAGAAAATTCCTCGATCCTTATGGTAAAACTAGCACAATCCCAGCACTGGTAAAGCTGTAATTCCCCTTGGGTGTCGCTGAGGCATAAACCAAGGCACAAATCCCAGCTCTGGGAGCTGGCTTCCCAACTAAAACCTGTCACAATCCCCTCTGAACTGTCCATTTCCCGTGAAACCTGTCCAATCCCTCATCTGAAGCTGTCATTCCCACTAAAAAACCTGTCACAATCCCCAGCTCTGGAAGCTGTCATTCCCACTAAAACGGCCAAAATCCCAGCTCTGGAAGTTGTCATTCCCAACTAAACCTGTCACATCCCAAGCTCTGGGAAGTTGTCATCTCCCACTAAAACCTTTCATCCCAGCTCTGGGAAGTTTGTCATTCCCAACTAAAACCTTCACAATCCCACTCTGGGAAGCGTCATTCCCAGGTAAAATCAGGCACAATCCCAGCTCTGGGATAGCTGTCATTCCCAACCTAAAACCTGTCACAATCCCAGCTCTGGTAAGCTGTCATTCCCAGGTAAAATCAGGCAAATCCCAGCTCGGGAAGCTGTCCATTCCCAGTGAAACCTTTCACAATCCAGCTCTGGAAGTTGTCATTCCCGGTTAAACCTGTCACAATCCAGTCTGGGAAGTTGTATTCCCAGTGACCTGTCCACAATCCCAGCCTCTGGTAAGCTGGTCATTTCCAAGGGTGAAAACCTTCACAATCCCAGCTCTGGGAAGTTTGTCATTCCCACTAAAACCTGTCTCACAATCCCAGCTCTGGGAAGGTTGTCATTTCCCAGTGAATCACATACATCCAGCTCTGGGAAGTTGTCATTCCCAACTAAAACCTGTCAAATCCCAGCTCTGGGAAGTTGTCATTCCCATAAACCTGTCACAATCCCAGCCCTGGGAAGCTGTCATTTCCCAGGTAAAACCTGTCCTCAGATCCCAGCTCTGGGAATTGTCATTCCCAGGAAAAATCAGCACAATGCCCATCTCTAGGAGTGTTGTCCTCTGTCTTCAGCATGGAAAGCGCAGGGGATAAACCCCCTGCGTTTCCAGGGGGGAATGTGAGCATCAGCACCCAAGCACACATGACGTGACATGTAGAGGATGCAATAACTGCCTGCTGCCAGGAGATCAGGCTCCACCTTTTTCCCTGCAAGCCCCTCTCCCACACAGCCCCACAGAGCAGGCTGGCAACGCTTGGCACAGCACAGGGACACGGGGAGCCCCAGGCCCGGCAGTGTGAAGTAGTCCCAGCCCTTGGCCTTCCGGTACACATCCCGCCAGACTCCACAAAGCAGGAAAAGCAGCTGGATGCCTGCCTGGAGCGGAGCAGCTCAAGGCCCCGTGCCAAAGGGCAGAGCCTTTATTGAGTTCAGGGAACACAAAAACCAAAGCCCTTGCTGCCCCTGCTCCGCAGAGCAGGACGTGGTCCCGTCCTGTCCCCAAACTGCCCACGTGACAGGCTGTTCCATGAAACCACCAGGGACACGGTGGGCCCCACAGTGTCCCCAAAGCCTCACAGGGATCTGCTTTCGTTTTCATCTTCCCCAAACGTCACTGGCAGCGCAACACCTCATTGGACCAGGCTGTAGTGAAGGAAGGCTGCAGGTAGAGCTTTCCAGAACAGTTCCATGGGGCTGAAAGGGGCTCCAGGAGAGCTGGGGGACTGGGACAAGGGACGAGGTGACAGGACACAGGGAAGTGGCTCTGTCTTGTCAGAGGGCAGCAATGGATGGGGATGTATGTGGTGCAAGTAATTGGTGATCTGTGCTGGAATTGTCAGAGCACGCTGTGGCTGCCCTGGATCCCTGCAAGTTTGTGCCCATTTCACGGCTGGGGGACATTGGTGCTGGGGAGCACCGGCACACTGGGAGTGGTCCCTTCAGGGAAATTTGGGGTCCTTCTCCACCCAACACTAACCACTCCATGAGATGCTCCCATGCTGCACTCCCCACAAGCCGTGAGGTGCGGTGTCCCATGGTTCCCAGGCTGCGAGGCCTCGGGGAAGTCCACGGTGGTTTCCTCTGTTTCCACGCTCACAGAGCAGCATCACCCCAGGGGATGTGGGACATGGATGGGACCACCCAGCTGGGGAGCTTTTCGCTGGCTCTGTGGGCAGCCAGGGATGGCAGGAGGTGTCCGCCTTCCCTGGGGGTTTGGGCAGGTGTTGGGTTGTCTTTTTGAGGGTTGTGTGGGCACACACAGGACATTCCGAGGTGTCTGCGGATCTGTCCTCTGAGAACTGAAGTGGAATCGCAGGCCAGGGCAGAGCTCTCAGGGCTCATCCTGCTGCTGCCCCAGCTGTGTGTTGGTTGGTCTTGTTCTGCTGTTGCAACCTCTCCCGTCACTCATGGTCCGTGCGTGTCCCTGGCAGAGTTACTCAGGGTTTAGACCTCAGAGCACGTTCTGGGAGCGTCCCGTCACAAGCCGCCCTTAAAAGCCCCCGGGGTTGAGCAGTTTGGAGCTGTTTGCTGGATCAATATTTGCCAGGAAAAGAGGCTGGAATGCCCTGCCCACTGCAGAGCTGTCTCCTGGCCAGTGCCCGCGGTGGGAAAGTGGGAAATTTTAGAGGGTGCAAATCCAGAGAGACCCAGAGTGCTCCCCCATAGCCCTTTCTGGAGCCAGGCTGGGAGAGCTGGAGACCTTGACAGGAGAGGTGCAGGGAGAGCTGCCAGAAACATTCCGAGTGCCTGAAGGGGCTCCAGATACTAGGGGAGGGACTGGGGACAAGGGACAGAGGGACAGGACACACGGTAAGTGGCTTCCCACTGGAAGGGGACGATTGGGTGGGATTTGGGAAGGAATTGGTTGTCTGTGCTGAATTGTCAAAGCAGCTGTGGCTGCCCCTGGATCCCTGGAATTCCCAGTTCGGGCTGGGACATTGGTGCTGGTATCACCCTGGCACACTTGGAGGGGTCCCTGCAGGGGATTTGGGGTCCCTTCCCCCCACCATTCAGGTTCCCTAGTCATGTGCAGGTCACTGTCTGTCTCTGGAAGGTGTCACCCCTCCTGCTGGCCCCACGCGCGTGTCCAGCTGCAATCCAGTGGCCTGGGAACTCGGCTCTTCTATCCCAGCTGCTCCTTAATCCTCCTCTCCTTCCCTTTGAACTCCTGCCCGGAGCAGCAGTGGCGCTGTGGGCTGCGGGAGTTGGAGGCTGGACCAGTGACAGTGACAATGTCAGATCGTCCCCGTGTCAGTGCCAGGGCAGGGTCTGAGCGTCCTCATGTTCCCCGAGGTTGTGTTTTTTTGGATGGAGATAGAGTTCAGCTTGGAATCAGTGGGTTTGTTTAGGTTGGAAAACCCCTCAAATGCCCATTTCATCCAACCATCCCCAGCCTGCCATTCCCCAGGCCAGGTGTCTACATCCCAATGGCCTTTGAATCCTCCATGTCTGGGCCTTCCGCTGGGCACCCTGCCAAGGCCTGACCACTTTTCCATGGGGACATTCCAACTGGATTTCCATGAGCTCCCCTGGTGCCAGCCTTAGGCCGTTCCCTCTGCTCCTGTCCCATGTTCCCTGGCAGCAGATCCCAAATCCCCCGCTTTCCCCCTCCTGGCAGGACTTGTGCAGAGACCACAAGGCCCCCTGACCTCCTTTGCTCCAGTATCAGCCCCTTCCCAAAATCCCTCAGGAATTCCTCCATTCCCTTCCCAAGTCCTCTAATTCTCCATTCCCTGCCCAGTTTCCCTCAGGAATCTCAGTCCCTCCCAGTTCCCTCATGAATTCTCCATTCCCTTCCCTAAATCCCTCAGGAGTTTCTCCAGTCCTTCCCACTCCCTCCGGAATTCTCCCTGCCCTTCCCGGCGTCCCTCAGGAATTCTCCATTCCCTTCCAACCCCCAGAAGTCTCATTCCTTCCACTCCTCAGAATATCTCCATGCCCCTTCCCAGCTCTCCTCGGGATTCTCCATCCCTCCCAGCTCCTCATGATTCTCATTCCCTTCCCAACTCCCTCAGGAATTTCTCCATTTCCCTCCAGCTCCCTCAGGACTTCCATACCCTTCCCAGTTCCCTTCGGGATGCTCCATTCCCTTTCCAGCTTCCATCCCTGCACCCCTGCCTGCTCCTCCTTTCCACGTTTTTGTTATTATCGCTGTGGAATGGGTCCAGGCTGGCCCTGGAGCAGCAGCTGAGCAGGAAATCAGAGCTGCAGCTCGTGGGCTGGTCATTGCTGCCCCTTCATGGACATTCTCCGTGTCCCAGCCGTTTTTTCCTTGCGAATTCCCTCTGCTGTGAGCAGGGAGGGTGTCCTGGTGTTCCTCGGAGTGTTCCTTCCCCCTGTTTGGTTTGGGGCCGGTGGCTGGAAGGATGGGCTGACTCACAGCCAACCCCAGATGTTGCACCCAGATCTTTGCCCCATTTCTGCGGATAAATTTTCTTTGCTGCCAGTGAGGATTTAAACACTTTTCTCTCTGGTTTTAATATCCCACCCCTCCGCTCGTGTTTTTTTCCCCGAATCCAAGCCCTTCCTTGCAGCCATTTTCCCTCATCCCCCATTTCCCAGCACTGGTGCTGGAGCAGCAGTGTGTTTATGGGCCACAAGAACACAAACAAACCCCACTTGTGAACGTGCCCTTGGCGTGCGGGGGGAGGAATTAACCCAAACGCCCTGAGTTTGATTCCCTTGCGAACCTTGAGGGACCAGGATGATTCTGGAGGGGGATCTGGAGGAGCTTTTCTTTTTTCTGCCACCTCTCTCGGGGTTCCTGGCCCCGTGATGCCTCCAGGGCCTCTCTGTTCCTCCTGTGGCTCCAGAGCTCCTGACCACTAAATGCTGCTCTTGTGGCAAAGTTGAGCTCAGGGAGTCTGCCGGCCTCGGGGCAGGGAATTCCTGCTCTTGGGAATGATCCTGCCCCGATCCAGAGCACGTTCCTCCCTCCCAGGGTGGCAGCTGGTGCCAGGGGAGGGTTTGGGGGCTGCTGGGACCCTCTGAGAGGATATTTGAGGACCCTGTGAGGGGGTTTGGGGTCTGCTGAGACCCTGTGAGGGGGTTTGGGGTCTGCTGAGACCCTGTGAGGTAGTTTGGGGACTGCTGAGACCCTGTGAGGTAGTTTGGGGGCTGCATGGACCCTGTGAGGGGTTTTGGGATCTGCTGAGACCCTGTGAGGGAGTTTGGGGTCTGCTGAGACTCTGTGAGGGGGTTTGGGGACCGGTGTGACCCGCTGAGAGGGTCCTTGGTGACTTTTGGGACCCGCTGGGGGTGTTCAGGGACTGGTGGGGTCCTAAAAAAGGGATTTGGGGACTGTTGGGACCCTGTGGAAGGATTTAGGGGCTGGCGGGCCCCCCTGGAAGGGGCTGGGGACTGTTTTAGGGGCAGGCAGAGGCTGGGGGTCGGGGCACAGCAGTGAGGACCCTCCCTCTCCTCCGTCCCTCCCCAATTGCAGAGGTTTTTGTTTGCGGAGTGGCTCCCAGTGTCACTGTGTGTCCCCTGGCAGGGATGGGCAGAGCCTGCCGTGGATTTTCGTGTGTCTGCTGAGCTGTTCGCTGGAGATGTGACAGCAGGAGGAGGATTTTGGGGAGGAAGAGCCGAGGGTGCTGCGTGTGCAGCTGAGGGGAGCTGCAGGAAATGCAGCAAAGCAGCTTCTCGGTCAGCTCTGCAGCACCTTCCTGCCTCAGCCGGGGCTCTGCTGATGGCACAGATAAAGCCACTTCTGTCTTGTCACTGCTGCTGTCACTGTCACACCCTCCCCGGGGTGGGATCGGGGCTCTGCTGCTCTGATCCCAGCCCGGATGCACTGAGGGGCTTGGCCCTGCATACCCGGGAACAGTGACAGTGACAGTGACATCCAGCTCATTGTCCCTCCCAAACCTCCCCGTGCTCCTGTCCAGGGGAGGGAGCAGAGCTGGGGAGGGAATGGAGAATTCCTGAGGGAGCTGGGAAGGGGCTGGAGTATCCCTGAGGGATTTGGGAAGGGAATGGAGAATTCCTGAGGGAGCTGGGAAAGGAATGGAGAATTCCTGAGGGAGCTGGGAAGGGAATGGAGAATTCCTGAGGGAGTTGGGAAGGGAATGGAGAATTCCTGAGGGAGTTGGGAAGGGAATGGAGAATTCCTGAGGGAGTTGGGAAGGGGCTGATCCTGGAGCAAAGGAGGCTCAGGGGGGCCCTTGTGTCTCTGCACAAGTCCCTGCCAGGAGGGGACAGCCGGGGGGATTTGGGATCTGCTGCCAGGGAACAGGGACAGGAGCAGAGGGAACAGCCTCAGGCTGGGCCAGGGAAGTTTAAATTGGATGTTAGGAAGAATTCCCTGCTGGAAAGGGCTGTGCAAACCCCAGGGCAGGGGTGGGGTCACTTGGGGACAGGGTCAGTGGTGGCCTTGGCAGTGCTGGGAAGGGTCAGACCCGATGCTTTTCCAACCCAAACAATTCCCTGATTCCCACTCAGCTCTGCTCCGAAGCTGCCCTAACGTTGCTCTTTTATGTTGGTAAAGCCTCCACCCTGCTTTTAGGCCCTTGCCCTGATATTTGGTGTTTTTTTGAGATCCTTGCAGTGACAGCCTTGCAGCAAATTCCCGTCAGGAAGCTCGGCTGGGTGTTGGGAAGTTCCACCTGCACCTTCACCTGCCAGCTTTTCTATCCCCCAGCAGGGAGGGAGAGCTCCCTCCAAGGGGAGGGAAGCAGCTGAGACCGAGGGCAGGTAACGCTGAGCCTGCAGGGCTCTGGGGACACAGCTGTGGGGACACAGAGCTGTGGGGACACCGCCCTGCTGCTGTCCCTCAAACACAGCAGCTCTGTCCCAGGACAATGGCTGGCTTCAGCCTGGCTTTGGGGACGAGCAGAGCTGTGGCTCTGCTGGCTTCACACGGGATGGGCTCATGGAACAGCAGCTGGGCTCGCTCTGGGCAGGCAGGGGATTGGAAAGGACAGGGATAAGCTCCTGGAGGGGATCAAGGTGAGCTCAGGCAGGAAGGAGGTCAGATGGTGCCCAGCTGGTTCCTGCAGGAATTGTCTGCAGGAACGGGCTCTCAGCTCCACCTGGGGATGTGTCAGGTGTTCCCAGGGGTGGGGATTCCTGCAGAGAAAACCCAGGAATGTAGATCCAGCTGGGATCAGGCTCTGCTGCCAGGGAACAGGGGCAGCAGGAGAGGGAATGGCCTCAGGGTGGGATTTGGCAAGGGTGGTCCAGCCCTGGCACGAATTTCTTCCCGATATCCCATCGAATTCCATCTGGCAGTGGAAATCGTTCTCCCTGCTCCAAGTGCCTGTCCACTGTGCCAGCAGGGCAGGGGGACAGTGACACTGCAGACAGCCCTGGGTGACCCAGAGCCATTCCCTGCCTCTCCTGGCCTGGCTGCTCCCAGCACAGTGGGGCTCTCCTGGGGGATTTCTCCCTCCCTTCCACTTCTCCTTCCTCCCTCCCCGAGTTCCTCTCGGCTCTCCTGACTCAGGTCTGTGGTTTCACTTCATGTTTTCTTTCCCCCCACCCCGTTTGGGTGGGTTTGGGCCATGTTTGGAGGCTGCTTTGTTCCTGTCACACACGATCTGCATTCACATTCATCCCACTCTCTGTGCCGTTCCCGTTTTCCCATTTTCCTCCCAAGTGGAGTCCCCTCATCATTAACACAGAGGGAGTCAATGTGGATTTTCTGCTGGATTCTCCCTCGGACCCGAGGTTTCCTTGGCAACTCTGGTTTTACAGGAGGACCTTTCACTAGTGCTGGATTTCTTGGGAATTCCATGGAGGGCGTTGGGATGTGGTACTTTTGTTTAGTGCTGGTGCAGAACTCGAGGTTTGGGATCTGTGTCTGGTTTCAAGGAGCAGCTCCAAGAGCTGCTGGAGCTCCTTCCTTCATTCCCCATCCCTAGGATGTCCAAGGAATGTCCCAGGCTGGGCTGGGAGCAGCCTGGCACACTGGGAGGTGTCCCTGCCATGGCAGGGCTGGCACTGCAGGGGCTCTGGGCTCCCTTCCCACCCAAATTATCCTGGGATTCCACAATTCCATGATCTGATCCCTTTCTGGCCTTGGGGTTAGAATCAAAGTCTGAGCAAGGAAAAGGTTTTACAGCAGAGACATTAACTGCAAAAGAAGAATTAGGGAAAATTCTAATGGGAATGGTGTCAAGGCCTTGTAGGGGCTGCCCAGGGAGGTTTGGAGTGCCATCCCTGGAGGGTGCCAAGGAATTGGCGGTTGTGCTGGAATTGTCAGACGCAGCTGTGGTGCACCGGGATCATGGAAGTCCCAGTTCAGGATGGACATGGTGTGTGGGAGACAGCTGGCACATGGGGAGGGGGGTCCCCTGCAGGGAATTTGGGGGGTCCTTCCCACCCAAACATTCCAGGATTCATAATGCAACCATTTGCGCCTTTTCAGGGAAGTTTCCCCAAGGAAAAAACGCAGCTCCTGTTTCCCAAAGGCCTCGCCAAGCCATACAGGAGGCGTTTGCCAGCCCTTCCTCTGGCTGTGAGGGATGCAGGTGGCAGCGGCAAGGCAGGAGGAATGTGATTCGTATCCCAGCGGGCCGGCACGAGGGGATATGAACCGGCAGACCGCAGCTCCAGAAATCCAGCCTGGAGCCTGCGGGGTGAAGTCATGAGAAGGCACAGGGCTGGGATTCCTCTGAGTCATCTGGGAGAATCTGTTCCCGGGTCAGAGCCGTGGAAGACGGGGGGAGAGGTGGGAGCCATCCCCGGGCTGGGGTGGGGGGGAGGGGCAGTCCCAGTGGGACGCTGCCTTTACCATACAAGGGGAATTTCCTTCACACTCGGGGGGGTGTTGGGAGTGTGCAGGGGGGGAGAGGGAAACAGCCCACAGGCGGGGGGTCTGGAGAGGCCCTGGCGCTGCACCGGTGCGGCAGGGTGGTGGTAGTTTTTTATGAGTCCCCGTCTTTACTTTTTTGTGTTTTTTTTGCCGTATGCTTGGGGTTTGCGCGCTTTGGAATGGGGCGTGGACGACGGTCGTAGTACGTCTGGCTGGGATGGGAGGGGGCTGCAGGCGAGCAGGAGAGGGCCGTGGCTGCACGGGATGCGTCTGTCAATAGGGGCGTCTGTTTGCACGTGGATGGCGCTCG
>JAGMWU010000030.1:954355-965135 GCA_018697195.1 Certhia americana
TGGGATAGGGCTGGAGATGGGATGGGCTGCAGGATTTTGGGGATACGGGCTGCAGGGATGGATGGGGCTGCGGGGATGGGATGGTGCTGCAGGGATGGGATGGGGCTGCAGGGAATGTGGGGCTGCAGGGATGGGATAGGGCTGCAGGATGGTATGGGGGCCTGCAGTGGATGGGATGGGGCTGCGGATGGCATGGGCTGCCGGGATGTGGGGCTGCAGGGAGTGGGACTGGGCAGGGATGTGGGATGGGACTACAGGGAGGGATGGGGCTGCAGGATGTGTGGCTTTTGGCAGGGATGTGCGGCTGCAGGGATGGGATGGGGTCCTGCAGGGATGGGATGTGCTGCAGGTATGGTATGGGGCTGCAGGGATGGGATGGGGCTGCAGGGATGGGATGGGCTGCAGGGATGGGATGGGGCTGCAGGGATGGGATAGGGCTGCAGGGATGCGGAATCGGGGCTGCAGGATGTGGACGCAGGGATGGGATGGGACTACAGGGATGGGATGGGGCTGGGCAGGGATGGGATGGGGCTCGCATCGATGGGATGGGCTTCATGGATGGGATGGGGCTGCAGGGATTGTGGGGTCTGCAGGGATGGGATGTCGGGGGCTGTAGGGATGGGATGGGGCTGCAGGGATGGGATGGGGCTGCAGGGATGGGATGGGGGGGCAGGGATGTGGGCTAGCAGGGGATGGGATGGGGCGATAAGCAGGGATGGGATGGGGCTGGCAGGTTGATGGGCTCGGCAGGGATACGGTATAATCTAATGAGGGCTGCAGGGGGATGGGTACTGGTGCTGCAGGGATGGGATGGGGCTGCAGGGATTGGGGCTAGATGTCCCTGACCTAGTGGGCCATTCCTTGGTTTGAGAGTCTGACTTCTAAAAAAACACATTTGTGTCCCGTTGGGGGGGGGGGGGTCGGGCGGGGCGAGCACGGATTTCAGGTCCAGGAGGATCCATATCCTTTGGAGTTATCAAACCAAACAGACAATCCCTCAAAACCTAAACAACCCCACCCGTGCCAGTTTTTGTCGGTGGTTGTCAGCCCGTGGACATTGGACACATCCTTGTTAAGGATTTGACCCCCAAATTATCCTGGGGTTTCCTGGAATGCTGCAGGGGCAGAGCCGCTGGCAACTCCCAGTATGGGTGTGTAAGGAGGGATGGGGTAGCGGACTAGAATTCCCAGGAAGGGAAGGGAATGTGTCCTGCCTGGAGCCAGGGGGTGAGGAGGGACCTGCGGGTGCCCCGTAGCGTCAGTGACTGGGAGACTTGCTGAGATAGCTGGGAGAGCTGTCGCCAGCCTCGGGCAAGGCTGCTGTGGTATTTGCAGCTCCTCTGAGCAGATGGAGACTGCCAGGCTCCAAGTAAATCTCCAGGATTTGCTGGGGTTTCCCGCTGAGACGGAGGCTGGAGGTGACTGGAATGGGGATGTGGGGGAGGGAGGCGTGGAGGGGGTCAAGCCTAGGAGGGACCCATGAGGGGGACAGTGCCCCTGCTGTGGTCACAGCATGGATTCATGAATGGCTTTTGGTGTGGGAAGGGATCCCATCCCTGCAGGGACCCTCCGCAGTGTGCCAGGCTGCTCCCGCACCATGTCCACTGACTGTGGACATTGCAGGGATCCAGGGGCGCCACAGCTGCTCTGACAATTCCAGCACAGACACCAATTCCTTGGGCACCTCCATGTGATGGGCAGCATAGACTCCGAAACCTCCCTGGGCAGCCCTGACAGAAGGCCTCGACCACCCTCCCAGGGACAATTTTCCTGATTCTGTTCTTTTGGGCAGTATGCTCTGCTGAAACCGTTTCCTATGCTCAGACTTTGATTCTAACCCGAGGGTCCCAGCCCGGGATCAGATCATGGAATTGTGGAATCCCGGATATTTGGGTGGGAAGGGCGGGACCCCAATCCCCTGCAGGGACTCCCTTCCTCAGTGTGCCATGCTGCTCCCAGCACCAATGTCCAGCCTGAACTGGGACATTCCAGGGATCCAGGGGCACCCTGTGCCAGGGCCTGCCCACCCTACCAGGATGCTGGAACTCCCAAAAAAATCCAGGGAAGGGGGGATGGGGGACCTGGTGGTGTGCTGAGGGCTGGGTGACGTTGTTCAGGCACGCTGGGGGTTGGAAGCTCACCTGGGGGTGTTGGTACCTGTGAGGAGCTCACCTGAGTGCAGCTGCTCCACCTGCCCCCACCCCGTGCAGCTCTTGTGTTTCTCTGCTCCGTTGGGTGTTTTGAATTGAGTCATGGAATTGTTTGGGGTGGAAAATCCCTCGGAGCTGCACTGCACCAGCACTGCCAAGGCCACCACTGCCAACGTCCCCAAGTGTCACATCCACATGGATTTGAAATCCCTCCAGGGATGGGCACTCCCTGGGCAGCCCCTGCCAAGGCCTGCCCCCCTTTCCATGGGGAAATTCCTGCTGATTTCCACCCTGAGCTCCCCTGGCCCAGCCTGAGGCCGTTCCCTCTGCTCCTGTCCCTGTTCCCTGGGATGGAGGGAATTTGGCTCATCCCAGTTCCTACTCCAGTTAGGGATGGAGGGACAGGGAGGTGCTGGGATCCAGGAGCTCCTGCCCTGGCCCGGGATGGATTCCTGAAATCCATCCAGGAGGAAATTTGGCTCATCCAGTGCAGTTCCATTGCTCCTTGTCTCATTCTGGACAGATTCAGGCCCAATTTGGGGTATTTTTCCCACTTCCCAGTTGATGCAGATATTCCCACCAGGAGCCTCCGTGTCCTCCCTCCCTCTGGTGTCCCCCCAGAATTCCTGGACTCCTCTGTCCCGAGCCACATCACCCTAGGATCCTCTTGGGACTGCTGTGTTTTCCCTTTTGGGATCATTTTCCCATTCCCTGTGTGCTCCCATCAGGGTCTCCACATGTTCTGAGCAGGCCTGGGCTGTGTCTGTGGGATTTATCCCAGCCCTGGATTTATCCCAACCCTGGATTTATCCCAGCCCTGGATTTATCCCAGCCCTGGATGCCCACGCAGGGATTATCCCGAGGGCCAGCCAGGCTCGGGGAATGTCACTTCTGCTCTGGGATGGGGCCTCCCCCGAGCTCTGTGCATCCAAACCAGCCCTAATCCTTAATCCATGTCCAAGTTTGGAATGCTGGCGGTGTCTTTGCCCGATTTTCTGCCCATTAGCTGGTGTGTTTTGGGGTTTTTGGTGTTTTTTTTGCTGGGATTGGTATGTCTGGAACCAGCTGTGCTGCTGAAATCCCCACGGGGATGGGGTCAGCACGGACATCACTCCGTATTCCTGAAAATCCAAGTGGGGCAGGACGCTGACATTGGAGAAAATGTTCGAATTTTCGGTGTTTTTGTTGAATTTATCGTTAATTCCCATTTTTTTGTATTTTTCAATAGCTTGTTGCTCATTTTTCCCTGACCTTTGCCCCACGTCTGACTTGGTTTTACCCCTCGGTGGTTTGGGGTTGTTTATTTTGTTGTTGAACTCTTGGAGGGTTGTTTTTTTGTCCAGCTTGGTAAATCCCAAGATGTTTTTCCTGCTGAACGGGGGGTCAGTCACTTGTTGAGGGTTGGGAAAAACCTAAACCTACGCTGGAGATGGGATTTATTTGGGACAGATTCCAAGGGGTTTTTTTAATCTTTTCTGGGAAATTAGGGTTTTGCTGTGGGGGAAGTGAAGTTGTTTGAGGCAGAGGGGTGGATGTGGCTGAGCACCTGGGACAGTGGGAGGGGTCCCTGCCATGGCAGGGGTGACACTGGAGGGGCTCTGGGCTCCTCTTCCCACCCAAATTATCCTGGGATTCCACAATTCCATGATCTGATCCCGGGCCTGGCTTTTGGGAATCTAGAATCAAAGTCTGAGCAAGGAAGAGGTTTCCAGCAGAGTCCATTACTGAAAAGACAGAATTTCAGGACAAATTGTCCCCGGGAAGGGTGTCCAGGCCTTGTCAGGGGCTGCCCAGGGAGGTTTTGGAGTGCCCATCCCTGGAGGCGTGCCCAAGGAATTGGTGTCTTGCTGGAATTGTCCAGAGCAGCTGTGGCTGCCCCTGATCCTGGAATGTCCCAGTTCAGGCTGGACATTTGTGCTGGAGGCAGCCTGGCACACTGGGAGGGGTTCCCTGGGGCGGATTTGGGATCCCTTCCCACCCAAATTATCACCATGATGCCATGATTCTCGTTTTTCTGCATGCAGAGCAGCAGCAAAGATTGATGTTTGCTCTCTCAGTTTGAGCTGTCTTCCAAGGCTGGAAGCTCCACTGTGGCATGTTCCAGGCAACATCTGTGAGGGGACTCCAGCTCCGCGGATTCTCCTCCTGTCTCCACAGAGTGAGGATATCTTTCCTCGTCCCGTGGGGCTTTCCTGTCATCCTCAAAGTGATCCGAGGAGTCGTGGAGTTTGTAATTTGGGAAATGGGGGATTTTAAAGCTGGTGGAGATAGATTAGCTCCTCAGGTCCATGGAACCCCTTCCAGCCGTTGTCCTCTGCTCCCCATGATGTCCGTCCAGGGTGCTCCAGGTGCCCGAGGGCCCAGCCCCTGCTGGCTCTGTTTGGCTTTGGGTGGAGGACAGAGCTGTGTTTTCCTTCTGGGAAGGATCCGATGGAGCCGCAATTCCCAGACCCTTGCCCATCAAACCAGCCCAGGGGTGTGGAATCCTTGAATGGTTTTGGGTCGGAAGGGATCCCAAATCCCTGCAGGACCGCCGCCCAGTGTGCCAGGCTGCTCCCAGCAACGCAATGTCCCGACAGCCTGAAACTGGGACATTGCAGGGATCCAGGGGGCGCCACAGCTTCTTGACAATTCCAGTACAGACCCAATTCCTTGCCACATCCCATCCATTGCTGCCCTCTGACACGAGGACAAGCATTCCCTGTGTCCTGTCCCTCTGTCCCTTGTCCCCCAGTCCCTCTCCACTTGGCAAACTCTGTTCTCCAGAGTTTCCAGTAAATGGGACTTTCAAATCACTTTTGTATTGATTTGTTCCCATGTCCCCATTCACTAACCTCCTCTACCAGACCTCCTGGGGCTAAGCTGGGAAGAGCCCCGTGTCCTGCTATTCCCAGGAGCCAGCCTGGAATATCTGCTCCTTTCTTCGCAGCAGGGTCGGCTGGGAGCATCTCCAGGGACAGGGCTGCAGGTGACACCCTGATCCTGGGACATCCTGAGCTGGAAGGGACCCCAGGTATCACAGATCCAGCTCCACACACCCCAACAATCCCAGCCTGGGATCGGCTGGAGTTCTGGGCTGTCCCATTCCTGGGGGAGCCTGGCAGTGCCCCAGCACCCTCTGGGGGCAGAACCACTCGTCTCCCGTGAACCTTGGGATTCATCCCAGCCTGTCCAGACTTTCCAGATAATGCCGGTGGAGGATGAGTGTGGGTTTGGGTGTTGTGGGGTCCCTGGGAGCAGTGGGCTAGGAACTGCTGGGAATTGCTGTTCCCGTTCATCCCCCATTGGGCTCGGAGGTGGCAGCACTCCTGGTGCCTCCATTCCCATCTCCCTGCCTCCACAAGGATTAGAGAGGTGAGCTGCTCCAGGTCCCTGGACATGGCTGGACCTTTGGGCTGGACCCTCTTGGGCATGGGGTTTGGGGGAGCTGGATTGGCATTCCAACCAGGGCAGAGCAGGGATTGACATTACCCAAGCCAGGGCAGAACAGGGATTGACAATTCCAAGCCAGGGCAGAGCAGGGATTGACATTCCAACCAGGGCAGGCAGGGCTCCTCTCCAGGCTGGTGGGGTCAGGCTGAGGCTCAGCTCCATGGCTGCCAGTGCTCACATGGGGGCCTGTACCTGGTTCAGAAAATTCCAGGTTCCGTGTTAGATACTCAATGAGGATAGCTGAGGGCTCCAGGCATGGTCTTTCCCCTCCCAGAGCAGTCTGCGGTCAGAGGGTTTCAGTTTTCCCTTTGCTTCAGCCTCTGCTCCTCCTGAACCTCCACTGTCCCCACTGGCCCCTGGGGAGTCAGGGCACTCCCTCACAGAGGGGATTCCCTTCTGCAGCACAGACACTGGCCAGCAGCTGGGAAGGGGATGGAGAATCCCTGAGGGAGCTGGGAATTGGAATGGAGGAATCCTTGATGGAGTTGGGAAGGATAGTACAAACACAGACTGTTATAATCCCTGAGGGAGCTGGAAGTGAATGGAGAATCCCTGAGGGATTTGGGAAGGGAATGGAGAATCCCTGAGGGAGCTGGAAGGGACTGGAGAATTCCCTGAGGATTTGAAGGGGGCTGATCCTGAGGCAAAGGAGGCTCAGGGGGGGCCCTTGTGTCTCTGCACAAGTCCCTGCCCAGGGAGGGGACAGCCGGGGGGATTTGGGATCTGCTGCCCGGGAACAGGTGACGAGCAGAGGGAACGGCCTCAGGCTGGCCAGGGGAGCTCAGGTGGAACTCAGAGGAATTTCCCATGGAAAGGGGGGCAGGCCTTGGCAGGGCTGCCCAGAAGCAGGGGTGTAGTGCCCATCCCCTCTTAAGGGTTGGAGTCTGGAGTGTGTTGGGGACATTTGCAGTGGTGTTCTTGGTGAATCTCGACGTTCCCATTTCGATGGACATTTCTCCCATTTCAGTTCTGGTGGCTCCGGCACTGCTGACCTGGCTGAGGCCGCTGTTGAACCTGACCCGATTCCCACGTCTCCATTTCTACCCATCGTCCCTGGCCCTGGCATTGCCCTCCCTGTCCCTCCCTTCAGGAGCTTCCCCCGGACCTGTCCCCCCTGTCCCTGTCCTTTCCCTCTGTCCCTGTCCTGTCCTTCCTCTGTCCCTGGCCTTCCCCCTGTCCTGTCCCTGTCCCTCCCTGCAGAGCTTCCCCCGGACCTGTTCCCTGTCCTGTCCCTGTCCTTGTCCTGTCCTCCCTGCAGAGCTTCCCCCGGACCTGTCCTTGTACTGTCTTTCGCCTCGTCCCTGCCCTTCCCCCTGTCCTGTCCTGTCCCTCCTGCAGAGCTTCCCTCCCATGGGACCTCCCCTGATCTTCCACTGTACTCGCCTGCAGTTTCCCCTGTCACTGTCCCTGTCCCTCCTTGCAGAGCTTCCCACCGGACCTGTCACGTGTCCCTGTCCCTGTCCTCCCTTTCCTGCAGAGTTTCCTCCAGACCTGTTCCCTGTCCTTCCCCCTTGTCCCTGTCCCTGTCCTCCCTGGAGAGCTTCCCGGACCTCTCCCTGTCCCTGTCCTTCCCCTGTTCCTGTCCTGTCTCCTGTCACTGTCCTCCCTCTGCCCTGTCCCTGTCCCTTCCCCCTGTCCATGTCCCTGTCCCTGTCCCCCTCCCCGGACCTGCCACGCTCACAGCACCGCAAGCCGCCGCCTGTGTTTGACCCAGGGAACAAAAGCTCTTTTGGCCATTTTGGGAGCTGTTGATGCTGGCAGAGAGGCCGGGTGGAATGATCCCTGTCAGGTCGAGACAAACTGAGGCTGGGCCTTGGATCTCTCCCCGTGCCTGGCAGGACGGGGCAGGGAGGGATTTGGGCACCCACGCGTGATCCCAGAGCAGCGCCCTGGCTGGGTCGGGTTTGTGGGTTCGCTCTGTCCTTGGCTGCTCTGCAGGGAGTTGCCCAGCAGGGCATGACAGGGGCTGGCACTGAGGCCTTTTGTCCTGGAGCCTTGGAGCTGCTCTGTGGCTGTGGCTGGATTGCTGTGCCACTTTCCCTCTGTGTCCTTTGTCCAGCTGAGGAGTAGCTCTGGAAGCCTAGGCTGGGAGAGCTGGGGGTGTCAGCTGTACAGGAGACGGCTCAGTGAGAGCTTCCAGAACATTCCAGTGTCTGAAGGGGCTCCAGGAGAGCTGGTGATGGACTGGGGACAAGGGACCAGAGGGACAGGAACAGGGAATGGCTCTGGCATGTTGTCCGAGGGCAGCAATGGTGGGATGTGGGCAAGGATTGGTGTCGTGTGCTGGAAATTGTCAGAGCCGCTGTGGCTGCCCCTGGATCCCTGCAATGTCCCAGTTCAGGCTGGACATTGTGCTGGAGGCAGCCTGCACACTGGAGGGGTATCCCTGCCATGGCAGGGCTGGCACTGGGGGGGCTCTGATCTTCCTTCTATCCCAAACCACTTTGTAATTCCCACATATTTTTCCCAAAGGGCAGGAGGGGCCATGGGAGCAGCCGGGGGCTGTTTTTAGGCCATGAGTAAATGTTGGCAGCCCTGTAATTATCACCTGGGGTGCCAGTGGAGCTGGGAATGGCTCCCCCGGGAAGCAGCTGGAATTTGGCATCAGGTAAAAATAGCAGAGGTTCCTCCCCAAAACGCTTTTAGCAGCTCTAGCCACGGGACCCCGGCGCTCCCCATGGACACTGGGATCCTCCTCCTGGGGAAACTGAGCCCACCCAGCTCCAGGTCATGGAATCAGAGAATCCTGGAATGGTTTGGGTGGGAAGGGACCCCAGAGCCCCCCCAGGGACCGCTCCCAGTGTGCCAGGCTGCTCCCAGCACCAATGTCCAGCCTGAACTGGGACATTGCAGGGATCCAGGGGCAGCCACAGCTGCTCTGACAATTCCAGCACAGACACCAATTCCTTCCCCAAATCCCACCCCAATCTCCCCTTTTCCCACTGGGAAGCCATTCCCTGTGTCCTGTCCCTCTCTCCCTTGTCCCCAATCCCTCTCCGGCTCTCCTGGAGCCCCTCCTGGACATTCTCCCCCCATCTGGGTGTCACTGTCACCTGGCTGCTCTTGGTAGAATCCCAGAGGATTTGAGGTCCAAAGGGACCTTCAGAGGTCACCTGGGATCCCTTAAAGCAGCTCCTGCACCCCTCACAGCTTCCAGCTTTCCTCTCCAGAGGGACCTCTGCCTCCTTCCCCGTGTGGGTGTTGTTTTGAGGTGTTTTGAGGGGTTGTGGGGCCGTGTCCCCCCGGGATTTATGGAGAAGCTTCCTGCTCCAGCCGTGGCAGCTGCAGGGCCGTGTCCCGCTGCCAGGAACGCTCCGGGCCGGCGGCTCTTTCCTGCGCCGAGCTCTCGGAAGCAGGCGGGGTTTTTTTTAATTTAATTACTTCCTCTTCTGCTTTAATGTTTCCAAAGATAAACACAGCTCTCCCCTGGAACGGGGTCAGGGAACAGCCGGGCTCTACCCAGGCTGTGCCGAGCCCGCTCCCAGCCCCAGGGCTCTGTGGAGACGGTGGGAATGTCCCAGGATCTGGGGTTGGGACAGCAGGGATTCCATCCTGGGATACTCCCTCTTTCCCTGGATTCTGGGATCTCCTCTGCCCCCTGAGTGCCATCGGTGTGTGGCAGGATCCAGGTGGATCCTCCTGCAGGATCTGGGGTGGTGGGAAAGCAGAGAATTCCACAGGCTCCTGGGATTTGCCAGCCGTGTTCTGTGCCAAGGATTTTCTGGCGTCGCTGGGAGTCTGCACCCCCAGGTGCTGGCAGAGCTCCTGGCACTGCTCCCAGCGTGTCTCCAGGGGGAGATGGCTCTATCCAACATTTCTCCAGAATTTGAGAGGGATTAGGGAGAGGTTTGAGGAATAATGACATCCCGGGACAGGACTGGTGTGAGCCAGGGTAGGGGGGATCAGCGCTGGCCCCTCCTTCACTCACCTCATTTCAGCTTCCTACAAGCACCCCGCTGCTGTGAGGCTCATCCAGAGCCTCCCTGAATTCCATAGGGAATGAGAGGCGTGCTCCATGGAAGTGCCACGCTGGGAGTGCCCCCAGGTCCCAGCAGCCCGAGCCAGCCAGGCGATGACACCCCTGGTGCTGCTCCAGGATGTTGTAACTGGGAGTGAGTGACCCCGGGACTGGAGGGGTTTGCCTCCCGTGGGAAGCTTTCCATGGCTGTGTAGAGTTTTTCCAGCCTGGAATTGCATGCAGACAGTTTGTTTCCTCACCCAGCTCCGTGTCTCAGGCTGTGGGTGATCCTTATCTTCCCTGGGTGATCCTTATCTTCCCTGTGTCCAGCGGGTCAAGCACGCTCTCAGACATCACCGAGGTGACCATTAAACATGGAATGAAGCGCTCAGTCCTAAATTTTTCCCTTTTTTTTAGCTGCACTCAGGACAGGAATTGCTGTTCTGGGTGTGACTCTGTGGAGACTTCTGCCCTAAATTCCCTCCAAATCCCTTTGGCAGAGCCAGAGGTGTCCCTGTCACCCTGGATTTGTCCTTCCCAAGCTCCTTGTCCCGTGGAATTGCACTGAAACGTGGAGAGCACCACCAGTGGGATTTTACTCTTTGGGATTTTGCATTCGCTTGTCCCGTTCTGGGTGGCACAGTGGCCGTGCCACAGGGGAGGATGTGGTCTTGGGGACAGCTGGAGGGGACACTGAGGGTTCAGTAAGTGCCACTTCAGGAAGAATTTCTCCATGGAAAGGATTGTCCAGCACTGGAATAGGGATCCCATTGCCCAGAGAGCTTTGGAGTGCCCATCCCTGGAGGTGCCCAAGGAATTCCTGGAGGTGACACTCGGGGCTCTGGGCTGGGGACATCAGGCACAGCTGGGACTGGGAGGGCTTTTCCAGCCTCAGGGATCCCGGGATTGGCACAGGGAGCTGCCAGCACCGTCGGTGCTGCTGGGGACAGGGCTGTCCCATGCCATGCTGGTGGCCAGGAGCAGGGACAGGGACCGGCTGGGCTTTCCTGGTGGTGGCCGGAGCAGCAGCAGCGGGGCCACCCCCAGCCCCACAAACGGCCCCTTTGTTCCCTGCACAGAAAAACCATTCTGCATGTCCCGGGGCAGGGACACGTCACAGGGAACAGAGGCTCCTTTGTCCCCTCAGTGGACACTGGGGGTTGTTCTGGGTGGGCTTGGGGGTGGGGGGCTGCAGGGCTGGGCTGGGCTGGGCTGAGATGGGCTGGGCTGGGTTGGGCTG
>JAGMWU010000030.1:1005644-1017562 GCA_018697195.1 Certhia americana
ATGATTCCCTGTGAAGAGCAGGTGATGATTCCCTGTGAAGAGCAGGTTCTCCCCGGAGCCGCAGCTGCAGGGAGGGAGGGAGGGCTCGGCCGCAGCCCCATCTCCATTGCCTCCATCCCATTCCCTGCCCGTGACTCCGTGTCCCTTGCTGAGGTCACTTTCATCCTGTGCCCCCAGGGCTGGGTCACAGAGCCAGGGTCATCACCCTGTCCTCCCCCAAGTGCTCGTCGCCCAAGGGCCGTGAGACACCCCGAGGTACGGACGCGCCCGAGCCGCCGGGTGTGACTGACCACTGACCCCCCCACTCACCCCCTGCCCCACACCACTAATGCCCAGTAACCCCAGTAACCCCCCCAGCCCCTCTGCTGCTCCAGCTGTGCCACGGGCACGGTAAGTACCGGGCAGCCTCGCCAGGTTTGCTTTGGGCTCCTCGGCCTCTGCGGTGCCGGGGTGGGGTGCGGCTGGTGGCGGGGCTGTGGCACAGCGGGCAGGGCTGTGGTGCAGGTGGCAGGGCTGTGGTGCGGGTGGCAGGTCCTGGTGACACTGGAGTGGGGTGTGACAGCGCCAGTGATGAGACATGGAGCCAGAATCCAGCAGGCAGGAATTCCTGCAGCACCCAGAGGGAGAAGGAGCCAAAGCAAACCTGGTGCCCAGCACCTCCCTGGCATGTGCCCCCCGGGCCAGGCTGTGGGGACAGCTCGGCCCCCCAGCTGGGGACGTGGGGCCAGCGCAGCCCCCGAGCCACGGCCCCATCCTGATCCAGCCCCGATCCCACAGGGAAGTGGGGCAGCATCCGGGCCAGCGGCCGCATGAGCAGCTACGCCCTGAACGTGGAGATCGGGTCCCGGCTGGCGGGGAAGGACCTGCTGGGGACACAGCACAACGGGACCCCCAGCGAGCCATCCTTCCTGCGACAGCACCGCGCCTCGCTCTACATCATCGGGGACAAGTCCCAGCTGAAGGTGACACACAGCTGGCACGGCCACCTCGGGGAGGGACGGAGCTGGGAAGGGGCTGGAGACCCAGGAGGGGCTGAGGGAGCTGGGAAGAGGCTGGAGAATTCCTGAGGGAGCTGGGAAGGGAATGGAGAATTCCTGAGGGAGCTGGGAAGGGACTGGAGAATTCCTGAGGGATTTGGGAAGGGGCTGATCCTGGAGCAAAGGAGGCTCAGGGGGGCCCTTGTGTCTCTGCACAAGTCCCTGCCAGGAGGGGACAGGCGGGGGGATTTGGGATCTGCTGCCAGGGAACAGGGACAGGAGCAGAGGGAACGGCCTCAGGCTGGGCCAGGGGAGCTCAGGGTGGAAATCAGCAGGAATTTCCCCATGGAAAGGGGGGCAGGCCTTGGCAGGGGCTGCCCAGGGAGTGCCCATCCCTGGAGGGATTTCAAAGCCATGTGGATGTGACACCTGGGGATGTTGGCAGTGGTGGCCTTGGGCATGGGGAATGGTTGGACTCCATGGTCTCTGAGGGCTTTTCCAGTGCAAAGAACTCCCTGATGCTGAGGGTGGCTCAGCCCATCTCAGCCCAGCCCGGCCCAGCCCAGCCCAGCCCATCTCAGCCCAGCCCAGCTCAGCCCAGCCCAGCCCATCTCAGCCCATCTCAGCCCATCTCAGCCCAGCCCAGCCCATCTCAGCCCAGCTCAGCCCAGCCCAGCCCAGCCCAGCCCAGCCCAGCCCAGCCCAGCCCATCTCAGCCCAGCCCAGCCCAGCCCAGCCCAGCCCTGCTGTTCCCTCTGCAGGGTGTGAAGCCAGACCCGTTGCAGCACTGGGAGGTGGTGCCCATCGAGGTGTTCGACGTGCGCCAGGTCAAGGCCAGCTTCAAGAAGCTGATGAAGGCCTGTGTGCCCGGCTGTCCCTCCAGTGACCCCAGCGTGGCCTACCTGCGCTCCCTGGAGGACTCAGAGTGGCTGTCCCAGGTCAGCCACAGCCAGGGCCTGGCCCTCCCCTCCCCTGGGGCCTCTCCTGGGGCTCTGAGCGAGGATGGGCTCCAGTGTCCCGTGCAGAGCCGCACTGGGACACCCTGGGGACACTGCGGTGGGTGTGAGGGACAAGGGTGGGACAATCCAGAGCTCAGCTCTGTGGTGCTGGATGGAGCTGCTGGCCAGGAATGCCGGGCAGGACCCACGGGATGCTCCAGAGGGGCTGGGACAGGGCAGTGCCAGGATGAGCCCAGGGAACTGGGCCAGTGTGGAGCTGTGGGAGGGGTCCCGCTCTGGAGGGGGTGAGGGTCCCCTCTCCCCTGTCCCTGCTGCTGCTGCCGTGTCTGAGCACAGTGTGGTGACCTCTGTGACCCCCGGGTGTGGCCTCACTCTGGAGAAGGGGACACTGCCCCATTCCCAGCCCAGGAATTCCCTGTGCCCTGCTCACTGCTGGCCCTGCCCTTGGCAGATCCACAAGATCCTGCAGATCTCGGTGCTGGTGGTGGAGCTGCTGGACACGGGCTCGTCCGTGCTGGTCAGTCTGGAGGACGGCTGGGACATCACCACCCAGGTGAGAGCCCAGCAATGGCTGGGGTGGCCCTGTGGCCGTGTCCCCACAGTCCCTCGAGCCCCCTGTCCCCGCAGGTGGTGTCCCTGGTGCAGCTCCTGTCTGACCCCTACTACCGGACGCTGGAGGGTTTCCGGCTGCTGGTGGAGAAGGAGTGGCTGTCCTTTGGCCACCGCTTCAGCCACCGTGGTGCCCAGACCCTGGCGGGGCAGAGCAGCGGCTTCGCCCCCATCTTCCTCCAGTTCCTGGACTGTGTGCACCAGGTGAGCCCTGGCACCTGTGCCACAGGACCCCTGAGTGCCTGCCGGGGACCCCCAAGGGACCAGTGGGACCCCTGAGTGCCCCCCAAGCACCCCCAGGTCCGTGAGTGTTCAGCGGGAACCCCAGCCCACAGAGGGACCCCTCGGTGCCTACTGGAACTCCCAAGTGTCCACTGGGACCCCTGAGTGCACCCTGAGCACCCAGTGGGACCTCCAAGTGCTCAGTGGGATCCCCGAGAGTGCAGCAGGACCCCCAAGCGCTGGGAGTGCCCCTGGGGCAGGTGGGAGGGCCCAGCCCAGCCCAGCCCAGCCTAACCCGTGGATCCTGGTGATCCCAGAGCTCTCCTGTTGCTGCTCCCACAGATCCACCTGCAGTTCCCCATGGAGTTTGAGTTCAGCCAGTACTACCTGAAGTTCCTCAGCTACCACTACATTTCCAACCGCTTCCGGACATTCCTGCTGGACTCGGACTACGAGCGCATCGAGCTGGGTGAGGGTGGCGTGCAGGGCTGGGGAGGGGACCTGCCTGTGCCCCATGTCACACCCACTGTCCCCTCTGTCCCCCCAGGGCTCCTGTACGAGGAGAAGGGCGAGCGCAAGGGCCAGCAGGTCTCCAAATCCATCTGGGATTACATCGACCGCCTCAACAAGAAAGCTCCCATCTTCTTCAACTACCTGTACGCACCTGAGGATGGGGAGGTGAGAGCTGGGGGCACCAGGGGCACCTGCAGGGGGGCTGGGAGCACCCTGGGATCCTCCCTGCACGAGAAGCCAGAGCTGGGATTTATCCACAAGGAGGGGACCCCAGAGCCCCTTCAGGGACCCCTCCCAATGTGCCAGGCTGCTCCCAGCACCAATGTCCAGCCTGAACTGGGACATTCCAGGGATCCAGGGGCAGCCACAGCTGCTCTGACAATTCCAGCACAGACACCAATTCCTTGCCCACATCCCATCCATTGCTGCCCTCTGACACTGCCAGAGCCATTCCCTGTGTCCTGTCCCTCTGTCCCTTGGCCCCAGTCCCTCCCCAGCTCTCCTGGAGCCCCTTCAGGCCCTGCCAGGAGCTCTCCCTGGAGCGTTTCCCTCTCCAGGCTGGACACTCCCAACGCTCCATGTGGACACGCTGTCCCATTGCCCTGGCCAGGAATGTCCAGTCTGGCCCCGCTGCCCTTCCTGAGCCTCCCCCACCCCTCCCACAGGTGCTGAGGCCCTACAGCAACATCTCCAACCTGAAGGTGTGGGATTATTACACGGAGGAGACGCTGTCCGAGGGTCCCTCGTACGACTGGGAGCTGGTGCAGGGGCAGCCGGAGCCGGCGGAGGAGCCGGATCGCCAGGACACGGCGGCTCCGCAGAGCAAGCGCCGGATCATCTGGCCCTGCTACGACAACCGCAGCCGTGTGGAGCCCGATGCCATCTCCAAACTGCTCGAGGTCGGCACCGCTGCCCCCGGGGATGGCCCCGGACCAGGGACAGCGGCCCCAGGGGTTTTGTCCCCTCCGGGGCTGATGCAGGAATCCCCCCCGCAGGAGCTGCACAACCTGGAGATGGAGCTGGGGCAGGTCCCGGAGCGCTGGAAGGACACGTGGGACAAGGTGAAAGCGTCCCAGCGCACCGAGGGGCGGCAGGAGGGCAGCAGGGTAAGTGACAGGGCTGTGACAGGCACTGTCATAGGGTGTGACATTGTGTGACAGGAGCTGTGATGGGGCTGTGACATTGTGTGACAGGGTGTGGGCATAGCTGTGGCAAGGGCTGTGATGGGGCTGTGATGGTGTAGCAGGATGTGACGGGACTGTGACAGAGGTGTGACAGGGTGTGGCAGGCTGGCACTGCTGCTGGGTGCTGCTGCTGAGCCCCAGGCTGGGCTCCCCAGGATCTCGGTCCCCCCTCACGCTGTCCCTGTCCCACAGACCCCCAGCTCCCTGCTGATGTCGTCGGGGCTGTCCCACCACCGGCGCTCGCTGGGCGTGTACCTGCAGGAGAGCGGGGTGGGCTCCACGCTCAACCTCAGCCTGGACAGCGACACCAGCAGCACCTCCACCCCCTCCAGCGGGAAACCGGGCGGCCGCCGCAGCACCTCCACCCTCTACAGCCAGTTCCAGATGTCCGAGAGCGAGAACAGGCAGGCGGGGCTGGGAACGGGCTGGGATCCCTCCCGGTGGGGCGGGACGTGGATCCCGGTGGGTTCCCATCCCTGACCCCGCTGTTCCCGACCCCTTCCTGCCCCGCAGATCTTACGAGGGGTCTCTGTACAAGAAAGGCGCCTTCATGAAACCCTGGAAGTCTCGGTGGTTTGTGCTGGATAAAACCAAACATCAGGTATCTGCTGAGCCCTGGGGGTCTGTCCTGCCCCTCAATCCCATCCCCATCCCAATTCCATCCCTGCCCTGCTCCGCCCTGAGCGCGGCTCTCCCGCAGCTGCGGTACTACGACAGCCGGATGGACACGGAGTGCAAGGGGGTCATCGACCTGGCCGAGGTGGAGTCCATCACCCCGGGGACCCCCACCATGGGGGCCCCCAAGACGGTGGACGAGAAAGCTTTCTTCGACGTGAGTGTCCCCGAGGGGGTGGCTCTGGGCAGCTGCGGTCACCCCGGGCTCCGGCCGCGGCTCTCCGGCGCTGCCCCGGGCGCCGCCCTCAGCCCCTCCTCTCTCTGCCCGCAGCTGAAGACGACGAAACGAGTTTACAATTTCTGCGCCCAGGACGTGCAGCTGGCCCAGCAATGGATCGACCGCATCCAGAGCTGCCTGTCGGACGCGTGAGCCCGGCTCAGCGGAGCCGCAATTCCAGGCACGGCTGCCGGGCCCGCAGCGGGAGCAGAGGCAGCGCCAAGCTCGAGGCCGAGCCCGGGACTGAGGGAGAGGAGGAGCGGCCCTTCCTCCCGCCCGTGTCCGGGGTGGGGCGGCACAGGGAGGGATTCCTCGCGTTGAAGCGGGCGGGGGCCCCGTCCCGCCCCCGGCCCCGTCTGAGCCGTGTCGTGACCCCGTGTCCCCCGTGTGCCCCAGCCCCGCTCCGGTTCCCTGGGCAGGGGGTCCTGCGCCCCACACCCCACCCCACACTGCTGGGGGAGGCAGAGCTGGCCCCTCGTCCTGCCCCTCGTCCTGCCACCCTTGCATGTCTGCCAGAGCCCCCCGGAACCTGCCCTGCCCCTCCCGGCCTGGGAGCGAGTCCTGGGCTCTGCTCCCGTCCCGCTGGAGCCGGGACCTGCAGCTCAGGGGGGTGGCAGAGGGGACAGCGCAGATCACCGGGACCATCCCGTGTCGTGTGCCACCCTGGGGCCGCTCCCGGCTGTGCACAGGAACGGGAGTGTTGGGAACGCTGCAGGCGCTGGCTCCGTGTCCCCAGGGCGGGGCCGTGGCCGTGGCCACTGCTCGCAGCGGGCAGGAGGCTCCTCGGGCTGTGGCCGGGGTGTCCCTGTCCTGCTGGGGTCCCTGTCCTGGCTGGGACAGTCTCTACCTCCAGGCTGGCTGTCCCGGGGGGGCACATTCCCTGCGGGACCAGACCAGCCCCGGGATGAGGGTCCCCTCTGGCTGCAGCCACACGGGACAGCTGGGACAGCTGCCCTGCAGGTGCCACCCGGTCTCTGCAGGGTCTCCTTTGCACAGGTCACACCCCCCGTCCCCCTCAGGGCTCTCCTCTCACCCACCCCCCCACACCCCCCCGGGTGTCCCCTTTGTGCTCTGCCTGTGCCCAGCCCGGGGGGGGGGGCCCTGGGGAGCAGCTCCTGTCCCTGTCCCAGCCCCGCTGTCCCCTCCCCGCTGCTGCCCCTCAGTGCCAGGGGGGCTCTCGGTACCGAATCGGCTCCTGCAGCCCCCGCACTGGTGTGAACTGGGGGGACCCCGCAGGGCACTGTGGGGTCCCTGCAGCCCCATTGCTGCCCAGGCCCCCCCAGCACCCCCAGGACTGACCCCCCCAGCTCCGCCAGCCCCTTCACCCGTCTCGTTTTTAAAGTCCAGCATTTTATTTTCAGTGCAGAGCTCTTTGTACAGTCGCCCCGTTCCTCTGTTCCACCCTGGCTGTGCAGGTGTCACACGGAGGTTTTGTAACTTACCTGAGCAGTTGTAGATTATTGAAGTTTCTGTACATTGTGTCAAACATGCAGAGTCCTTGTATTGTATTTGTGCCTAGAGGAAAAGGTTATTCTATAAAGAGAAAAACTAACGGAATTTAATAAAAAAATTAATATGAGAGACGCTCCTTCTGCCTCGCTGAGCAACGGGGAGCACGGCAGAGGCCGCTGTCCTCGGGCACGCGCTGTCCCTGTGTCACAGGGGACACTCGGGGACCTTGGTCCGCTCTGTCCCCTCCCCTCCTGCTCGGGCTGCCACCGCCCCAACCTGCCAGGAGGGGACAGCCGGGGGGATTTGGGATCTGCTGCCAGGGAACAGGGACAGGAGCAGAGGGAACGGCCTCAGGCTGGGCCAGGGGAGCTCAGGGTGGAAATCAGCAGGAATTTCCTCATGGAAAGGGGGGCAGGCCTTGGCAGGGGCTGCCCAGGGAGTGCCCATCCCTGGAGGTGTCCCAGGAATTCCTGGAGGTGGCACTCAGGGCTCTGGGCTGGGGACAAGGTGGGGGTCAGGCACAGCTGGGATCCAGCCTCAGGGATCCCGGGATTCCATCGGGATCCAGCCCCACTCCTGGCCCTGCCCATCCCAAAGACCCCTCGGTGTGTCCTGCAGGACAGAGGAACCTCCAGCACTGGCACGTGAATTTTGAGCTTTTATTGATAGTTGGAATTTACAGCCTAAAACTTGACAACATAGAGAGATGCAGACTTTTTTTTTTTTTTTTCCTTTTTCTTATTTCCTTTTTTTTTTTTTTATTTTTTTTTTTAAAAAAAAAATTCCAAAAAAAACAAACCAAAAAACCAAACCCAAACCAAAACCCAAAATAACCAAAAAAGCCACCAGCATCAGATTTACAATATAAAAGTTTTGACAGTAGAGAGACTAAAGTACATCTGGAATTACTCAGAAAAATAAACAGGGAAAAGGCAGTAATTTCAAATTTGTCCCTCGTATTTACACATAATACACAGACATTGCTTACAAAGACCCGGATCCCAGTTTAAGGGCAGTTGGCATCGTGAGAAGGCTCCCCCGGCATCGCCCTCGTCCCGCCCGGGCCCCGGCGCCGGGCCGGGAGCGAATCCCGGGATCTCCCCGCGGCCCCTCCGTGGTTTTATTGCTTTGTGGGGCCGGTGGTTGTGGAGAAAGGCATCGAGCATCCCCCCCCACCCCGCTGGCTGCTCCCGCAGGGACACCCCCATCCCGAGGGAATTCCCGAGGGGATGTCGCCGGTGCCAGTGCAGATTTTCAGGGAGACTCAGCTCGGGACACCACGGCAGGATTTGGGAAGAGGGGAAGAGAGGAGCGACGCTGAAAATCCGGGCTCGGCCTGGGGACCCCCCCCCTGCAACATTCCCAAATCCAGGAATTCCCCCCCTCTCCGGCGGCAGCACCTCCCTCAGCTCGGGCTGTTGGATTTCTGGGATCTCCTGTGCTCAGGGAAGGCTCCAGCTCCCATCCCACAGCCTGGAATTAGCTCCGCCTCAGCCGGGACGTGGGGATGGCAGAGGTGCCATTCCCAAGGCCTTTTCCCAAAATGAGCCGAGGGTAGGAGCGAGGCACGGCCTGGGATGGGCACGGATCCCCTGGGATGGGCACGGATCCCTTGGGATGGGCATGGATCCCAGTCAGATTCCAGGATGGCCCTGCTGGCCCCGCTGTGGTCCCAGAGCCTCCCTCTCTCCCGGAGATCCGGAATTATTCCCAACAAACAGCCTGGCTCGGGTCATTTTTAGATCAATTTGGAGCTCCGGGGGCCGGAGGCAGCACCGGGGGCCGTGGTTTGTGCTAACAGTCACAGAGCCGAACGTGCCCAGCCAGCCCCGGGATGGAAAAACCCTGGAAAAGCTGCTCCAGAGGCTCCAACTCAACAGCAAACCTGGAATATTCCGAGTGGGGGTGGACGGAGGCCGGGTGGGAAAGCAGAGCCAAGGAGGGATTTGCTGGAGCCAATTCATCCTGCAGGAAAAGCAGCAGGAACCCCTGGAGCTCGGGATGTGCCAGAAGGGATCGCGGATCCCGGGACTCGGGCAGGATAAAGGAAAGGTTTGGAAAATGTCCCAGCAAGAATGCCTGGAAAACTCCACATTCCACCCAAATTCCCCTCAACTGCTGCTGCAGCCGGGTCGGACATGGAAGGCAAAGACAGAAAGAAGGAAAAGGGAAAATCCATGAGCTCTGAGGGACACCCTGGGATGGCTCCAGCCTGGAACAGCCTCTCCCGCTGGGAGAAAACGGAACAGGGATAAAATTAAGGGAAGGAGTCGATCCATTCTCAGCCCCAGGACCCCTGGAATTCCCAGCCCTGCCCGGCACCTGGGCCTGGGATTGGGAATGGGATTGGATTGGTTTGTACCGACACCAGAGCCCACTGGAAAGGTGCAAACCTCCTGCTCCAGGAGACCCCAGCAAAGCCAAAAGCTCAGGGAAAAAATGGGATTCGGGTGAGTTTAGAAATCTCTGCAATAAACTTTGATAAATTTTCCCTATTTACAGCAAATTCTGGGAATGGGAGCGTGGGGAGGGAAGGAGGAGCCAAGGACATGCTTGGAGCAGTTCCTGCTGCCACCACCGGGATGCTCCTGCCTGTCCCCAGTGTCCCCTCTGCCCTCATCCCATGGATCCATCCCCTCTGGAACGTTCCTGCCTGTCCCCAAGGCTGGGGGACAACCAACCACCTCCTTCCCTGAAATCCCAAGGATTTTAATCCCAAGGATTTTAATCCCAAGGTCTCTCCTCATCCATCTCATGGTCCAACCCTCGAGTCACGGCCTCAGCCAAACGGGAAACCCTCGGGAAATGTTCCAGCTCCCTTGGGAATGGGGGAATGGGGCTGGGGGGGGGTGTGTGTGTTCAAGTCCTGGTCCTAAATTGGTCAAAAATCCATCTGGGAATCGCTGGCCCCGAGGTGCCTCCTGGGATCCCAGCCAGGGAAGTTCCAACCCAGGGAATTCCCAATTCCAGCCCCTCCCTCTGTGCCCAGGTTAAGGTTGGATCCCAACATGGGAGGCCTGAGCATTCCCAGAAGGACAACTTAGGGAAAAGCTCATCAGGGATTTCTCTGGGATTGTTTAGCAGAAAATCCCTTTTCATCCCACAAACCCCAGGTCCAGCAGGGGAATGTTTATATTCCATGGGGGGGGGAATATTTACAGGCCCAGGAAGTTTTCATTTAAATTCCATTAAATAATAAAATATTTGGGATTAATCATGAATTCCATTCCATCAGAAAATCAGGAATCATCCCACCCTTCTCCTCACACCCCCAATCCAGGACACAGCCATGGAAGGGTCCTGGGGGTCCCGGGGCCCAAATCCCGGCTGAACTGGGATACTGGGATGGGGGAACTGGGATACTGGGATGGGGGAACTGGGATACTGGGATGGGGGAACTGGGATGCCCTAACTGGGATATTGGAATGCCAGGGGAAGGTTTGGGAAGGGAAGGTTTGTGAAGGTTTATGAAGGTTTGGGAAGGTTTGGGAAGGTTTGGGAAGGTTTGGGAAGGGAAGGTTTGGGAAGGTTTGGGAAGGGAAGGTTTGGGAAGGTTTGGGAAGGTTTGGGAAGGTTGGAAGGGAAGGGAAGGGAAGGGAAGGGAAGGGAAGGGAAGGGAAGGGAAGGGAAAGGAAGGGAAGGGAAAGGAAGGGAAGGGAAGGGGATTGGGATTTTCCCCACAAAGCCACTTTTCCAGATTCTGCCATGGCCAGATCATGACAGAGATTGGAGTTTGAACATTCCTGGGATAAGAGAGAGAGGAACAGGGAAGGAGCTGAAGTGTCCATGCACAGGGAATAGGGAATGGAATAGCTGCAGGGAACAGGGAATGGCTGCAGGGAACAGGGAATGCTCGAGGGCCAGGGAAGAGCTGCAAGGACCAAGGGCAAGGACAGATGTGAGGCTCAGGGAACAGCAAAGCCCAAGGGATGACTCCAAGGGCCAGGGAAAGGCTCCAGGGAGCCAGGAATTCACAGGAGGACACGGAAGCCACCCAAAGACCACGGAACAAGGGAACTCCCAGCCCAGCTCCGGGCTCTGGAGTGGAGCAGCCAGAATTCCCTGTCCCAATCCCAGCACCCTGAGGCCGCTCGAGGTTCTCCAGCAGCAGTTTGGGGAAGGAGAGAGTGGGAGAAGCATTTCCATGGAGAGAAGGTCTCCAGGAATGTTTGCTGTGCCTCTGGCTAATTCCATTCCATGTTTGGATCCGTGAGATCCGGCCAAGGGGATCCTCCAGCAGTGCCCTCACTGCCAAAGGCACCAAACCCACTCCCTGCAGGAGAATCCCTACAGCATTCCCAGAATCCCTACAAACTTCTGCAAAACTACCTCTGAGCATCAAAATTACAGGAGAAAGGATTTTTTCCTCGTTTCCATCTGTCTAAGGAATTTGAGGGAATCAAAAATAGAAGGGAAGGCTCTGCCCTCCAGAAAAGCCCCAAACTCAGGGAGAGAGGAAAATCCCTCTCTTCCCATCAGCATCAAATACAAAAATAACATTTTCCATGGGAATAGCCCAGTGCTGGGAGAGGTGAGGACCAGCAGGGAATACCGGGAATTCTGTACAAATCCAGGCAGGAGCTGGGACACCACAAAGCCCTTCCTGGATGAGGTAAGAGAGGTTCAGGTGAGCGAAGCCACCGGGGAGGAGCAAAATTGTTCCTTTTCCACTTGTTTGTCCCAAAGTTCAGCCTTAGATACACCTGGAAAATTCCTGGGTTTGCTGGAACTTCCCACCACGGAGGGAAAAAGCCAGGATCCAAACTCTCATTCTCAGCCCAAACCCAAGAGCATTCCTGATAAAGTCAGGAACGTTATCCAGGACAAAACCAACGGGAACTGATCCAACCCAACTTCCAAAGGATCCAACCCAACTTCCAAAGGATCCAACCCAACTTCCAAAGGATCTCAGGTTTTCACTGATGGAATGTTGGCGTTGGTCCAGCTCCTCAAGGGCACCATTCCTGCCACATGTCATTAATTAACACAGGTTCATTAATTCATTAACACTGCTGAATTCCAGAGCGGGAACGCCACAACCCCAAACCCAACCTCGGCAGAGCAAAGGGAAAAATCCCTGACAGTGAATCCAAGGGACAGCAGGGAAAGG
>JAGMWU010000030.1:1098859-1111257 GCA_018697195.1 Certhia americana
TGTTCCCAGGGGAATGGTGCCCCATGGATCAATTCCCAATGTTCCCAAAGGCTGGAGATCGGTGGCACCATGGATCAATTCCAATGTTTCACAGGGGAATGGGGCTCCATGGATCAATTCCCAATGTTCCAAGGGATGGGCCCATGGATCAATTCCCAATGTTCCCAGGGGGAATGGTGCCCATGGATTCAATTCCCAATGTTCCAGGGAATGGTGCCCATGGGATCAATTCCCAATGTTCCCAAAGGCTGGAGATGTGCTGGCCCTCTCCTGGTGGGTGCAGTGTGATCCATTCCGTTGGTGCAGTGTATCCCAATTCGTTGGTGCAGTTTGTGATCCATCGTTGGGCCCAGTGTGATCCCATCGGGTGCATCTGTGATCCCATTCGTTGGTGCAGTGTGATCCCATTTCCGGGGTGACAGGGATCCCATTCAGTGGGTGCAGTGTGATCCCATTCTATGGGTTGCAGTGTGATCCATTTCGTGGGTGCAGTGTGTCCATTCCGTTGGTTGCAGTGTGATCCCATCCATAGGTGCCTGTGATCCCATTCTATGGGTGCCGTGTGATCCCCATCGTGGGTGCAGTGTGATCCCATTCCGTGGGTCAGTGTGATCCCATTCCGTGGGGGCAGGTGATACCATTACGTGGGTGCAGTTTTTGTGATCCATTCCGTGGTTGCAGTGTGCTACCATTCCGTGGCGTGCAGTGTGATCCCATTCCAAGGGTGTTGCAGTGGGATCCCATTCAATAGGGCATTGTGATACATTCTATGGGTGTAGTTGTTGATCCCATTCCTAGGTGCAGTGTGATACCATTCCGTGGGTGCAGTGTGATCCCATTCCATGGGTTGCAGTGTGATCCCATTCCATGGGTGCATGTGATCCCATTCCAATAGGTGCAGTGTGATCCTTCAATGGGTTGCAGTGTGATCCCATTCCACGGTGTGCAGTGTGATCCCATTACACGGGTTGGCAGGGTGATCCATTACGGGTTGCGTTGTGATCCCATTCCGGGGTGCAAGTGGGATCCCATTCCAGGCATGCAGTGGATCCTGCCCGCACAGATCCAAGGTGTGGATGATTCGGTTGGATGCAGGAGCGCAGGATCCTGGGCAGGATCCTGGGATCAGCCCCAATAGATGGAGTGGCTGCATCACCGGGCAGCTGGAGCGGCTCCGGAGCTGCCGAATTCGGGAATGTGCAGCAGCAACATTCCTTGGAAAGTCAGCCGGTCCCTGTGCAGGGTCCGGAGTCCGCCCGGGCGATCCTTCAGCTCCGATCCTGCCGGCGATGGGATCGTGTCTGAGAACCCCGGCCCATCATGGGTTCCTGGGGGGGAGGGCAGGAATGGGATCAAACTGGCAGCTCATGGGGAAAAAAGCAGGATGGGGTCAGCCTGGCAGATCCTGGGGGGCGGGGGAAATGCAGGGAATGGGATCAAAAACCTGGTAGATCCTGTGTGGATGCGAATGCGATCAAATCTGGCAGACCGCAAGAAATGTAGGAATGGGATCACGCCTGGCAGATCCCTGGTGTGGATTGAAGGAATGGGGTCAAGCCTGGCAGATCCTGGAGAAAGAAAGGAATGGGATCAAACTGGGAGATCATGGTGTGGATGCAGGAAATGCGATCAAATCTGCAGACATGCAGACATGTCGGAATGGGATCAAGCCTGGCAGATCTGGTGTGGATGCAGGGAATGGGATCAAAGCCTGGCAGATCCTGGGGAATGCAGGAAATGGGATAAAGCCTGGCAGGATCCCTGGTCTGTGGCTGGCAGGGATGGGATTCAAGACTGGCAGATCTGGAGGCATGCAGGCATGGGATCAGCCCTGGCAGACAGGAGAAATGCAGGAATGGGATCAAGCTGGCAAGATCTGGAAGAAGTGGCAGGAATGGGATCAAATTCTGGCAATCATGGTGGATGCAGGAATGGGATCAAGCTGGGCAGATCCTGAGGAATGCAGGAATGGGAAAAGCCGCAGATCCTGGGGAGGAAAGCAGGAAATGGGATCAAGGACTGGCAGCTCCTGGGGGGCTCCTGGATGCCAGGGTCGAATGGCAGGATGGAAAAAGCTAGGATTCTGCCAAGACAGGCAGGAGCTGCTGACTCCAGCCGCATCAGTGGAGCTGATGCCCTGTGGCGCCGTAGCCGTGTCCACCTGGGATGAGCTGGGAAGACTCCTGGCTTTGCTCTGGTGGCTGTCAGGCGCAGAGTGTCCCAAACCTCCCCAAAAACAGGCAGGGGATTGCTGGGATTCCCCGTGGGAAGCAGCACAAGGGACACAGAGCTCGGTGGAGGGGCTCGGGGATGGGGTGGTGGTGGTGAGGGAGGGCGGAATTGTGAGCCCATCCCCGGGATAAGGACTGGAGTGGGTGACAAATGGCCCTGGGCAGGGGTCCAGTGGGCACGAAGGGCAACGTGCCGGTGATGGGACACCGGGGGGAAGCGCCGCTGGCAATGGCTGCCAACGGAGCTGTGCCAAGGAGCTGTGCCAGGAGCTGTGCCAGGAGCGTGCCAGGAGGAGCTGTGCCAGGGGTCAGTCACGGCTTGCCTCAAGCTGATGGAGGGGGCGGTTGGAGCTCATGGTGCTTCACCATGCCGTGTGATTTTGTGGGGTAGCAGCAGGCGGGCGCCTGCCCCACTATCTGAGAGACGGGCTGTGGGATCAGCAGGTGCTCTCCCCACTAGGAGCTGTGTGGGTCCGCTTAGGATGAGCAGAATCTCCCACCTAGAGCTGTGTGGATCAGCTTGGGGATAGAGACTTCTCCCCCCAGGGAGCTGTGTGGACTCCAGCTTTTGTGGATCAGCAGCTTCTCCCAGCCAGGAGCTGTGGGTCCAGCTTTGGGATCAGCAGCTTATCCCCCCCCAGGAAGATGTGTGGGATCAGCTTGGGATCAAGAAGCTTTCCCCCAGGAGCTCTGTGGGTCAGCTTCTCCCCAGGAAATGTGGGGATTGACCCCCGTGTGAGTGGAGCGGGATCCACGGTTTGGGGGGGGACAGAGTTAGTAGGGTGCCCCCCATTCCCTGGGTACCCCCGGGGGTTGGGATGGGTACGGGTGCGGATTCCATGGCAGCAAACACCACATCCTGCTCCTTGGGGAGGGCACTGTGCAATTTCTCTGCCTGTTAGGTCGATCCCACTCTTTGCACGGGGACTTCTGGAATTCGATCTTGGGAACCCCCCCTCTCCCACATTTCCGTGTCACTTAGGAGACTTCTTTATTTTACTTTATTTTATTTATTTTTTTTTTTTTTCTCCCTCCTCGCCCGGAATTGTAAGCGACAAGGGAAAAATCAGGACAAATGCCCACGCTGGCCCTGCAGCTGGGCACGTGCCTCAGCCTCCCCGGGGGCTCGGGCCGGTACCGGAGCCGGTACCGGTACCACGGAGCCGGGTGGGCAGGGATGGAGCCGGAGCCGCCTCCGTGCTCGGCACAGCGGGGCTCGTTTGCGGCGGCAGAGCTGACGCAGGAGCTGCTGGAGGGGGCTGTGAGGGGAGGAGGAGGAGGAGGAGGAGGAGGAGGAGGAAGATCCCAACCTGCCTTTGCACCGTTGATCAAGCACGGCAAATGGGCTCGGGCTAATTTGGGGCTAATTTTGGCTGCTGCTGCCGGCGCAGGGACCGGAGGGGAGAGAGCAGGCAGGGGAAGGTTTGCTTGGCCTCGATTGTGGGTTCGGTGCTCGAGGAGGAAAAAAAACCCCACAAAACCAGGGGGATGGAAATGTCAGAGGGGCTGGAGGCTCTCTCTCTCCCTCTCTCTCTCCCGAAAATCCCTACGTCAGCTCGTCTGGGAGCGAGCGGCAGGATTTGGGACACGCTGCGGAGCCGTGGCTGCGCTGGGCTGGGAGCCATCCTCTGCAGGGGGGGCTGCGGCAGCACGGCCCCCCAGCCTCAGGGGGGTCCCTGGGCAGCCCCTGGGCCGGCTCCTTCCTCTGCTCCACGCCCGATGGGCTGAGTCCAGCCCAGCTCCTTTAATCCTGGTTTTTATTCCCTTTGCTGGGGGCTCCGCTCGTGGCTAAATCACCCCGGAGCAGGGGGCCTGGGAGCTGCTGCTGAGTGGCAGACCCTGCCAAAACCCCTCTAAAGGACATTTTTGGGGTGGGGGGGATGTTTGAGTCTGGGTCTGGCTCCCCAAGTGCCGCCCGTCCTTGTTGGGGTGCAGGAGGTCACCCTCAGCTTTGGGGATGCTCCCTGTGCATGGCAAGAGTAGAAGCAGGGATGTTTTCCTGGGATTGCTGTCCTAGGAGCCTCGGGAGCTGGGACACGTCCCCGTGGTCCCCAGGAGTGGGGGTCCTTGTCCCTCTCAGCTCCCAGGAAAACCATCCTTAAAGTTGGAATCTCTGGCACCCCAATGTCACATCCCTGTGCCTCAATGTCACATCCCAGCACCCCAGTGTCACATCCCTGTGCCTCAATGTCACATCTCAGCACCCCAGTGTCACATTCCAGCATTCCAATGTCACATCCCAGCCCCCCAGGGTCACATCCCATCACCCCGAGGTCCCCAGCTGGTGGCCGTGTGGCTGCTCTGTGTCTGTCCGTGGCTGTTCCCATGGATTGGGATCAGTGTTTGGGATCAGCTGCGCCTTTAGGGCACATCCAGGGTTTGTGGGGGTGGGCTCCTGCTGGCAGACCCCCCCAGAAGGGTGGGATTCCCAATCCTCAGAGGAAGAGCTGCTTCCCTCCTCCTCCTCCTCCTCGGTCTGGAGCAGCCGGGCTGATCCTGGCTGTGGGTCTGTGCCAGCCGTGCCCAGGGTGCCCAGACTGGGGGGGTTTGTGTCCTGTACTGGTCCCAGTTCTCCCACTCCGTGCCCCCCTCAGTACTGGGGACAAGCAAAGCCCGGGGTGGAAAACCGGAGGCTTTGTTGGGATCAGCTTTGCAGTGACGGGAAAAAACCTTCCCTGATAAATCTGGACAAGGGCTGCCAGCTCCGTGCCCTGGGGCGGGGATGGCAGGGGGGTGACCAGGGTGGCCGGTGCCACAGGGACATTCCCGGGCCACCCTCCCTGCTGCCAGCCCTGGGGGGGACGTGGGAAGCAGCAGCAGCGGTGGCCGGAGCGTGCTGGCTCTGCAAGAAACAGCTGCAGAGCTTTGAAAAAAAAAAAAAAAAAATATATAATCCTTCCAATCCCGTTATCAAAGGGCCTCTTGCGGGCGGGAGAAGCCGCAATAAATGTTGGATAAAGGGAAGTGGCCGCGGCGGGCTGGGAACGTGCAGGGAGGCCCCAGGGCGGTGCTGAGTCGCCTGTTCTGTGGCCCTGCTGTCCCCGTGTCACCTGCTGCCACCCTCCTGCCCTGCCGTGGCCCCTAGCAGGGGGGGTGGGCAGCTGGGGGTGCCCCTGGTGTCACCCTGCGCTGTCCTGCCTGGGAGCGGTGTCCCATGGGTGCCCTGGCTCCAGGTGCTGTGTCCTGCTGTGTCCCATGTCCTGTGTCCCATGTCCCCCAGTGTCCCATATCCCGCTGCTTCCCAAGTCCTGCAGGGACCCTTTGCAGCTGTCTCCTGTATCCTGCATCCATGTCCTCCTATATCCTGTATCCTGCTGCATCCCAAATCCTGCATCCCATATCCTGCTTCATCCATGTCCTGCTGCGTCCTCTGTCCTGCTGCATCCCATACTCTGCTGTATCCCATGTTCTATATCCCATGTCCTGCTGCATCCCATATCCTACATCCTGTGTCCTGCTACATCCATGTCCTACATTCCATGTCATGCTACATCCTGTGTCCTGCTACATCCATGTCCTACACCCCATGTCTTCCTGTATCCCAAATCCTACATTCCATGTCCTGCTGCATCCCATGTACTGCTACATCCCGTGTCCTCCTACATCCCATATCCTGCTGCATCCCATGTCCTACATCCATGTCCTCCTATATCCCATGTCCTTCTACATCCCAAATCCTGCATCCTTGTCCTGCTGCATCCCATATTCTGCTACATCCTGTATCCTGCTGCATTCCATGTCCTACGTCCATGTCCTGCTACATTCCATGTCCGGCTGCATCCATGTCCTGCTACATCCCACATGCTGCATCCCATGTCCTACACCCATGTCCTGCTACATCCCAAATCCTACACACCATGTCCTGCTACATCCCATGTCCTACATCCCTTATCCTGCTACATTCCATGCCCAGCTGCATCCTCTGTCCTGCTTCATCCCACATCCTGCTTCATCCATGTCCTGCTGTATCCTGTGTCCTGCTACATCCTGTATCCTACATCCCATGTCCTGCTGCATCCCATGTCCTCCTATATTCCATATTCTGCTACATCCCATGTCCTGCTTCATCCATGTCCTGCTCCATCCTACATCCTACATCCCATGTCCTGCTCCATCCTATGTCCTGCTTCATCCATGTCCTGCTTCATCCCACATACTACATCCCATGTCCTACATCCCATGTCCTGCTGCATCCCACATCCTACATCCCATATCCTGCTGCATCCATGTCCTGCTCCATCCCATGTCCTACATCCCGTATCCTGCTGCATCCTCATCCTGCTGCCTCCCCGTGTCCTGCATCCCCCCTGGCAGCCGGCTCATCCCACTGTGGGGTTCCGTGAGTCCATCCTGCCGGGAAGGGACGCTGCGGGCCAGAGGGGACGGGCCAGTCCCCATCCCTGCACGGATCCCGGCCGAGCCTCCGGGAGCCTCGGGAGCCGCTGGCCCGGCTGCTGCCTCCTGCCAGGGAACAAATGAGATGTGACCGCAGCTCCCAGGGCTCCCAGAGCTCCCGGGGAAGCATGTGCTGGATGTGTAATGGAGCGCAGGATCTGCCCCCGGAGCTGACCCGCAGCGGCCCTGGCTGCAGCAGCTCCGCTTCACATCCTGCTTTTCCCAAATCTCGGGCGGGAGGAAGGAGAGAGGCTGCTCCTTCCTCGCCCCTGGATGCCCTGGAGCGTGAGATTGGATTACTGCACTTGGCAGGCACACGGCTTTGGGCTGCTCCTGCCGAGGAGAAGTCGGGGAGCTGGGAGCCGGGACGTTCCGGGGGGTTTTGCTGTGCCCTGGCGAGCCTTGGTGTCTGCTCGGATCTGAATTCCTTAAATCCTGCTCTCCCTGCGGCCCAGCACGCTGGGAAGGGTGGATGGGATTGCCAGGAAAAAAGGGCTGGAGTAGGGGCAGCTCCTGCCTCGCTTCGGGGCTGTGTGGGATTAGGATCATCGTGGATAAGCAGCAGTGGGAGCCTTTTGGACTGGGAGGACTGGGTTGTACTGGGAGCAGGTGGGGGAAGGTCCCTATCCTGCCCCTGGGAGGATCCAGCTGGGCTGGAGAAGTGGGAATGTTAAACCCATGTGTCCTGAGCCCCACTGGGATCCTCCTGCCCCTCCAGCTGGAGCCAGGCTGGGAATACTGGGAGTATCCAGCCTGGAGAGGAGAAGGCTCCAGTGAGAGCTTCCAGAACATTCCAGGGTCTGAAGGGGCTCCGGGAGAGCTGGGGAGGGACTGGGGCCAAGGGACAGAGGGACAGGACACAGGGAATGGCTCTGGCAGTGTCAGAGGGCAGCAATGGATGGGATGTGGGCAAGGAATTGGTGTCTGTGCTGGAATTGTCAGAGCAGCTGTGGCTGCCCCTGGATCCCTGGAATGTCCCAGTTCAGGCTGGACATTGGTGCTGGGAGCAGCCTGGCACACTGGGAGGGGTCCCTGCAGGGGATTTGGGGTCCCTTCCCACCCAAACCATTCCAGGATTCCACAGTTCCATGCTCCTGATTAGTTTTGCTCCCACCACGGGCAGTCCTTGCTCCCTGAGCATCATCCCAGTGTCCAGCTGGTGCTCCTGCCCCTCTGGAATTGTCCCTGGAGTGAAACCCAGGGGGCTGAGCCCTGGCACAGGGCACACACGGGAGCCCCGTCCCCAACAATGTCCCCAACCCAGCAGCCACATCCCGGTGACCTCTGGGACGGGGCTGGAGCCGCTCACGGCGCTGGGGGTGGGAGTCAGGGTGGCAGAGGCGGTGACACGGTGGCACCTGGCCCTTGGTGTGCCCAGGTGTGCCCAGGTGTCCCCACGCTCAGCTCTGTCTGTGTCCCCAGGTGATGCAGGTGCTCAACGCCGATGCCATCGTGGTGAAGCTCAACTCCGGGGACTACAAAACCATTCACCTGTCCAGCATCCGGCCACCGCGGCTCGAGGGGGACAACACCCAGGTGACACCGCGGGGAGGGGGCACGGGGAGGGGACAGTGCCTGGGGACACTGGGGACAAGGAGGGGACAGTGTCTGGGGACACTGTGGGGATGGGGAGGGGACAGTGCCCAGGTGACACTATGGGGAGGGGACAGCACCTGGGGACAGCGCCTGGGGACACTGCGGGGACAGGGCACAGGGAGGGGACAGTGCCTGGGGACAGCGCCTGGGGACACTGTGGGGATGGGGAGGGGACAGTGCCTGGGGATAGGGAGGGGACAGCGCCTGGGGACACTGCGGGGACGGCACAGGGAGGGGACAGCACCTGGTGACAGTGTGGGGATGGGGAGGGGACAGTGCCTGGGGTCACTGGGGACAGGGAGGGGACAGTGTCTGGGGACAGCGCCTGGGGACATTGTGGGGACAGCACCCAGGTGACACTGTGGGGATGGGACACGGCGAGGGGATAGTGCCTGTGGACACTGTGGGGACAGGGAGGGGACAGTGCCTGGGGACACTGTGGGGACACTGGGGACAGGGAGGGGATGGGGCAGGGCCGGGTCCCCCCCTCCCCGTGCTCTCTCAGGGGTCACCAAGGCCCCCCTTTTCCTCCTGTGGGAGCCCCATCCCATGGGATCCAGGAGGTTTGGGAAGGGCTGGGACGTGCGCTGGTGGCTGTGGGGACACGGATCTGTCCCTCTATTCCTGCCTCAGTTTCCCCTCTGTCCCGTGGCCCTGGGATATTCCTTAGGGGATTTGCTGTCCCTGTGTCCCCGTGCCCTCCTGTCCCCATCCATGGGGCAGGCACGGGAGGCTGCAGAGCTGCCAGGGATGATTCCAAGCGGGTGAATCCTTCGATTTTCCTTCCCCTGGGGTGTGGGGAGGGGTCTGGCAGCGCTGCCCACATCCTAGAGGAGCAGCTGCCGTGTCCTCTGGCTTCAGGGGACACCAGAGCTGCCTCGTGACCGGCGGTGTCGGGACCCCAACGGGTTCTTGGAATGGTTTGGAAGTGTTTGGAAGAGGCCACATTGTTCCTGCACAGTTTGGTCCCTGCTCTGTGTGTTTGAGGCTCTCTCAGGGACATGAAAGCGCCGGGGTCAGCTGGGGTTGGGCACGAGGAGCGCCCTTGAACCCGCTCAGGGCTCCGGGGATGTGCCGGAAAACGGGATGAGGGATTGATCCCTGTGTCCTTCATCCCCCCACAGCTCCAGAGCTGCTCCAGGAATTGGGATAAGGGATTGATCCCTGTGTCCTTCATCCCCCCAGAGCTGCTCCAGGAGTTGGGATAAGGGATCAGTCCCTGTGTCACACAGTGTCTCCTTCATCCCGCTCAGAGCTCCGGAGCTGCTCCGGGATGCAGCTCCGATCCCTGTGTCCCTTTCTGGGACAGCACTGGCATTTCCTGCTGTCTCCCAGTGATCCCAGTCCAGCAGGGGCTCCTCAGGGCAGGGATTTATGGATTTATCCCCTCAGTTACTCCATTCCCTCCATGGCTGATGCACTCAGAGCTGTGGGATCACGGGGCTCCTGTGACCCTCGGAGCGCCTGCCTTGTTCCAGGCACATCCCTCCTCCTCCTCTTCCTCCTCCTCTTCCTCCTCCTCCTCCAATGCCTCTGGAGATGTCGGGAAGGCTCCCGGGAATGCTCCTGCCCGTGCACATGGCGGGGACCAAGCCAGGATTGCTCCAAACTCCCCTTTTCCAGGCTGTTTTCCATCCTGGAGCACCGGGGGCTCCTGAGGTGACCCCGGCGTTGCTGTGGGAACGGGAATTTGGAAACAATTCCTTCTTCCCGGGATGCCGCCTTGTTGTGGCCCCGTGGGATTGCAGAGAGCTTCCCTGGATCCCGGGGGGCTCGGGGGGAGCACCGGGAGCACTGGGATGGCCTCCGGAGCGGCCGCAGTCTCCAAGGAAACTGCAGAAAGGCAGTGGCACAACCTCCCCCCCTCCCTTCCTGCCCGATGGATCCGCTGGAAAATCTCCGTGGGTTCAGCTCTTCCCGAATTCCAGGAGCTGCCGGGGACCCCTCAGTGTGGGCTCTGTCCCCCTGGAGTGGGGTGTCCCTGCACCCCAGTGTCACATCCCAGCCCCCCAGGGTCACATCCCTGTGCCTCAATGTCACATCCCAGCACCCCAATGTCACATCCCAGCCCCCCAGGGTCACATCCCATCACCCCGAGGTCCCCAGCTGGTGGCCGTGTGGCTGCTCTGTGTCTGTCCGTGGCTGTTCCCATGGATTGGGATCAGTGTTTGGGATCAGCTGCGCCTTTAGGGCACATCCAGGGTTTGTGGGGGTGGGCTCCTGCTGGCAGACTCCCCTGGAAGGGTGGGATTGCCAATCCTCAGAGGAAGAGCTGCTTCCCTCCTCCTCCTCCTCCTCCTCGGTCTGGAGCAGCCGGGCTGATCCTGGCTGTGGGTCTGTGCCAGCCGTGCCCAGGGTGCCCAGACTGGGGGGGTTTGTGTCCTGTACTGGTCCCAGTTCTGCCCCTCCAGGGTCTCCCCGAGGTCTCCCTGGCCTGGAATGCTCCTGTTAAATCCCAATTATTTCTCCCTGGGTTTCATCCTTCCGTAGCTCCGTCTCGTTTCCGTCCCTGGCGCTGGCATTAATTACCTGGCAGTGCAATTAATGGCGGGTTTGCTCCTCCCCTTCCACAAAAACGATGGAAAAAAACATCCAAGAATTCCACAAGGCACCCAACCTGCCTTTGGGGCTGCCATTCCAGAGGTGGATCTGGAGCTCAGGGAGTGTTCACGTGCCTGTTTATGGATCAGGTACCAGCGTGGACATCTCTCCGTGGGCAGGCTCCTGGAATGTGTCAGGATTTACAGAAAGTTGTTGGCAGTGTTTGTAACATCTGAGGATTTATTGAAAATCCACCCCGGAGGGGTTTGGGCTGTGCTGCCAGGGAATAGGGACAGGAGGAGAGGGAAGGGCCTCAGGAACTGCTTGGATATCAGCAGGAATTTCCACGTGGAAAGGGGGGACAGGCATTGAAAGGGGAAATTTGGAGTGCCCATCCCTGGGGGTGTGCCAGGAATTCCTGGATGTGGCTGGGGATAAGGCAGGGATCTGGCCCAGCTGGGACTTGGTGACCTTGGAGAGCTCAGCGATCCCGGAATTCCGTGATCCATGTGAATCCTGGGAACATACCTGACTTTATTAAATAGAAAATATATGAAATACACTGGTGGGCTGATTCCAAGCTGCCCTGGAAGGTTTCCCTCCACCCCTCAGTGCCCCTCTGGGGGCTCCACAGTGCTCCCTCTGATCCCTGCCGGAGCAGGAGCCACCGGAATATCGCAGCTCAGTCGGGAATCCCATCCCAACCTGCCGAGCGCTAATTGCTCCCACGGCTGTGTGAGATTGGAAGTGACAGACAGGAAAACATGGAATTCTGCAGCCTTTCATCTCCAGCTTTTCATCTCCCGGGGCCGGATGAATCCTGGGAGCGGCGGCTCTGCCGGATCGGGATGGAGATGGAATTCCCGCTGCTCCAGGTGCTGCGCTGGCGCCGTGGGGTGTGGGAGCAGCTGGAAAATCTCACCTGTGTGGTTGGAATCTTCATCAGGATGGTTGGAAATTCACTGGGATGGCTGGAAACTCACTGGAAGGGCTGGAAATTCTTACTGGATGGGCTGGAAACTCTTACTGGAAGGGCTGGAAACTCACTGGAAGGGCTGGAAACTCTTACTGGGATGGCTGGAAACTCTTACTGGGATGGCTGGAAACTCACTGGGACGGCTGGAAACTCACTGGAATGGCTGGAAAGTCATTGGAATGGCTGGAAACTCTTACTGGATGGGCTGGAAACTCTTACTGGGATGGCTGGAAACTCACTGGAATGGCTGGAAACTCTTACTGGGATGGCTGGAAAACCTCACTGGGATCTCTTACTGGGATGGCTGGAAACTCTTACTGGGATCACTGGAATCTGTCATTGGGAAGGCTGGAATCTGTCATTGGGATGTGGCCCCCATCTCGGGCTGTGGACATGGGATGCTCCAGTCCTTGGGATGCTCCAGGTGCCTGTGGATGCAGGGAAGCCATTCCCGAGGTGCAGCCAGCACCCAGTGCTCAGCCCAGTGAACCCTGTGGTGGAGTTTGGGATCCATCCAATCTGGAGATGGATCTGTGCATTCTGGAGATGGATCTGTACATTCTGGAGATGGATCCATGCATTCTGGAGATGGATCCGTACATTCTGGAGATGGATCCATGCATTCTGGAGATGGATCTGTGCATTCTGGAGATGGATCC
>JAGMWU010000030.1:1156268-1205757 GCA_018697195.1 Certhia americana
AGCCACCCCTGGGACCTGTCCCCTCCCTGCTGTGGGGCACAGCCACCACCAAGACCTCCATCCCATCCCACCATGGGGCACAGCCAGCCCCAGGCTCCCTCATTCCCACCCTGCTGTGGGGCACAGCTGTCCCTAGGATGCCCGTGCCATCCTGTCCCGTGGGTCCCAGGTGCTCAGCGGGTCCCCATTGCGCTCAGACCGCGGCCATGGTTTATTGTCCCACCCGCGCTACATCCTAGGCTGGCCGGGGCCCCCGGGGCGGTGCCAGCCCCACGGTGGGGGCAGCCGGGGGGCAGCTGGGGCTCCCGGGGGCTGGGGCGGTGCCAGAGCCCCTCAGCTGGGGCCGACCTGGCTGGAGGACACGGAGGAGACCTCGGTGCGCTGTGCCGAGCTGGACATGTCGGAGTCGTCTGACATGGGCCGCCCGCACACCGTCTCCATGATGCAGGCGCGGAACTGCGGGCACACAGACGGGTGACAGGGGTCACAGGAGAGGGGACAGCTCAGCCTGGGCGTCACACTGGTGCTGTGTCCAGCCCTGGCATTGTCTCACCACCCTCAGGTGCCACACTGGCCCCATCTCCTGTTCCTGGTGGCCATGCAAATGTCCCTGGATGCCCCTTACACCCTGAATGCTCCATCCCTGGGTGTCCCTGGTCCCCCGATGTCCTTGGACACCCCCACATGTCCCTGTTACCCCAATGTCTGGGGGTGTCCCCATCTTCTCTGTGTCACCCTTGCCAATATACTCCCCTCATCCGAGTGTCCTGAGGTGTCCCTGGGTGTTCCCCCTGCTTGGGTCTCCCCAAGCCCTCAGATATCCTTGGGCACCCCTGGATGCCCCCATCACCAGGCGTTCCTGGGTGTCCCCCTCCCACGTGTCTGGCCTGTCCCGTGTCTCCGCGGGTGTCCCGGTGTCGCTGGTGTCACCTGTTTGTTCATGAAGCAGTAGATGATGGGGTTGTAGACGCAGGAGCTCTTGGAGAAGAAGGCAGGGATGGTGACGAGGCGCAGGTCGATGCCGTGCTCACGGTTGTTCACCATGTACATGGCCAGCGCCGCGTAGGGGACGTAGCACAGGCAGAAGGACCCCACCATGACCACGACCATGCGGGACACCTCCCGCTCTGCCTTCTGCGTGGTGGCCGACTCCTGCTGCTGCGCTGCCACCTGTGCCAGGGACAGGGACACCTCGGGCCTGCCCGGGCTGCCAGCCCCCTGCCCCTTCAACCCCCTGAGCAGCCCCCTGACCCCCTGCTCATGCTCCTGTCTGTGCCCTGCCCATCCTCCTGCCTCTGCTCCTGCCCAACCTTCTGTCCAAGCAGCCTCCCCTCCCTCCCTGCATCCCTTCATCCCTCCAGACACCCCTCCCTCCCTCCTGCTCCCCTTCCTGCCCTCCCTCCCTGCTCCCAGTCAATTCTCCATTTCTCTATTTCTTGTTCTCTACCTCCCTCCCTGCTCCCAGTCAATTCTCCATCTCTCCATTTCTTGTTCCCTCCCTCCCTCCCTTCTGCCCCCCAGTCCCTCTCCACTCTCCACCCCTCGCTCTCAGCCCCAGGTGTGCCCAACTCCAATGCCCCCCATGTCCCCCTGTGCCCCCGGGACTCACGGCCCGCAGGGCGCTGAGCAGCTGGGAGTAGGAGAAGATGATGAGGGAGAGTGGGACGATGAAGCAGAAGACGAAGAGGAACCAGGTGTAGTACTCGCTCTTGTACTTGGTGCCCACCGTGTACCAGTCAGGGCCGCAGGAGCACTGCAGCCCCTCGGGGATGTACCTGCAGCACCTGCACTCAGCCCCTGCTCTGCACCGTGTGGCACCGCCCGGTGCCCCCACAGCACCCCAGGCCACTTCTGGGGTCACCTGCACCCCCGTGGCACCCCCATCACCCTCCCCTTGCCACTGCTGGAGCTGTTCCACCCCCTGCCCCCCATGCCCGCCGTGTCCCCACCTGCTCCAGCCGAAGAAGGGGGGGACGGCCACGCCGACGCCGATGATCCAGGTGGCTGCCACGACCAGCAGCGCGTGGCGGGAGTTGAAGCGGAAGTTGCCGAAGGGTTTGCAGATGACGATGTAGCGCTCGAAGGCCAGGAAGGCCAAGGACCACCCTGTCACCAGCCCTGGGGGAGCAAGGCCACTGGACTTACACAACAGCCTGTGGCCACCAGGGCTACAGGTCACCCCAATTCCCATAGTCACCAGGCCACTGGGTCACCCCAAGTCCTATGACCCCAGTAAAATGAGTAATCGCCCCTACCTTCAGACCTCAGTGGTCACCCCAGCTCCTCCAGCCACAACAGCTCACAGGGCTCAACTCTACCCATGGCCCTTACCCATTTTGCCACCTTCAACCCCACCAGACCATAATGATCACCCCGACTCCCCCAGCCCCAAAAGAACATGATGGTCACCCCCACTTCCAGCTCCGCCAGACCCCTGTGGTCACCCCAATTCCTGTAGTCCCACCACACTACAGTGGTCAGCTCCTAAAGGTCCAGAAGGTCACCCCAATGCCTGCACCCCAGCAACCTGTGGTGGTCACCCCAGCTCCTGAAGCATTTGCAGAATGTGGTGGTCAGCAATACCTCGAGCCCTACCAGACCGTGGTGGTCACCCCAACTCCCACAGCCCCAGGAGATCGCCGTGGCCACCTCTGTCCCCAGCAGCCCCCAGTGGTCACTCCACCATCCCTGGCCCCCCCAGTGCCCCCACGGTCCCCTCGTACCTACGGTGGCCCCTGAAAAGCCCTCAAAGGCACACACGTGCTTCCCGAAGACAAAGTATCCCTGGGAGCTGGAGACGAAGACGGTGAAGATGCAGAAGATGCAGCACATGAGGCCGCTGACGGAGATGTTGACCAGGATGTAGTTGAGCGGCTGCCGCAGCTTCTTGTACTTGACGGTGACGATGAGGACGATGGCGTTCAGGGGCGTGCCCGCCACGAACACCAGGCCCATGAAGATGGTCTGCAGGTAGAAGGCCCACATGGGCGCGATGTGGTACTGGGGGCCATCCCAGGGCCCCACCGACGACACGTTCTTGAACAGGTAGAACTCTTCCTCGTCCATGGCGGCGGTAGCGGGGGGGGGATGCCCGCCCCCCTGATATACCCTGCGCCCCCAAAGCTGCTTAGGGGGGGATCAGGGCTCAGCCCGGCCAAACTTGGGGATTAGGGTGAGCTAAACCGGGCTCAGCACCTAATCGGCCCTCTGAGCCGGGTCGAGCCGATTGCCGGTGCTCTGGGGGATTTGGGGGGGGGGCAGAAGGGCTCCCCCCAACACCTGGGTATGGGGAGGGTCCCCAGGGGTCTCCAAGCTTGATCCTGCTCCTCCTGGGGGGGTTCAGGTGTCCCCAGGTGTTCCTAAGCCCAGTCTCGGTGCCACCACGACAGCCAGAGGTCCCCAAGCTTAGTTGTGGTCCCACCAAGGTCCTCAGTGTGCCCCAGGGGTCCCCAAGCTCTGTCCTGCTCCCCCTGGTATGGCCAGGTGTCCCCAGGTGTCTCCAGCCTTGATCCCACTCCCCAGGATGGTCCAGCCCTGGATGCCTTGGGAAGAACTTGGAGTTTCCCTCATGAGATCACCTGCTGCCCCCCACCCCAGCACCCCAGGGTGCCCCCCCAGCTGTCTCCCCCCTCAAGCGATTGTCCCCAGTTCAGGGCTTGGGGGGATCCCCAATGAGGTGGGGAAGGTCTGGGGGTACCAAGGGGTGGGGGGAAAACTGGGGGGAACTGCTTGAGGTGGGGTGTCTGAGAGGGGGCGTTCATTTTGGGGATGCAGTGCTGGGGGGTCATTGATGGGGGGTCACTTTGGGGGTGTGTAAATCCCAGAAGACTCCCAGCATTTCCTGCCCTCCCTCCCCCCTGTTTCCCTCCCCCAGCCCCTGGCACCCCCGGGGAACAGGAAGGATGAGCAGAAGCTGCTTAGGGGGGATTACAGGGGCTGGGGCCCCCCCGGGATGGGGGTGCCTATAAAAGCGGGTGCAGGGACTGGGCTGTGGCACCGTGGGACCCCCAGGGCAGGGGGAGCTCAGGTGGGGTGGGGGGACACCTCCAGGGGAAGCTGTGCCCCTGGGGAGTGTGTGTGGGGTGCCCTGGGGCACCCCTGGGCTTCTGTCCAGGTGTGGGGCAGAGATGGGGCTCAGGGGAGGAACAGGGGGAGTGGGTGGGCTGAACCCCCAGGCCACGTTGTACTGGGCTGTACTGGGCTGAACTGGATCATCCTGGCCTGTGCTGTACTGGTTTGTACTGGGCTGTAGTGGTTTGTACTGGGCTGTTCTGCATTGTGTTGTGTCACGGGATTGTGTCCTGTTGGGTTGTACTGGGTCTGGTCATACTGTACCAGGACGTTCTGGGCTGGGCAGAGCCGTGGTGGACTGTACTGGGCTGTACTGGGCTGTACTGGACCAGTTCTGCTGGTGCTGTACTGGGCACCCCCATGGAAGGGCACTCCCCAAACGGGCACCCCCCAAACGGGTGCCACAGGGTGGAGATCCAGGGGACAGACACCCCACAAAGGATCCCCCACGTGTGCTCACCACGTCCCCTCTGGTGCTGCGGTCACTGTGGGCGTTGAGGCCGGGGGGCTGCACGGGGGGGACAGCTCAGGGGCTGGGGGGGCTGCGGCAGAGCTGGGGCACGATGGGGAACAGCCAGGCCTTGGCAGGGGCTGCCCGTCCCTGGAGGTGTCCCTGGAGGTGGCACTCAGAGCTCTGGGACAAGGTGGGGGTCAGGCACAGCTTGGACTCCGTGGCCTTGGAGGGCTTCTCCAGCCCCAGGGGTTCTGTGGTTGGTTCTGGGGTGATGGCCGTGGAGTGGGGAAGGGGCTCAGGGTGCAGGGGGTGCTGCCGGGCAGCTGCTCCCCCCTGGGTGCAGAAGGAGGAGCTGAGTGTGGCACTCTGGGGGCTGCCAGCCCTGCCAGGACCCCCAGCACCCACCAGTGTGGGCACCGAGCCCCCAGCACCCACCGGTACTGGTAGCACTGCCCCCACACGGACCCCCCAGCGCTCTGCCCACAGCCCCATGGCCCTGTTGGGGCTCCCAGGCCCTCCAAGTTGCTGCTCTGGATGTGGCCCCATGTCCCTGATGTCCCCATAGCCATGTGCCCTGTCCCCTACGTACCCCTCATTCCCCTGTCCCTTACACCCCCAGCCCTTGTCCCCATGGCCATGTCCCCAGTGTCCCCCTGTCCCCCTCTCTGTGCCCCCACACTGCCAATTGTCCCCTCCCCACGTCACCCCACCCTGAGGGCCCTGAGTGCTTCCAGCACCCAGAGGAAACCCAGAGCCACCGGGTGTGGGGACACTGGACTCAGGGTGTCACCACAGGGGCAGTGGCTCTGCCCTATGGACACTGGCGGGGGCAGTTCCTCTGTCCCTTCATCGTGGCCTCCACCATCATCTTCCTCAGCCGAGCTGAGACTCTGGGGGGCACCGGGACCCCCAGGGAAGCACCCCGACCCCCTGGCTCCCCCCGACCTGCCCCAGCAGCATCCTGAACCCCCATCCCGGACTACACTGCCCCCCTGGGTGCTCAGACCCCCCTAGACCTCCCCCAAACATCCTGACCCCCCGTCCCAGAGCACCCTGACCCCACAAACAATCTGCTCGCTCCCCTTCCCACACCTGCCGTGGGTTTGGGGGTCCTGCTGGGGGACCCCATCGCGTTCCCCCCCCCTGCCCGGGGTATTTGGGGGATGGTGTGTTGGGGGTGCCCCCCCCCCGCCTGCCCCCCCGGGTATTTTGGGTGCCGGTGCGTGGCTCTGACTCGGCAGGTTATTTTTAGGTGTTGGCGCAGGCGCCCCCGCGTCACCCCCCCCACGTCACCCCCCCACGTCACCCCCTGTCACCCGTTGTCACCTCGGGGTGCACCCGCACCGCCCCCCGCCCCCCGTTGGAAGCTTCCAGGGCAGGCACCGGAACAGGGGGAACATGATACTCCCCAAATCACCCCCCCCCAAAAAGGACCCAGATGTGGGTCACCCGCGTGTCCCCCCCCCCGCCCGCCCCTCCTAAGGGTGACCAGGAGGTCTCGGGCGTCAGGAGTGTGTGGGGGGGAGACACAAGAGAGATTCGGGGTTCGGTTCAGGGCTCACCCCCAAATATGACCGAACCCCCTCCCCAGGCATGTGTCACTGCAATGGGGAAACTGAGGCACGGCCACGGGGACCCTCAGCTGGAGTCACCGGGGGGGGGACTGGGGGGGTTCCACGGTGGGGATGGTTCTGGGACGGGGGGGGTCCCGATGGGTTTCCCGGAGGGGGATCCTGAGAGGGTTTGTGGGATCTCAGTTGTGCCCCTCAGGCTGGGGGAGAGTTTAATGTGAGTTTTTTGGGGATTCCCAAGTGGGAAGGGATGAGTGAGGGGGCTCCGAGCAAGTTTGGGGGGACACTGGGGTGTCTGTGTGGGGGAGTTTGGGGTGCATTGCGCTGCTGGGGGGCTGCGGTATTGGGGTGCCCGTGGTGTTGGGCTATCAGGGGGTATCAGGGTAAGAGGGTGTTGGGGTGCCTGGGCTTATAGGGTGCTGAGGTTTTGGGGTGCCGAGGTTGCGGGTATTTGGGATTATTGGGGGTGGGTTCTGGAGTTTGGGGGTGCCTAGATTTTGGGGTGCCAGAGTATCAGGGGTGTCTGGGTGCCAGGATTTGGGGTACCAGCGTTTCAGTGTAGGTAGGCTGGGGTACTTGGGGGCCGAGGTTTGAGGGTGCCGAGGTTTGGGCGTGCCAGTGGTTCAGCCTGTAAAGGTTGGGGGTGCCAAAGTCTGGGGGCACAGCTTAGGAGTTTGTGGTGCTGGACTTTAGGGAATCTGGGGAGTTTTGGGGTGTTGGGGAGTTTGTGGGTGTCGGTGTTTTGGGGTGTTTGTGAGTGTTGGTGTTCGGGCGTGCCGGTGTTCGAGGTTACCGAGGTTTTAGGGATGTCGGAGATTTAGGGGTGCTGATATCTGTGCGTTTTCGGAACTGCCGGGGTTTGGGGGGTTCGGGATTGGTCCGGGAGTGCCGAAGTCGGGGGCTCCGGGGTGTGGTGGGACCCGGGGTTTCGGGAGGTGCCGGGGTTTGGAGGGTGCCGCAGCTCGGGGGTTCGAGGTTTGGGGAGCGCCGAAGTTCGGAGGTTTTGGGTGTGCCGGTGTCTGGGGGTGCGGGTGTGAGGCCGGCGCTGTAAATAGCGACGGCCGGGCCCCCCACCCCCCGGTCGGTCGGGCGCTCTTCCCGTCCCTCCTGGTCGGTCCCTCCCCGGGACGGGGCGGGCCGGGACGGGGCAGCGCTTAAAGCCGCCGCCGCCCCCGGCCCCGCCACTTGCCGCCGCCGCCCCCGGCCCAGGAGCGCTCCTGGGACGCATCGCGAGCACACGGGACCCCAGCGCGAACCGCTGCTTCGGGAACTTACCGGGAACCGACCCGAGAACCGACCGGACCCCCCAGCCCTCCGGGACCCGCCGCTCCGCTCCGGGAACCCACCGGGAACCAACCCCACCACCGGGAACTTGCACCGGGACAGACCCAGGACACCAGTCCCCGGCTCCGGGAATAGGGACCTCTACTCAGGACACCGGTACCGAGCAGCGAACCCCTCTCGGAACGCCGGGACCGAGACGGGACCCCGTCCCCAGCACTGACCCCGGGAACCGGGACCCTCCCTGAGCACCGGGACTGACCGAGGACACCGTCCCCCATCGCCGGGAACTGGGACCCCATCCAGGACACAGACACCCACCCAGGAACCGGGACTGACCCAGGACACCATCCCCAGCACCGGGACCCCACAGCGGGCACCAGCCCCCAGCCAGGGCCCCCACCCGGGACACCGTCCCCGACCCAGGACACCGTCCCCGACCCAGGACACCGTCCCCCAGCACCGGCTTTGCCACCGGGACCCAGAACCCCCACCCCGGGCCCCCACATTGACCCAGGACCCCCACAGGACACCGGCACCGATTTGGGACCCACACCCGCGGTACCAGGATCCCTTCAGGACACTGGGACTGACCCAGGACCCCCACCCAGCACCAGCAGTGACCCAGGACTCCCCCCCACACCCACTCAGGACCTTCCACACCACCCAGCAGCCCCCCTTGCCCATCGAGAACCCCCCCAGCCCCTCCAGGATGAACTCTACTTACGAGGCAGCGCCGGGTGAGGACCCCGAGGAGCTCCCAGCCACCGAGAAGGACCTTGCAGAGGACGCGCCCTGGAAGAAGATCCAGCAGAACACGTTCACGCGTTGGTGCAATGAGCACCTCAAGTGTGTGCAGAAGCGCATCGTGGACCTGCAGCGCGACCTGAGCGACGGGCTGCGCCTCATCGCGCTGCTCGAGGTGCTCAGCCAGAAGAAGATGGGGCGCAAGCACCACCCGCGCCCCAATTTCCGCCAGATGAAGCTGGAGAACGTCTCGGTGGCCCTGGAGTTCCTGGAGCGGGAGCACATCAAGCTCGTGTCCATCGGTGGGTGTGCGAGGGGCACGCGGGGGAAAAGTGTCCAGGGCGGGTGTGCAAAGGGTGTGTGAGGGGGGCAAGGGCGAGCGTGCTGGAGGGTGGAAGAGGAATGGGAATGGTGAGCGTGCAAGGGCAGGGGCAGTGGCCGTGGGGTGGGAGTAGGGTGACTGAGTACGGGAGTGAGGATGGGGCTGGCGATGAGCGTGCAAGGGCAAGGCCAACAGAAATGAGAGTGAGGAATGAGTGTGCAAGTGTGGGCGTGATGGAGGGATGGGAAATTTGGGGTGAGTGTACAAGGGAAGGGGTGGGCAAGTGAGGATGTGGATGAGTGTGTAAAGGCAGATGATGGATGAGTGTGAGTAGGACGAGAGTGCAAGCGTAGGGGGATGGAGGACTGGGAGCGAAGGGTGAGTGTGCAAGGGCACGATGGACAAATGAGGATGGGCCCGTAGGTGAGTGTGCAAGAGTAGGGTGACGGATGAATGGGAACGGAGGATGAGTGTGCAAGAGTGAGGCCGATGGACAGATGAGAATGGGGATGAATGTGCAAGGCGGGGGTGACAGAGGAGCAGGAGCGGGATGAGCGTGCAAGAGCGGCCGAGGAATGGGAACGGGGGTGAGCGTGCAAGGCTGGAGGCAGCGGTGGGGCTGCGGACGAGTGTGCAGGGGGTGAGTGTGCCAGGGCGGTGCGGGCCTGGCCCGGGCAGGGCCGTGCGGAGCGGGGGGGGGTCCGGCCCGGGGGGGGGGGGGGGGGGGGGGGCTGAGCTCACGCTTGGCTCGGGGCCGGGGGCTGAGCTCACACGCGGGGGGGCCCGGCCTGGCGCTCACCCCTCGCAGGGCCCCAGCGCCCACCCCCACCCGACAGCTGCAGGGTGACCCCCCCGGCACGGGGGAGGCTGTGCGGGCCCCCCCGCACACGCCTTCCTGCACGCCCGGACACGGGGGGTGCGAACCCCCCCTCCCGCTCCCCACGCGGGTCTTTGCCCCCTCCTGGGACCCCCCCCCCATTCCCCCAGATGTGACCCCGAGTTTTGGGGTCTCCCAGGTGTTGTCCGCCGCGGGGAGAGGGGGGGTTTGTCCCACATCGCCCCCATTTCCTCCCTGAAACGCGATCGCCCGTGGGGGGAAGTGAGGGGGGGGCAGGGAGCGGGGGAGGGTCCGCAGGGCGGTGGGGGAGGGACCGGGATGCCTCGGGCCCCCCTCCCCCCTCAGCCGTTCCCTGCTTCAGTTTCCCCATTCTGGCACTCCAGGAATCCCTTGGGAAGGTCAGGGGTGTGGCATAGCAGGGTCCTCGCTTGGGGACCCCCGGGTGACGCCGGCCTTGTGCCCCCACCCTGCACCTCCCGGTGGGGTCCCCCCGCAGGGTGTGGGTGTTGGGGGGGGACACGGGGCAGTGTCTCGGGGTTCAGCCCTCACCTCTGTGCCCCGGGATGTCCCCAGCCAGGTGGTGGGGTGCAGGGTCCCGCGGGATGTCGGGGTGTCAGGGGTCCCTGTGGTGCTGCTTTGGGGTTTCGGGGTGTCCCAGGCGGGTCCTCCCATTGTCCCCCCTAACCGCAGACAGCCGGCACAGGACCCTGATCCCGGGGCCGGGGCTGCCAGGGTGTGGGGATCCCTCCGGCGGGTCCCGCAGGACGTCGGGGTGCCCCGGGGGAATCCCGGGGGATGTTGGGGTTCAGCCCCCCCGTTTTCTCCCCCACAGACAGCAAGGCGATCGTGGACGGGAACCTGAAGCTGATCCTGGGGCTGATCTGGACCCTCATCCTGCACTATTCCATCTCGATGCCGATGTGGGAGGAGGAGGAGGACGACGAAGGCCGGCACCAGACCCCCAAGCAGCGGCTGCTGGGCTGGATCCAGAACAAGGTGCCGCAGCTGCCCATCACCAACTTCAATCGCGACTGGCGCGACGGGAAAGCGCTGGGAGCGCTGGTGGACAACTGCGCCCCGGGTGAGGAGTGCGGCGGGGTGGGGACAAATGGGGGGGGACAAATGGGGGGGGACACCGCGCCCCCGGTGAGGGGGGATCGGGGGGTGCTGGGGCAGGGGGTGGGACAGGGGCAGCTGGCAGTGGGACGGGGAGGGATGGGGTCCAGTCTGGCTCGATGGAGGTGCTGGGGGGCACTCGGCACAGAAGAGGGGAGGCGCAGGATGGGGGTCAGGATGGGGGTGCGCCCCTGACCCTTCTGGCCCCCCCCAGGTCTGTGCCCCGACTGGGAGAAGTGGGACCCCAACAAGCCGGTGCAGAACGCTCGGGAGGCCATGCAGCAGGCGGATGACTGGCTGGGTGTGCCACAGGTATGGGTGTGACGGGGGTGTGGGGGACACTGCGGGTGTCCCAGGGCACGGGGGGGCATTGGAGAGGACGTTGGGGGTGCAAGGGTGGGTCTGGGGGGTGTCCTCGGGGATCCACAGGGGTCCCTGAGCATTCGGGGTACCCCTGGGCACCTGTGGGTGTGTGGGGGTTCCCCAGCAGGGCAAGGAGGGTCTGATGGGTGTTGGGGGTCTCAGGAGGGTCAGGCAGATGTCAGGGGGTCCCTCCTGGTAGTGGGGTGCATGCTGGGGGGGTTTCCCAGCAGGGTCCTGCTGTGTGGGGGTACCAGGAGGGTCTGACAGGTGTTGGGGTTTCTCCCCCCAGGTGATCGCCCCCGAGGAGATCGTGGACCCCAACGTGGACGAGCACTCAGTGATGACTTACCTGTCCCAGTTCCCCAAGGCCAAGCTCCGTCCGGGAGCCCCCGTGCGCCCCCAGCCCCCCCAGCCCGGCCGTGCACGCGCCTACGGGCCCGGTACGGGGGGCTGAGGGGGCTGAGGGGCCGAGGGGCAGCTGGGGTCCCAGGATGGGGGGACATGAGGGGTGTGGAGGTCTGTGGGGGCACTGGGGGGCTGGGGACCTGGCACAGGTGGGATGTGGGACACATGAGGGGACACAGGGGGAGCTTAGGGGCACATGGGGACAGGCACAGGGGCACACGGGGAGGGATTACTGGGTGGGGGACATGGGGGGCTTCGGAACCCAGCACAAGCAAGTACCTGGGGGCTATGGCTGTCAGGGCATGAGAGTAAACCTTGGTTCCCCCAAGCCCAAGGACTCCTCTCCAATCCTGGGGTGTCACCTGTGCCCAGGGACACCTGCAGGAAACACCAGGGTCTCCACTCCCCACCCAGGGCTCCCCAAGAGTCCCCCTAACCCCTCAGAGTCCTATCAGGCTCCCCCACCCATACTCAGGAGACCACCATTGTCACCCTGGACCCCCCTGCTACCACCAAGGACAACCTGGGGGCCCCAGGTCCAGGGGAGCTGGGGTGGGGTGCTGGGGTGTTGGGGGGTGTTGGGCCCCCCCTGACTCCCCCCACCCTGCAGGCATCGAGCCCCAGGGGAATGTGGTGCTGCGCCCTGCCCAGTTCACAGTGGAGACCCTCGAGGCGGGGATGGGCGAGGTGCTCGTCTATGTTGAGGACCCCGAGGGACACACTGAGGAGGTACAGGGGACCCTGGCCCCCCTCTGGGGGATCCCCCAGTCTCCCTTTCTGGGAGACCCCCCAGTGCCCTAGCTCTGTGTCACCCCCTTTCCCCGGTTTTGGGGTCTTTTCCCACCCAGGCCAAGGTGGTCCCCAACAATGACAAGAAGCGAACATACAGCGTCACCTATGTCCCCAAGGTCGGGGGGCTGCACAAGGTGAGCCCCTTGGTGACCCCCACATGGCAACCCTTCATCTCCCACAACACCCCCCCAGCACACCCTTGTGATGTCTCTGGTGACACCCCCACCCTGTGGTGACACCCCCACGCCATGGTGACACCCTCACCCTGTGGTGACACCCCCACGCCGTGGTGACACCCCCCAGCTCTCACAGTGGTGGCTGCCCCTCCCATGCACCCCCAAAGGGGAATGGGGGACACCTGTGGGTATTTGTGGGGCCTCTCCCAAGGATCCCTGGAGCCTCTCCTTGGGGTCCCTGGGGATGGCACTGGGTGGCCCTGGGGTGCCCTGCAGGGTCCCTGGGGTGCCACGCTGAAGTCTGTGGGGGGAGGTGTTGTAATGGGGGGACCCTGGAGTGTCCTGTTGGGATTCCTGGGTGTCCCTATGCATTAGGGTCCCTGGAGGGGACAGTAGGGAGTCCCTGGGGGTGGTCTCTGCTGGGGGGGATCCTCTTCAGGTTGTCACCCTCGGGGGTGTCTGTGGGATGTCTCACGTGCCGTGTCCATGGGGCTGTCCCTGAGGTGTGGTGTGGCCGTGGGGGCCGTGGTCCTCTGACACCCTTGATGTCCCTGTGCCCTGCAGGTGACGGTGCTGTTTGCGGGGCAGAACATCGATGGGAGCCCCTTTGGGGTGAATGTGGGCATGGCCCTGGGCGATGCCAGCAAGGTGACAGCGCGTGGCCCCGGCCTGGAGCCCGTGGGCAATGTGGCCAACAAGGCCACCTACTTCGACATCTACACTGCAGGTGGGGGCACAGGGGGGCTGGGGGTCTCTGGGGACATGTCCTTGTGGTGGTGTTACCACGGCACGGCCAGGTGACTGGGGACATGCCTTCATGGTGCCATGACCATGGCATTACCCAGAAACCTGGAGGATCTATCCTTGTGGTGGTGTGGCCGTGACATGACTTGCTGGCACTGAAGCCATGTCCTCGTGATGACATGGGGTGGCCTGGTGGCTCTGGGGATGTGTCCTTGGAGTGGCAGGGCCATGGCATGACCGTGGCATGATCTCGTGGTGGGACACGTCCTTCTCCTTCCAGGGCCATGGCATGGCCAGGTGGCTCTGGGGACGTGTCCTCACGGTGGCCTCGGTGCAGCATGACTTGGTGGCTCTGGGGCCTTCATGGTGACATGGCCATGGGGTGGTCTTATGTTGGCAGGGCCATGGCATGGCTAGTGGCACCAGGACTGTGTCCTTGTGCTGTGGCCATGGCATGGTCTGCTGGCTGTGGGGCCATGTCGTCAGGGTGACAGGGCCATGGCAGGGCTGGGTGACTCTGGGGACATGTCCTTGTGGTGGCCTGGCCGTGGCACTGAGCCCATGTCCTGGTGATGACAGGGGCTGGCTCGGGCGATGTGGGGGTGGTGATCACGGACCCCCAGGGCCGGCGGGACACCGTGGAGGTGATGCTGGAGGACAAGGGGGACAACGTGTTCCGCTGCACCTACCGGCCTGTCCTCGAAGGGCCACACACCATCTGTGTCACCTACGCTGGCGCCCAGGTCCCCAGGAGCCCCTTCACTGTCAATGTGGCTGAAGGTGAGGCTCCCTCCCGGGTCCCCCACATGTATCCACAACATTTGTGACCACTGTGACACCTATCAGTGGCCCCATGTCACCCAGCTGTGACCACGGTGGCCCCAAGGCACCCAGTGGTGACCGTGGTGCTCCATGACACCAATAAGTAACCACGGGTGAACCCATGGTCCCCTCACACTTCCCAGGGTGTCCCTCTGGCACCCCTGTCCCCAGGCTGTCCCCAGGGGTTGGTTTCTTGTGCCCTGAGGATGCCATGGCACTCCCCTGTCCCCAGGGCATCCCCACAAGCCCTTCCCAGCCCTGGGACACCCCCCCTTCCTGTCCCTGGGGGTTCCCCAGGATCCCCCTGGTGCCTGGTGGGTGCTAACAGGAATTTGCAGCCTGCACCCCCTCGGCGGTCCGGGCCACGGGCCGGGGGCTGCAGCCACGGGGGGTCCGAGTGCAGGACGTGGCTGACTTCAAGGTCCTGACACGGGGCGCGGGCAGTGGGGACCTGCGGGTGACACTGCGGGGACCAGGTACGTGTCACTGAGTGGGAGCATGGCGGGGTTGGAAGGTTGGGGGGCACCATGGGGCTGGCCACCGGAGTTCTGTGGGTAGGGTCTCCCTGGGGGGGCCCATGGGGGGAGTGTTTGGGTGGGGGTTCCTCGCAGAGGGATGGATACAGATGGGGGACCCGTGGGAGGGTCTAGGGTTTGGGGACACCACGGGGGTGGCCATGGGGAGGTGGGCGCATGGGTGGGGGTCCTGTGAGGTTGTCCATGGAGGTTGGATGGCTGGGGGGCATCCAGGGGCTGACCATGGGCTGGGGGGCACCATGAGAGGTGGGTGTTTGGGGGGTGCCCCTGGGGTGGGTGCCCCATCTGCCCCTGTCCCACAGGGGGCACGGAGGAGCCAGTGACGGTGCGGGACGTTGGTGACGGTGTCTACGAGTGCGAGTACGTGCCCCGGGTGCCCGGCACCTACCAGGTGTCCATCACCTGGGGCGGCTACGCCATCCCCCGCAGGTCAGTGGGAAGTGCAGGGGGGTGGGTGTGCCTCGGGAGAGGGGCGGGGGGATGATGTACAAACCCCGCCCGTCAGTGTCTCCCCCCGCCCCTCCCCAGCCCACCTGAGATGCAGATGTCCCGCTGGGGGTGGGGGCTGTGTGTGGAGTACAAACCCTCCCTCGTGCCCCCCAGCCAGTCTGAGGTGCAGGTGTCCCCCCAGGGGTGGGAGATGTTTGGGGGCACTGGGGGTGCAGGTGTAGTATAGCCCACTCCCCCCCATTCCCCCCATCCCATTCAAGGTGCAGGTGTGTGAGGGGGGTGTACAGGTGTGTTACAGGCCCCCCTCACACCTGCCTGTCCCCCCCAGCCCCTTTGAGGTGCAGGTGTCACCCCAGCCGGGGGCACAGAAGGTCCGGGCCTGGGGGCCGGGGCTCGAGGGCGGGGTCGTGGGGCGCCCTGCAGACTTCGTGGTTGAGGCTGTCGGCACTGAAGTGGGGACCCTTGGTAAGCCAGGGGGGACATGGAGGTGGGGGACACTGTGGTGGGGACCCTGGGTGAGCCCTGAAGGGGGGACATGGGGACAGGGTCAGGTGTACCACGGTGGGGACATGGGGACAGGGTTGGGGGTTGTGTGGTAGGAACAGGGTGGGGAGCTATGTGCTGGGGACAGGGGCTTGAGTGGGTGACACCCTGAATGGGTGACACCCTGTTGGGGACATGGGGATGGAATGGGGGGCACCATGGGGCAACGTGGCACTGCGAGGGGTGTCAGTGTGCTTGGGACAAGGGCTCAGAATGTGTGAAATCCCACTGGGAACATGGGGACAGGCTGGAGGTCCCCCACTGCTGTGGTGACAGGCACGCAGAGGTGGGGACATGGGGCAGGTGGCCCCAGCGGGGTTGGGGGGACATGGGTGGTGCCACCCTGGGGACACGGTCACAGAGAGGGGACAATGGTCTGGGGGGACATAAAGACATGTTAGGTGTCACCTTGCTGGGGGCATGGGCACAGAGGGGGGACAAGGATGAAGTCTGGGGGTCCTGGCACGGGCACAGGGTAACGGTGGCTGTGGTGCCCCCAGGGTTCTCCATCGAGGGCCCATCCCAGGCACGCATCGAGTGTGATGACAAGGGCGATGGCTCGTGTGATGTGCGGTACTGGCCCACGGAGCCAGGGCTCTACGCTGTGCACGTGGTCTGTGATGACGAGGACATCCGGGACAGCCCTTTCATGGCTGATATCCGCCCCGCTCCCCCCGACTCCTGGCCCGACAAGGTGCTGCGACCCACGGATCCTGTTGTGCCCTTGTGCTCCATAGCGCCCTGCTGAGCCCCATGGTGCCTCACCTTTGGGTGCTGGGGGTGCCAGCACCCCATGGTATCCTTCTAAGCTCCCCTCTCCACAGGTGAAGGCCTTTGGGCCAGGGCTGGAGCCCACTGGCTGCATCGTGGATCGCCCGGCCGAGTTCACGATTGACGCCCGTGGTGCTGGGAAGGGGCCCCTCAAGCTCTACGCACAGGTGGGAGCTGTGGGGGGCTGTTGGGTGGTGCTGGGTGCTGTTGGGTGACACTGGGTGGTGTTGAGCACCTTTGAGTACTGTTGAACACTGCTGGGTTCCAGCAGTGTTGTTGGGCACTACTGGGTGCCCTTGAGCACTATTGGGTGCTGTTGGGCAGCGTTGGATACAATTGGGCACTGTTGGGTGCCATTGGCCAACGCCGAGTGCCATTGGCCGACGCTGAATGCCATTGGGTGCTGTTGGGTGCCATTGGCCAACGCCGAGTGCCATTGGGCACCGTTGGGTGCCATTGGCCAATGCTGAGTGCCATTGGGTGCTGGTGGGTGCCATTGGCCAACGCTGAGTGCCATTGGGTGCTGGTGGGTGCCATTGGCCAACGCTGAGTGCCATTGGGTGCTGTTGGGTGCCATTGGCCAACGCTGAATGCCATTGGGCGCTGTTGGGTGCCGTTGGCCAACGCTGAATGCCATTGGGTGCTGTTGGGTGCCATTGGCCAACGCTGAGTGCCATTGGGTGCTGTTGGGTGCCATTGGCCGACGCTGAATGCCATTGGGTGCTGTTGGGTGCCATTGGCCAACGCTGAGTGCCATTGGGCTCCTTCACCTCTCCCCTGCTGCTCACAGGACGCCGAGGGCTTCCCCATTGACATCAAGGTGAAGGACAATGGTGACGGCACCTTCCACTGTGTCTACGTCCCCACCAAGGCCATGAAGCACACAGTCATCGTCGCCTGGGGGGGTGTCAACACCCCCAACAGCCCCTTCCGTGTGGGTGTCATAGGGGGCCTTGGGGTGCTGGGGTGGCTGTGGGGGTCCCAGGAGGTGTAGGGAGGGGGCGCTAGAAATGGAGGGTGTTCAGGTGACAGATGTGGGGTATGGGAATCCCATGGGGCTGGGGACCAGGGTGGGGCTGGGGGCCCATGGCATGATGTGGACTGAGATGGGGGTCCCATGGGGTGCTGGATGTGGGGATGGAGGTCCAGAGCTATAGGGTGCTGGGGTAAGGCTGGGGATCCCATGAAGTGCTGGGGATGGGAGTCTATGGAGTGGATGGATGGAGGCAAGGTGCCAGTGGTGGGGTTGAAGGTCCCAGTCCTGTGGGGTGCCAGGGAAAGAGGGGTCTGTGCCCCATGTGACACTGTGGGCCCACAGGTGAGCGTGGGTGAGGGCAGCCACCCCAGCAGGGTGAAGGTGCACGGGCCGGGTGTGGAGAAGACGGGGCTGAAGGCCAACGAGCCCACCTACTTCACTGTGGACTGCAGTGAGGCTGGACAGGGTAGGTGCCATGGTGGGGTCACCCTGGGAACTCCTCTGTGGGCATGAGGCCTGTGTCCCTGGGCCAGCACCCCTGGTCCTGCACCCCTGGTCCTGGATCATTACCACCAGTCCTGCTCCATCATCCCTGGATCAAGGGTCCTTCATTCTGGGCCCACGGGTTCTGGTCCTGCATCCTTGGTCCAACATCCCTGATCCTGCATCCCTGCTCCTGGTCCATTGTCCCTGCTTCTGGTCCAGGATTCCTGGGCCTGCATCCCTGTTCTTGCACCTGCAACCCTGGTCCATTATCTCTGATCCTGGTCCTATCCATCATCTCCAGTCCTGATCCAGCCCCCTGCCCCATATGCCTGATTCCACTCCTCAGTGTCCCCCTGGGGAGTGGGGGCCACTGACCCGGCCACCCCTACAGGTGATGTCAGCATTGGCATCAAGTGTGCTCCAGGAGTGGTGGGGCCGCTCGAGGCCGACATCGACTTTGACATCATCAAGAATGACAATGACACCTTCACCGTCAAGTACACAGCGCCGGGCGCGGGGCTCTACACCATCATGGTGCTTTTTGCCAACCAGGTCAGGCTTCTGGGACTGCCCCACATCCCCGAGGGTCCATCCCCCACTCTGTGGGGTGCTCCCAGCCCCCAGGGGCCAGGTGGGGCTGAGGCTTTGACCCCATGGTGCCCCCATGTCATTGTGCCCTGGTCTTGGTCCCCAGGAGATCCCCTCCAGCCCCTTCCGCATCAAGGTGGACCCATCCCACGATGCCACCAAGGTCAAAGCTGAGGGACCTGGGCTCAGCCGGACAGGTGAGGGTCCTGTGGGGATGGGGGACGTGGGGTGGGGGTGATGGGTGCAGTGAGGCAGGAGCTGTGAGTGTCGAGGGGTCTGCAGTGGCTGACACTGAGGGGGGGCAGGGCTGCAGGTGGGGACCCCCACCCACTGCTGGGTGCCGTGGGGCAGGGACTGTGGGTGCCGTGGGTCCTGCAGTGACTTGATGATGTGGTGCAGGGGTGGAGGTGGGGACCCCCACCCACTTCCGTGTGCAGACGCGGGGGGCAGGGAAGGCCCCCCTGGACGTGCGGTTCGTGGGGACGGGGCCCGGCCCAGCCGTTGCAGACTTCGAGGTCATCGACAATCACGATTATTCCTACACCGTCAAATACACCCCGCTGCAGCAGGTGTGTGCTGGGGGCACCCTGACCTGGGAGGGGGGCACCCTGACCCATGGGAACACCCCATGGAGGTACCTCAACCAGTCTGGGCTCCCCAATCCACAGGGTGACCCCGTGGGGGGATCCCCAATCCATGGGGTACCCGAGAGGGACTCCCTCATTGACACCCCATTCCCTGGGCTCCCCCAAGGACATCCACCCCTACAGCCCAGTGTAGGGGGCACCCCCATGAGCACCCCCTCCCCAGAGGCACCCCCAGCTCCTGGCACCCTATGAGCACCCCAGCTCCTGGGCAACCCACCCCAATGAACACCCCCCATCACCGTGGACACCCCACCTCTGTGGGCACACCATTGGGGCAGCTGCAGCCCCACATGTGTACCTGTCAACCCAGGGCACCCCCAGATCCATGGGTTCCTCCCATCCCGGGGACTTCACCCTCCCCAGCAGCCGTGGGTGACCCCCAGCCCCCCCAGCCTTACAGCTGCATGTCCCCTGGTTCCCCCTTGGAATCCCCCAGCACCTCCCATGGGTGTCTGCCCTCTACCCCCTGACTGGGTGCTGTGTGGGGGTCCCCTGGCAGCACCCTGAAGTGGAGTTGTTCCTGCAGGGCCCCCTGTCTGTGGTGGTCACCTATGGGGGGGACCCCATCCCCAAGAGCCCCTTCCCCGTCATTGTGGCTCCCCCCCTGCAGCTCGGCAAGGTCAAGGTGCAGGGGCTCAACAGCAGTGAGTGGCAGCACTGGGGGACTGGCGGGGGGACACTGAGGGAGGGGAGCACCCTGCATGTAGAGCGGGGGGGGGCGGGCCCTGACAGGGACACTTGAGCCTTGGGAACACAGGGGGAAGAGATCTTGGAGGGGACACCTGGGTGAGGGGACCAGCCTGGGGGGGCACTCAGAATGTGGGGGAACCCTGGGGGTCTGGGGGAGGGCACTTTTGGGTGTGGGGTTCAGCATGGGGTGAGGGCACATGAGGGCATGAACACTGCATGTAGGGGTGGGGATACACACCTGGTTATGGGGTGTAGCTTGGGGGCCCCAAGGGTGGGTTGGGGGCACCCTAGTAGGAGAGGTTTGGGACCACCTGTGCATGGGAGCAACCAGGATATATGGGATAGACATGGGTGGGGCATGGGAGGGACACAACCCTGTGGGGAAACAATACCTTGGATATGGGGGATGCCCTGGGGTGGAGGTGACACACCCTGGGACAGACACACACCCACCAGCCCTGGATCTGGGGGACACAGACACATCTGGGTGTGGGGTTCTCCATTGGTCTGGGGGTACCCCAGGGTGTGGGATGCCCCTCTGATGCCCCACTCCCCTGCAGAGGCGGAGGTGGGGCAGGTGCAGGAGTTCCAGGTGGAGGCACAAGGTGCAGGAGGCCAGGGGCAAGTGGAGGTGAAGGTGACGGGCCCCTCACGGCGCCCCGTGCCCTGCACAGTGGGGCCTGCGCCCCCCGGGGGCCCCCACCCCGTCACCTTCACGCCCCCCGAGGAGGGGCCCCACCGTGTCGAGGTCACCTACGATGGGCACCCGGTTCCAGGCAGCCCCTTCCCTGTGGAGGCTCTGCTGCCCCCTGATCCCTCCAAGGTGAGCATGGCACACGCGTGTGCAACAGGGAGGTGTGTGTCCCAACCCCTGTGTGCATCCCTCTGCCCTCCTGACCCCTGTGTGCTGCTCACAAGCCCCAAGCCCCAAATCTGCCTGTGCCCCCATAACCCCTGCATGTCCCCCCACACCCCTACGTGTTCCTATGTGAGCAGGTGATGGCCTCGGGGCTGTCACATGGGGGTCCACTGACCCCCACCTGTCCCCGTGTCCCCCTTCCTCCCCACGTGTCCCTCTGTCCCCCTGACCCCTACCTGTCCCCGTGTCCCTCTTGACCTCCACCTGTCCTATGTTCCCCCTGACACCTGTGTGTCCCTGTGCCTGCAGGTGGTGGCCTCGGGGCCGGGGCTGAAGGGCGGCCGTGTTGGGGTCCCAGCACCCTTCTCCATTGCCACGCAGGGTGCGGGCAGTGGGGGGCTGGGGCTGACAGTGGAGGGGCCCTGCGAGGCCAAGATCGAGTGCCAGGACAACGGGGATGGCTCCTGCGCCGTGTCCTACCTCCCCACGGCACCCGGAGAGTACCACATCAACATCCTCTTTGCCGGGCGCCACATCCCGGGCAGCCCCTTCACGGCTGCGGTCACTGCTCCCTTTGACCCGGCCAAAGTGACGGCGTCGGGGCCGGGGCTGGAGCGTGGCCGCGCAGGGGAGGCCGCAGCCTTCTCCGTGGACTGCTCCCAGGCCGGCGAGGCCGAGCTCACCATCGAGATCCGCTCCGAGGCCGGCGTCAAGGCCGAGGTGCTGGTGCAGAACAACCGTGACGGCACCTACGCCATCACCTACACTCCGGCCTGTGCCGGTGCCTACACCATCACCATCAACTATGGTGGCCTCCCCGTCCCCAACTGCCCTGTGCGTGTCACCGTTGACCCAGCCATCGACACCAGCAGCGTCAAGGTCTACGGCAAAGGCGTGGAGCCACGAGGTGAGGGCACGGCCACGCAGGGGATGCTCACTGTGGCACCTCCTTCCTTTGGGTGGGGATCTCCTTCTCCCCAGGGGCACCGGTGGGCATTATTCCTCCTGGGTCCCCCTGTGGACACCACCACAGGCACCTCCCCTCTGTGAGCATTCCCATGGGCACCCCCATCCCTGTGGGTACCCCCCTCTCTGTGGACATCCCTGATCCCAACCCCATGGGTATCCCCACCCCATGGACAGCCCTTCTCATGTGGGGGGGTCTCTGGGCACCCAATGGACGTCCTTCCCTGGGCATCTCCCCCTTGCATGGACAGCCCCGTGGCCATGGACACTCCCGTGGTCACCAACATCTACTCCCCATGGGCATCCCCTCTAATGGGGGCTCTCCTGAGCACCCCACAGGCATCTCTCCTCCCTCTGTCCCCCTTGCCCCCACCACTACTCAGGGTTCTCTGCGGTTTTCCTCCCAATCCTGGGGAGAAGTTCTCGGGGTGCAGGGGCTGTGGGATGGGACCCCAAGGGTGTGCCAATTCCCCCTTGAAGCCCCTGTGTGTGCCAAGGGGGCCATGGGCTCTCAGAGGGTGCTGTAAGGGATGCCCAGGTGAGCTCTGGGCCCCCCTGACCCCCCTGTACCCCTCAGGGGTGCTGCGGGAGGTGGGCACTGAGTTCACGGTGGATGCGCGGGCACTGGCCCCCACTGGGGGACCCCACGTCCGGGCACGGGTGCTGAACCCCTCAGGGACCCCCATCGACACCTTCATCACTGACCTTGGCGATGGCACCTACCGCGTGGAGTACACACCTTTCGAGGAGGGTGAGGGACCCCCACAACCCCCCTGGGAACCCAAACACCCTTGGGGACCCCAACACTCCTGGGGTCTCCCTCTTGGAGAACACAGACATCCCCAGCCCCCCAGCCCCAGGGGAACACCAACACACCCTGGGAACCCCAGGACCTTGAGCTCCCCCGGGGACTCTGCTCCCACACCAGACTCCAACATCCCCAGGGCCCCAAGTTCTGGCCAGACATCCTCCATTCCTCATGAGGGACCCTCAGAGAGGGACCTTCCCATACCACATCCAAGTGGGGACCTTCAATTCCCCCTGGATCCCCAGAACCAGGAACACCCAAGCCCCCTGAGACACCCCCAAATCCCAACCAGGGACTCCCAGCCTTCCCCCAAAACCTCATCCAGGGATCCCTAAAGCCCCCAAGAACTTCCAAACCCCACCCAGGGACCCCTAAAATCCCCAGAGAACCCCCACCCCAGAGACTCCTTGTGCCCCCTGCATGGGCAGTGTGTGATGGTGTCCCTGTTGCAGGGCTGCACCTGGTGGAGGTGACATACGATGACGTGGCGGTCCCCAAGAGCCCGTTCCGTGTGGGGGTGGCCGAGGGCTGTGACCCCACACGTGTTCGGGCCCACGGCCCCGGCCTGGAGGGGGGCCTGGTGGGCACAGCCAACCACTTCACTGTGGAGACCAGGTGGGCACTGACCCCCAACCCCAATCCAGCCCTTGCCCCCCAAGCCCCCCAACCCCTGCCTTCCAAATCCCCTGCCCTTGCCCTATTCCACACCCACCGACCCCTCATACTGGGGGGTTTGGGGTGGGCATGGCCCCCTGCTTCAGTGTGGAGATCAGGTGGGCATCAACCCTGAGTCCCTCCATTCCCACACCCATGGATTCCCCCCCCTCAGAGATGTCACCTCCATCCCAAACCACCAACCCACCATCTCCATCCCCTGTTGTGGAAGTGCCACCACTGTCCTCTTGCAACTGTGCCCTTCATGTGCATGTCCTTCTATCCCATGTCACCAACCTGCCACCTCCATCCTGTGCCACCACTCTGGCACCTCCACGTCCAGCCTGTTGCATCCTCTACCACCTGTGTCCTTTCCATGGATGCACCACCTTCATCCCATGTCACTGAACAGGCATCTCCCCCCCCGCCATGAAAGTGCCATCTCCATCCCATGTCACCAGGATGGCATCTCTGTCCCCTTGCCATGGAGGTGGCACCTCCATCTCCCCACCACGGCTGTTGTTCCCCCTGACCCCACCATGCCTGTGTCACCTCTCTGAATTGTGGCATGTCCCCAGGGGTGCGGGCACTGGGGGGCTGGGCCTGGCCATCGAGGGTCCCTCGGAGGCGAAGATGTCCTGCAAGGACAACAAGGATGGAAGCTGTGCAGTGGAGTATGTCCCCTTCACACCTGGAGACTACGACGTCAACATCACCTTTGGCGGCCACCCCATCCCCGGTGCGGGGGGACACGGGGACAGCGGGTGGGGGGAGGTGTCCTGATTGTCATCTGTTGGTCACAGGGCTTCAGTGTGGTGACACTGCCGATGGTGGCCCCACAGCCAAGCTGACCCCTGCCTGTGCTGTACCCGTGGCCATGGCTTTGGTAGCCCCATGGCCACAGTGACGCCATGGCCACAGTGACCCCATGGCCACAGTGACCCCTGGCCACGTTGACCCCATGTGGAGCCTTTGCTCAAACTGTTTTCTGTGACCATGCTGTCCCTGTTCTCACGCTGATTGTATGGACATGCTGACCCCATGACAATGGTGACCCCATGTTGTGCTCATGTCCATACTGAGCCCTTCCCCACACTGACCCCTTGGCCATGCAGTCATTTACCCACACTGACCAACGGTTATGTCCTCATGGCTCACACTGACCCCATGGCCATGCTGACTTTATGAGCACACTGTCCCCACAAACTGCCCGTGCACATGATGGATGTGCCAACTCTATGGCCATGCTGTCCCTGTGCCCCTGCTGACCTCATGGCCATGTTGATCTTGTCCCCACACTGACCCCATCCCCACACTGACCCCATCCCCACACTGACCCCACTCACAGTGGCCACACTGCCCCCCATCCCCACCCTGCCCTGCCCCATGCTGCCTCCCTCATGCACTGACCACCCTCTCCACACAGGGAGCCCATTCCGGGTGCGAGTGCGGGATGCTGTGGACGCCTCAAAGGTGACGTGCTCAGGGCCAGGGCTGGGCCCAAGTGTCCGTGCACGGCTGCCCCAGAGCTTCACCGTGGACGTCAGTGCCGCGGGACGTGCAGCCCTTGAGGTGACGCTGCTGGGGCCCACTGGTACGTGGGGACGTGGGGGTTGGGGGGCCTGTGTCTTGTGGGGTGTCCTGACCTCTGGGGTGTCCTGCCTCATAAATGTCCTACTCCATAGGATGTCCATCCCCTTGGATCCCATGGTCTATAGAGAGTCCTGCCTTCTGGGATGTCCTTCCTCATGGGTTGTCCAGCACCATGGATGCCCTGTTCCACAGGGTGTCCTGGTTCAGGGTGTCCTCTCTTATATAGGGTGTCCTACCTATGGACATCCTGTTCCATAGGGTATCTTACTCCATAGGATGTCCAGCCCCATGGATGCCCTTCTTCATAGGGTGTCCAACTCCATGGGGTGTCCTCCCCATGGATACTCAGATCCACAGGGTGCCCTGCTCCATGAAGTTCCCTGCCCAGGGAGGTTCTGCCCTACATGCTGCTCAGTTCCCCCCATATCCTCCTGTCCCACATGTCCCCACCCTATGTGTCCCACTGCCCCACAGGGCTGCCGGAGCCAGTGGAGATCCGAGACAATGGTGATGGCACCCACAAGGTCACCTACACCCCAGCCACTGACGGGCCCTACACCGTGTCTGTCAAGTACGGGGGGCAGGAGGTGCCACGCAGGTGAGACCCCACCTCGGGTGGGCAGAGGGGGGACACAGGAACTCCACACAACCTGGAGATCACTCTCCTGACTCCCTGCTTCCCCCAGCCCCTTCAAGGTGACGGCGCTGCCCACCCATGATGCCAGCAAGGTGCGGGCGAGTGGCCCCGGGCTGAGTGCGGGAGGGATCCCTGCCAGCCTCCCCGTGGAATTCACCATTGATGCCCGCGACGCTGGCGAGGGACTGCTCACAGTGCAGATTCTGGTCAGTGCAGGGGGGAGTTGTGGGGTGCCGAGCCCCACATGGTGCCCTTTCCCCCACATCCTGGTGTGCTGAGCCCCACAGGGTGCCCACAGCACAGGGCACTGATGGGGGTTGCCTGCAGGACCCCGAGGGGCAGCCCAAGAAAGCATCAATCCGGGACAACGGGGATGGCACCTACACAGTGTCCTACGTGCCCGATGTGCCGGGGCGCTACACCAGCACTGTCAAGTACGGGGGTGACGAGATCCCCGCATCGCCCTTCCGTGTCCTCGCCGTGCCTTCTGGCGATGCCAGCAAGTGCCTTGTCACAGGTGAGGCTGCCCCCCCCCCCCGTGTCCTTGTGCTGACCTGTGTCATCCCTTTGCTGGCCCATGGCATCCCCTTGCTGACTCACAGCATCCCCTCACTGCCCCACAATGTCCCCTTGCTGCCCCAGCACATCCCTCCCTGCCCCACAGCGTCCCTCCTGCCCCATGGCATCCCCTCCTGCCCCACAACATCCATATGCTGACCCACAGTGTCCCCCTGCTGTTGCACAGCACCCACCCCAGACCCCCCTGCCTTACCCCCACCACCCTATGGCTGTCCCCCAGCACACCCACTGCCCCACTGCTGCCCCTCAGCACCCCTCCCACCACCCCCAGACCTGCCCCACGGCGCAGTGGGGATGAGCGGGTGCCCCCAGGACAGGATGTGCCGGCCCCCCCGGAGCCCCCCGGCCCCCTCGGCACCCCCGGCCTCCCAACCAGCCCCCCAACCCCTTCTCACCGCTCTCCCTGGTCTTTCTTGCAGTATCCATTGGGGGCCATGGACTGGGTAAGTGGTGCCAGGGGGGCAGTTGGGGGGCTGGGAGGAGGCAGTTGGGGGATAGGTTTGGAGTCCCCCCATGGCCCTGACCCCACTGTCCCCCACAGGTGCCTGCCTGGGCCCCACGATCCAGATCGGGGAGGAGACGGTGATCACGGTGGATGCAAAGGCTGCGGGACAGGGCAAGGTCACCTGCAAGGTGTCAACGCCTGATGGTGCTGAGCTGGACGTGGACGTGGTGGAAAACCACGACGGCACTTTTGACATCTTCTACACCGCACCTGAGCCTGGCAAATACGTCATCACCATCCGCTTTGGAGGGGAGCACGTCCCTAACAGCCCCTTCCATGTCATGGTGGGTGGGGCACTGGGGGGCACTGTGAGTCTGGGGGGTTGTGATGAGCACCTTGGGTCAGACTTTGGGAGACCATGGTGTGGCAGCATGGAATTGGGAGACCATGGTGGGTGCCGTGGGGCAGAGAGGTGGGGCTGTGGGGTTGGGGAACTGTGGTGGATCCAAGGGGCAAAGAGTTGAAGGCACAAGGGACACCGTGGGACAGGTTTTGAACACCAGGGTGACACTATGGAGTAGGGAAACCATGGTGGAGTTGGAACATCAGGGTGGGCACCAACAGACTCGGGACTAGGGCCATGGTGGGCACCAAGGGACAGAGTTGAGTCAGTCAGTGTGGAGTTGCAAGAGCACAATGGCCACTGCAGGATTGGGTGACCATGATGGGAGTTGTGGAACTGGGGAACCACTGTGGGGCAGTCAGGATGCTGGTGGCCATCATGGAACTGAGAGAGTTGGGAGACCACGGTGGGCACTGTGGGACTGGATGACCACGATGGGCACTGTGGGGCTGGATGACCATGGTGGGCACTGTGGGGCTGGATGACCACGATGGGCACTGTGGGACTGGATGACCATGGTGGACACTGTGGGACTGGATGACCATGGTGGGCACTGTGGGGCCAGGGTTGTGGTGTTGGGATCATGGTGGACACCATGGGGTTTGGAGGTCATGAGGATCATCACAGGGCTGTGAGCCCACCATGGGGGTTCTCATGTCCCCTCTATGGCCACCCTGGGGCTGGGAGCCCACCACAATTCTCACCCTCCCTCTCTTCCCCATGATCAGGCCACAGAGGAGCCCCCAGCCACCACCGAGAACCTCCGGCCCTTTAACCTCGTCATCCCCTTCACGGTGCAGAAGGGTGAGATCACAGGTACAGCGCAGGGTTGTGGGGACAGGGACCACCCCTTCAGGCACCAGCCCCCCTCTTGGTGCCCCCAACTGACAAAATACCCCCAGGTGAGGTGAGGATGCCCTCGGGGAAGACAGCGCGACCCAGCATCACCGACAACAAGGATGGGACAGTGACAGTGCACTATGCCCCCTCTGAGAAGGGGCTGCATGAGATGGACATTCGCTATGATGGCAACCACATCCCTGGTGAGCTACTGGGGGCACTGGGAGCCACTGGGGGGTACTGGGAGGTGGGAGGAAGGTTGATACAACTATGCCCTGGTTGGACTCCTGTGGGTCAGGCATGCACTGTGGTGTGGAATGTCCCTGTGGAGTGTCTCTGTGGGGTCCATGGTTGCTCACCCTTGGGTTGAGGTGTCCCCATGCATCTCTGACCACTGTCCCTTGTGTGCCCAGGGAGTCCCCTCCAGTTCTATGTGGATGCCATCAACCCACGCCACGTCAGTGCCTATGGGCCTGGGCTGAGCCATGGGATGGTCAACAAGCCATGCACATTCACCATTGTCACCAAGGATGCTGGTGAGGGTGAGTGATGGCCAAGGAGGGCTGGGAGGTCATGGGGACCCCCATGTGCCACCAGGAGGGGCTGGAGACCCCTGGTGCCTCCTGACACCCCTTGTCCAGAGCCTTCTGACAGCCCCTGTGCCTCCAGGTGGGCTGTCCCTAGCAGTTGAAGGTCCCTCCAAGGCGGAGATCACCTGCCAGGACAACAAGGACGGGACATGCACCGTGTCCTACCTGCCCACAGCCCCTGGTGACTACAGCATCATTGTGCGCTTTGATGACAAACACATCCCGGGCAGCCCCTTCACTGCCAAGATCACTGGTGAGACACTGGGGGGCACAGTGGGGTCTGGAGGAGTTCTGGGGCTCCTTGGGGCCTCCATATGGCCATGGAGACATCTACAGAGTCATGGCCATGAGGGCACCTGTGAGGCTGTGGGGGCACTTGTATAACCATGTGTGCACCTGTGGGTCATGGAGCCCATGGCATGGTCATGGGGACACCTGTGGGGTAATAGGCACACTTGCCTCATGGCCATTGGGGCAGCTGAGGTGTCTCTTGTCCATCCCTGGCCACCAGGATTCCCCCTCCAATGGCCTTGGGGACACCGTGAAGCCTTGGAGACCCCAACCCATGGCCATGGGGATGTCATGGAGCTTTGAGGTCCCCATCACAATGCCATGTAGATGTTGTGGGGACTCTATCCATGGCCTTGAGGATGCTATTCACACATCTTTGGGCGACCCCTGATTCTGGGGACCCTTTCCATATGTCCATTGGGACCTTGTGGGGCTTTGGGAATATCATTGCATCACCACTGGGATCCTACCCCTCTTGTCATCCACCTTGGGCTGATGTCCCTGCTGATGGCATCTCTGCAGGGGATGACTCCATGCGCACGTCCCAGCTCAATGTGGGCACCTCAACTGATGTGTCACTGAAGATTGCAGAGACAGACCTGAGCCTGTTGGCAGCTACCATCCGTGCACCCTCGGGCAACGAGGAGCCCTGCCTGCTCAAGCGGCTGCCCAACCGCCACATCGGTGTGCAGGGACACGGGGACACCATGGGGACACAGGGACATGCAGAAGTGGGCACAGGAGAACTGGCACATGGACACATGAGAGGAGAATGTGGGACCTGTTGGGACAGGGAACAGTGGGGCTATGGGGTCACAGGGATGGGTGGCCATGTGGCATTGGGTCAGCAGGGGTTGGTGGCCATGATCAGGATGGTGACCAGGGGCTGGTGGTGATGGCCAGGGGCTGGTGGTGATGGCTAGGGGATGGGGATGGTACATGGGTGGTGGCCGAGTCTGGTGGTGGTGTGTGATCGCTGTGTCCTCCCCAGGCATCTCATTCACACCCAAGGAGGTGGGCGAGCACGTGGTGAGCGTGCGGAAGAGTGGGCAGCACGTCACCAACAGCCCCTTCAAGATCCTGGTGGGACAGTCAGAGATTGGTGATGCCGGCCGGGTCAAGGTGTGGGGCCAGGGGCTTCTGGAGGGCCACACCTTTGAGGTGGCTGAGTTCATCGTGGACACACGCAGCGCTGGTGAGGCCATGGTGGGGGATGGCCACGGGGGAGGTGGTAGCAATGACTAAGGGCAGGATGGGGTGATGGCCATGATCATGTGTTGGTTGTGGCCACCCAAGGATGAGGTGGTGGCCACGGTTATTGCTGTGGTGTGCTATGGCCACATGTGATGGTGGCCAAGGCTATATGTGGCCAGGAAGGGATGGTGTGATGGTCGTGGCCAAGGAAGGATGGTTCCTGTGGCTGGGGTTGGATGGTGGCTGTGGTGGTGGTGTGGCCATAGCCAGGATGATTTGAGGACCATGGCCATGCTACAGCTGCAGCCAGCACAGGATGAGGTGGTGGCTATGATGTGACCTTCATCTGAATGGGATGGTGACCATGGTGGTGGCATGGCCAGTGCCCAGGTGAAAGGTGGCTAAGGCCATTCCATGACTTTGGCCAACACAGGATGGGGTGGTGGCCATGATTATGGGCATGGTATGACCATGGCCAGGTGAGAGTGGTGGCCATGCCCATGGTGCAGGCAAGGGGGTGATGCTGTGGTGACCATGGCATGGCCATAGCCAGGATGGGGGTGATGACTGGGATTGGGTGGTGACCATGGACAGTTTGGGCTTGTGGCCTTGGTGTGGCCATGACCAGGACAGGGACAGCCTCCATGGGGCAACTCTGATCACATCCCCATGGCCATCCAGGTTACGGCGGGCTGGGCCTGTCCATTGAGGGCCCCAGCAAGGTGGACATTAACTGTGAGGACATGGAGGATGGCACCTGCAAAGTCACCTACTGCCCCACTGAGCCCGGCAACTACATCATCAACATCAAGTTTGCTGACAAACATGTCCCAGGTGTGGCTGGGGGAAACATGTGGGGACAGAGGGTTGTGGCAGGGAGGGGTGCTAGGACCCCCAGGGGGTGATGGGTCCCTAAGGTAACTGTGTCCCACAGGGAGTCCCTTCACGGTGAAGGTGACAGGTGAGGGGCGGATGAAGGAGAGTATCACACGCCGGCGGCAGGCACCTTCCATTGCTACTGTTGGCAGCACCTGTGACCTCAACCTTAAGATCCCAGGTAGGGTTGGCTTTCCTCTTCCTTCTCCTCCTCCTCCTCCCACCCTCCCTCCTCCTCTTCCTTCTTCTCCTCCTCCTCTTTTTCTCCTCTTCCTCTTCCTTCCCTTCTCCTCCATCTTTCATCCTCAGTCATCCTCCTCTTCATCCTCATCTCTTCCTCTTCTTCTTTTTCTTCCCCCTTCTCTATCCTAATCCTTTTCCTCCTCCTGCTCTGTGGGCCATGGGGATAGAGATGTATCTCAGCCACTCCAGCTCTGATTTCTCCTTCCTTCTTTCTCTCCCCTCCGTGCGTCTGTGTCCATGTCTGTGCCCCTCTGTGTGTCTGTGCCTGCATCCATGCATCTCTCTGTGCATGCCACCACCCACTGATACCTCCCTCCACATGTCTGTGTGTCCATTCACATGTCATCCATGTGTCCATCTCCGGCTTCATCCACTCTTGGCTCCATCCCTACATCCATCCCTGTGTCCATCCCTGCACCATCCTCTTCTTCCAACACTGTGACCACCCATGTGTCCACCCATCATGATTCCATCATCCCTGTGTCCATCCTTGTCTCCACCCACCCACCCACATCTCCTCCCACCACCATCCCTGTGTTTATCCCCATGTCTATCCATATCCTCGTGTCCCCATCTGTGCACCCTTCTGTTCCCCCACCTGTGCCTACGTCCTGTTGTCCCCACGTTTGTTCGCACTGTCCCTCTGTGTCCCCGTGGGATGTTCCCCAGGGAACTGGTTCCAGATGGTGTCAGCGCAGGAGCGGCTGACGCGCACGTTCACGCGCAGCAGCCACACGTACACGCGCACGGAGCGCACGGAGATCAGCAAGACGCGCGGCGGCGAGACCACGCGCGAGGTGCACGTGGAGGAATCGACCCGCGTGGGCGGCGCCTTCCCCCGGGCCCCCCCGGAGCCCTTCGGGGCCTTCGGGGCCTTTGGGACCCGCGAGGGCATCGGCGCCTTCGCAGCCCCTGCGCGCGCACACGAGGGTGCGTCCTGCACCAGGGGCGTGCATGGGGGCGTGCAGCAAAGTGGGATTGCACAAGAGTGGGTGTGCAGGAGGGGCAAGTGTGCATGAGGGCTGGGTGTGCAGGGCACCGGGCGTGCACGAGGGCTGGCTGAGCACAGGGAAATGTGCTTGCACAAGGACTGCGTGCACTGGAGCACCAGTGTGTGTTTGCACAGAGCTGTGCTTGCACCAGGGCTGGGTGTGCACGAGGCCTGGGGGTGTGTGGGTATGGCACTGTGTTGGCACAACTGCTGCACGTGCAGGAAGCTGGGCTTGCATGAGAGCTGAGCGCACTTGCCACAAGTGGGAGTGCCCTTGGGCAGGGCTGTGTGTGCTCACACAATGGCCCAGGTGCGTGTGCCCAGGACATACGTGGCACATGCGTGGGGGCTGCTGTGCTGAGGGGGGGTGTCCTTCACACAGGGATGTGTGTGGAGGTGGGGGGCAACGCTGGCTCTTTGCACAAGCAGGTGCACACCTGCCTACAGGGTGTGTGTGCTCTGCCCAGAGGGCTGTGGGTGCCCTCAGCATGAGTGTGCAATCTCACAAGGGTGTGTTCATGTGTGTGGACACATGTGTGTGAATGTATGCATGTGCATGCTGGCAAGTGCACGTGTCCCGTGCATGAGGGGGCACGCTCATGGGGTGGGCGGGGTGAGCAGTGGTGGGGTGAGCTGGGTGTTGGGGTGTCACGGCACACTGGTGGCAGGGTAGTGGGATGACAGTGACAAGGGTGCCCTGGTGGTGGGGTAGCAGGGTGCTAGTGTGCCAGGGTGCCCCAGTGCCCTGGTACCAGCGTGACAGGATGACACAGTGCCCTGGTGACATGATGCAGGGGGACTGTGGTGCCAGGGTGATGGCTTGATGGGGTGTCTGGTTGCCATGGTGACAGGGATGCCAGAGTGCCCCAGTGACAGGTGCTGGGGTGCCATAGTGACATGGTGATAAGGAAATGGGGTGCAGAGGGGTCGGGGTGCAGGGGTACCCGGGTTACAGGCTGGTGGAGTGATGTAGTGATAAGGTGCCCTGGTGAAGGATGCCAGTGTGCCATGTGGTGCTGGGAGTGCTATGGTAGCACAGCAGTGGGGTGACAATAGGGTGATGTTGGGGTGCCCAGGTGCCTGCAGGGTGACACGATGCATGCCTGCAGTGAGGTGATGCTGCAGGAGCTGGGATGCCAGGGCGATATGGTGTTGGGGTGTCACTGGTGTGCCGATGGGGTGCTGGGGTGCCCGGGGTGACGTGGCGTGTGCCTGCAGGCGAGGCGTCGGCGCAGGAGCTGTCGGCGCAGGTGCTGAGCCCGTCGGGGCAGCGTCGTGAGGCCGAGGTGGTGCCGGGGGGCGCGGGGGTGTACAGCGTGCGCTTCGTGCCCCAGGAGACGGGCGCCCACACTGTCAGCGTCAAGTTCCGGGGGCAGCACGTGCCCGGGAGCCCCTTCCAGTTCACTGTGGGGCCCCTGGGCGAGGGTGGTGCCCACAAGGTGCGTGCGGGGGGCACCGGCCTGCAGCGAGCTGTGGCTGGCACACCAGGTATGGGGGATGATGGGGGCCTGGGGGCTCTGGGGGGATGTGGGGGTGTGGGGGCAATGAGGGGCTCTCGGGGGGATGTGTGAGGGGGTCTGGGTGCTGTTGGAGGGTGGGTGCTATGTGTGTGTGGGCGGGATGTTGGTGAAACTCGGGGTCTCTGGGTGCTGTGATGAGGCATTTGGGTACAGCTGGGTGTGGGGGCAGTGGGGGGTGTTAGGGGAGGTCTGTGTGCCATGGGTGGGATGTGGGTGCTATGGGGGTGTCTGGGTGCCATGGGGAGGTGGGTGCAGGTCTGTGCTGGGTGTCGCCATCCTGGGGTGACCCTGGTGACCCCCCCCCCAGCTGAGTTCAGCATCTGGACGCGTGAGGCGGGCGCGGGGGGACTCTCCATTGCTGTCGAGGGGCCCAGCAAGGCTGAGATCTCCTTTGAGGACCGAAAGGATGGGTCCTGTGGTGTCTCCTACCTGGTGCAAGAGCCAGGTAATGGGGGATTGTACCCCAACCCCCCAAACCACCCCTAACATCCCCCAGGGTGCTCAGCCCTCATGAGGAGGGATGCACATGCAAAGGTATCCCCAACTAAGGGTGTCCCCATGTGAGAGTGTTCACAAGGGAAGGTGTCCCTATGTAGGGGCTCCCTGCCTGACTCTCCCATGTCCCCCAGGTGACTACGAAGTGTCCATCAAGTTCAATGAGGAGCACATCCCTGACAGCCCCTTTATTGTCCCTGTCGCCTCCCACTCCGATGATGCCCGACGCCTCACTGTCACCAGCCTGCAGGTACTGGGGACACCCCTTGTGAAATCCCGGGGCACCCCTGGGTCCCCAGGTCACTCCTGGGCCATTCTGAGCCCCTACTGCACTCTTGGGATGCCCACTGTGTGCCCCCTTTGGGTCTCCTGTGGCACTCTTGGACCCTCTGGGGCTGCTTCTCCCTCCCTCATGACATTCTTGGGGCCACCACTCTCTCATGTCACCCCTAGACCCCCTTTATGCCTCTCTGTGCCAGCCTTGGGACCCTCTCTGGTGCCAGCCTCACATCCCTTGTGTCACATTGCACCCCTGCATCACCTTTGGGACCATTGTGTCGCCCCTTTGTCACTCTTGGGATTCCCTGGAGCCTCTGTCACCATTGGCACCTTCCCTGGTGCCACCCCTGTGTCCCTTGCATTAATCCTGGGCCACCTTGCACCGCTGTGTCACCCTTGGGCCCCATGGTGTTCCCCCTGCCCCCCTGCCCCCCCCCCATGCCCTCCATTCCCCTCTTGTCCCCCCATTCCCTGGGGTGAACCAGCTGGCATCATTCATGATGTCCCTCTGTCCACCCTGTCCCTGATGCCACCGTGGTGTCCCCACAGGAGACAGTGGCAGTGAACCAGCCAGCATCCTTTGCGGTGCAGCTGAACGGGGCACGCGGTGTCATCGACGCCAAAGTGCACACGCCTGCAGGGGTGGTGGAGGAGTGCTACGTGTCTGAGCTGGACAGCGGTGAGGGGACATGGGGACACTGCGGGGACACTGCGGGGACACTGTGGGGACACTGCGGGGACACTGCAGGGACACTGTGGGGACACTGTGGGGACACTGCAGGGATGTCAGATCTGCAGATGTGGGGTTGTGGGCACAGGACGTGATGTGGGGACATGGGGCTTCAGAACATGGGGCATGGGGTCAGAGTGGCACAGGGACATGGGGACACAGGACACAGTGACATGATGGCATCCCCCAGACTAGTACACGCTGGGGTTGTTGGATGGGGTGTGGGGACACAGGGATGTGGGGACACAGGACACAGGGATGTGGGGACATGTCTGTGTCCCCCTGATATGCACTGGGGTTCCTGCTGCACAAGAAGAGGGGTGTGGTGACAGGGGGACATGAGGACACAATGACATGTTTGTGCCCCCAGACCGGTATGCACTGGGGTTCCTGCCACGTGAGAACGGAGTCCACTCCATCGACCTGCGCTTCAACGGGCGCCACGTGCCTGGGAGCCCCTTCAACATCCGCGTGGGCGAGCAGAGCCAGGCCGGGGACCCGGGACTCGTCACTGCCTTTGGGCCAGGCCTCGAGGGTGGCCGCACAGGTGACACTGCTGTGGAGACAGGGACAGGGACACCGCTGCGGGAGCGGGGTGGGGATGGAGACATGGCTGTGGTGGTGGCAGGAGAGATGTGGTGATGGGGACAGAGCCGTGATGGAGATGTGGCCATGGTGGTGGCAGCGGGGATATGGCCATGGGGACAGAGCCGTGATGGGAACGTGGCCATGGGTGGTGACCACAACAGTATCCTGGTGTCCCCCCATGACACCATCCCAATGTCCATGTCCCAGGGGTGCCCTCAGAATTCCTGGTGCAGACGGCCAATGCAGGAGCGGGAGCACTGGCCGTCACCATTGATGGCCCCTCCAAAGTGGAGCTGGACTGCACTGAGGTCCCCGAGGGCCACCGAGTCACCTACACCCCAATGGCCCCTGGCAACTACCTCATCTCCATCAAGTACGGGGGCCCCCACCACATCGTGGGGAGCCCCTTCAAGGCCAAGGTCACTGGTATGAACAGGGGGGACACGGGGATGGGAAGGGACATGGCTATGGCAAAGGACATGGGGATAGAGAGGAACATGGGAACTAGTGGGGATGTGGGAACCGAGTGGGATGTGGGATACTGGGGCCCCCACCACATCATGGGCAGCCCCTTCAAGCCAAGGTCTCTGGTACAGATGGGGTGGAGGCAGACACGGGTATGGGGGACATGGATAAGGGAGATTAGCGGAGGAGAATATGGGGGTCCCCAATGTGGGGTGACAAGGGGTCAATGATGGGCATGATGGAGGGCCACCCAGGAGGACCCCCAGGGTGACATAAGTGGGGGGAGTTCCTAGGGTGGTGACAAGGGGTCCTGGGGGTGACATGGTGTAGGAGCCCCAGGATGACATGATGGGGGTCCTGGCAGAAGGGAGGTTGTCCCCGAAAGATGTCCTCATGTCCCCCCAGCATGGTGTGATGGGGGTGTCCCTATGGGGGGGGCTGACCGTGTCCCCCTGCACTCCCCAGGCCCACGGCTGTCGGGTGGGCACAGTCTGCACGAGACATCGACAGTGATGGTGGAGCCAGTGGTGAGGGCAGGGTCACGGGGCCCCCCCGCCTTTGGGGGGGTCACCAAGGCCCCGTCGGATGCTGGGCAGGTGGTGGCCCGGGGGCCAGGGCTGGCGACCGCCCGCCTGGGCCACAAGAACCACTTCACTGTGGACTGCAGCAAGGCCGGTGAGGGGCACTGGGGGTCTGGGGGGGGTTGGGGTGTTTGGGAGGGGGCAGATGGGGGTTCAGCAGGGCAGTCCAGAGGCTCCTAGGCGAGTCCTGTGAGGGCTGGGAGGAGAGGTGGTGGGGCTGTGGGGTGTTCAGGGAATTTGGGGGGGGGGGGCCTTGAGCAAGGATGGGGTACGATAAGGGGGGCCTGGGGGTCCTGGGACGGGATGGGGTGGGTAAGCGGTGGTGTCTGATGGACGGTCTGAGATTCCGGGGGGGGAAGTTCGGGGTGACCCTGGGGTCTCACGCTCAGGGTTCACCCTGCCTGTGTCTCCCCAGGCACAAACATGCTGCTGGTGGGGGTGCACGGCCCCAAGGCGCCGTGCGAGGAGGTACACGTGAAGCACGAAGGGAACCGCGTGTACACGGTGACCTACAGCGTGCGGGAGCGTGGCGAGTACGTGCTGCTGCTGCGCTGGGGTGACCGCGATGTCCCGGGGAGCCCCTTCCGTGTCACCGCAGCCTGAGACCCCCGGGGACCTGGGGGGGCCGGGCCTGTCAATAAAGCACTGGGAGAGGAAGAGTGGTCTGAGTGATGACAGGGGACACAACACGGAGCGGGGCTGGCAGTGTGTAGGGGTCCTGGGGCAAAGACACCAGATTTGGGGTGTCCTGGGCAGGATACCAGAATTCTGGGGTGTCTGGAACAACACAGAAGGCTTTGGGGGTGGTCCTGGGACAGGACCGGGACAGGATGATGGGACCTGGGGGGTCCAGAGCAACATATCCTGGTCCCGGGAGGATGTGGGGGGATTCTGGGGGCTGCAGGATGGGATTATGAGGTCCTGGTGTGAGATGGTGGGGTCTGGAACAGGACACTGGAGGTGGCTGAGAGGGTCTGGGCAGTCCGGAGGGTGTCCCCTGAGGGGGATTTCATGGCAGAACAGTGCCATGGGGGGGGCGGGGGGGTCGGGGGGGTTCGGGGGGGCCCGACCAACGCGGCCCGGAGTGCCCGTGCCGTCCGCTAGGGGGCGCTGTGCAGGGGAGCGCTCCGCGTCCCCTCAAGGGCACGGCTCTTTGCGCATGCGCGCGGCCGCGGGGTGGGGCCGGTGAGGGGGCGGGGGCATCACGGGGCGTGGCTTCGCTACGGCGGGGGCGTGGCCTCGGCGGCGTTGCCGGGGCAGCGGTGGGCGGGGCGAGACCCGGAAGCGGCGGCGGGACCCGGAAGCGGCGGCGGGACCCGTTCGTTCCCGGTCGGTCCTGATCCCACAGCCGCTCCCGGTGGCACATCCCGCTCCCGTCGGGTCCCCCAGCGGCTTTCCCAGGGGCCCGATCCCGGCGGATTCCGTACCCCGCGGGCCCCGGGCATGGCGGGCCGTGGGAAGCTGATCGCGGTGATGGGCGACGAGGACACGGTGACCGGGTTTCTGCTGGGCGGCATCGGTGAGCTGGACAAGCACCGGCGGCCCAACTTTCTGGTGGTGGAGAAGGAAACAAGCCTGGCTGAGATCGAGGAGACGTTCCGGTGTGTGAGGGGGAAGGCGGCCGGGGCGGGCAGGGGGCGGTCTGAGGAGGGGTCCGGGGGTGTCTCAGCAGAGCAGGGGGACAGTGAGGTTTGGGGGTGTCTGAGGGGTCCCTGTGGTGGTCCCGTGAGTCGCTGGTGGGGTCTCTGAGGAGGATCGAGAATGTTTTGGGGTCTGGTGGGTCACCGGAGGGGGAGGGCCCGCAGGGGTCGGGGTGCCAGGAGTGTTCGGGGGCTCCAAGGGGTCCCGAGGAATGTGTCCCCCCCCGCTCTGTGCCCCTCACTGTCCCCCGTTTGCCCGCTCGCAGGGGGTTCCTGGCGCGGGAGGACGTGGGCATGATCCTGATCTCGCAGGCCCTGGCGGAGCAGATCCGGCCGGCAGTCGCAGCCCATGCCCGGGCGCTGCCCGCGGTGCTCGAGATCCCCTCCAAGGACCACCCCTACGACCCTGCCCGGGACTCGGTGCTGCGCCGTGCCCGGGGGCTCTTCGCACCTGATGAGCTGCGGTAGAGCCCCCACGGACCCCCCAAGCCCTCCCGATGCACCCCCAAATCCCCCTCTGAGCTCCCCCAGACAGTTCCCCCCGAACCCCAGTATGTGCAAACCCCCGTGGCACCCCCAGCCTGTCCCCTGCGCCCATGGCCCCTGTGCCCAGCCACAGGTGACAGGCACCCCCAGGCACTCCCAAACAGTCCCCAGTACCTTCCCTGTACCCCCAAACAGTCGCCCACCATTCCCCCAACTTCTTTGCAGTCGACAACCTGTGATAGCCCTGCCTGGTACCCCTAAACAGCCCCTGGCACCCCAGCATGCCAGGCCTGGGGGTCCCCACCCCAGGGAAGCTCACCCAGGGACCCCCGGCCCAACTGGGGCAGTTGTGTCCCATGCCTGGGGGTCCCCAGCCCATCCCGGGGTGCTGCTGGGGGTCTCTGGGGTTCCCAGGGTGTCCTTTGGGTGCTGGGGGGCTGTGGTTGCCCCGTGGGTCTGAGGGTGACACGGGGAGCCTGGGGCAGCCACGGGGGCCTCGTGGGTGACCCGTGACTGTGTCTCAGCTGTGTCCCGTGATGGGGAAGTGCCACCACCGTATCCTGCTGAATCCTGCCAGATCCTGTCTGTAGGCAGGGAGGGACACCTGGGGGGAGGGGGGCAAAGGAACACCCCAAGGACACTGGGAGTTGTCACCGTGACATTGTCACCATTCCCCGAGCTCCTCAGCCCCAGCACAACCTGGGGGGAAAGTTATTTATTGTCCTCCCCCAGTGCCCAAGTGTCACTTGTGTCCCCTGCGTGTCTCCCTGACATTGTCCCCAACATGTGCTGACACCACTCATTGTCTCCTCTGCTCTGTGGGGTGCTGTGGAGGATGGGGGTGACAGAAATGGGCGGGAACTTGGGGATGTGGCACAGGGACCAGAGATGTGGAGGGCTCAGGACACAGGAGCACCCTGAGACACCCCCACCCTCGGGGGGACAGCAGGGATGAGCCCCCCCACCCCACAGTGATCCCCAGGGCCTGAGGGGTACTGGTCTGAGGGCCTGGGGGCCCTGTCCAGACAGCCCTGCCCCCATGTTTCTGTTCCCTCCATGTCCCCATGCCCCCCCCTCAGCTGTCCCTGCTGTGCCCCTGCAGACGGGGGTGGCACCTGCAGGGGTCCCCGAGGCTGGGGGGGTTGAGGGGGAGCCCACATCTCTGGGGGGCCTGGGTGGTGGCCGTGCTGGGGACATGCAATGGTGGGTGGACAAGGGTGGGCACAGGTGGAAATTGTCACAGATGTCACACAGAAGTGTCACACACAGGTGTCTGACACATGAGTGTCACAAGCATGCCAACACACGCACACACGTCTATCACACACAGAATCCCAGAACAGTATGAGTGGGAAGGGCCCTCTGGTGATGATCCAGTCCAACCCTTGTCCAGGCAGGGCCACCTGGAGCAGGTGACACTTGTCCAGGTGGGCTGGGATGTCTCCATGGAGGAAAGCCCCACACCCTCCCCAGGCAGCTGTCCCAGGGCTTTTCCTTTCCACGATGGAGGGAAGTTCTGCCTCATGCTGAGCTGGGAGTATTTGAGCTCCAGACCTGACTCTTGTCTCTGGGCACCGTGGGCCTCACCCTCATACCCTGGGGAGATCGTGGGGATTGCTGGGATCTCCCCTCAGATATTTGTATGGAGTGGTGCAGTCCCCTCAGGTGGGAGATTTGTGTGGACACTGGAGCAGCAGTCCAAAGCTCCAGTGGACTCAGGAGCTCTGGCAGCCATCCAGGCACAGAGGGGGCATTGCCAGGAGCAGTGTGGGTGATGGCAATGGCTCCAGGCAGTGCAGGTGACCCAGAGCGTGGTGGCTGGGGCAGGCAGGTGGGATGTGGAGCAGCAGCAGCAGGGTGTGCGGGAGGGCACAGCCACCCTCCTGACTCGAGGTGAGCTCACCTCAGGTGGGAATTGTTTTTTTCACTTGTCCAACTTGATTAGACACAGCAGTAGTTTACACACTGACAAAAGCCACTGCTGGCAGGAGTGTGGAGACCCAGGCAGAGCTCCCCAAGAAACACACAGCTGTCCAGGTCTCTGGCTGCAGGGAGTTCCTGCGCCTACTGTTCCTAGTGGAGGGCAGTGGAAACAGCACTGCACGTGGTGTGAACAGGTGGAGGATCTTAAAGAGCAGGTGGAGAGGCTGAGGATTACCAGGGAGTTCGAAGGAGAAATAGATGGGTTGATAGTTGCACCCTTCCACCCAGGAGAGAAATACAGTGCATGAAAGGTCAGCAGAGTCAGAGTAGGAGGAGACCTAAAAGCTGTGGAATGGAAACGTGTCCCTGCTTGGGGAGGCAGAAGAATCCCCTCCTGGCTTCCCTTGCCTTCCCAGGTACCCTTACAGAACAGATAGGAGGTCCTGGATTTTGAGGCTCAGGCAGATGAGAGTGGAGAAGAAGAGATGGAGGGCACCCTCAGCAGGTTTGCAGGTGACACCAAGCTGAGTGGGGAAGGTCTTCCCCTGAGGGACCTGGACAGGTTCAATGGGAAGGAACCTCATGAGGTTTGACAAGGCCAAGTGCAGATGCTGCACCTGGGGCAACCTTTGGAATCAATCCAGGCTTGGAATGAGCAGATGGAGGAGCCGTGGGACAAGGACTTGGGGGTGCTTGTGGATGGGGTCTGGACACGACCCAGCCCAGAACCCCCCTGCCCTGGGCTCATCCCCTAGCATGGGGATTCTCTTGGATTGTGTTGTGTGAGGGAGGTCAGGCATGTTGACTGCCTTCCATCCAGACAACAGCAACTGTATTTTCCTCTATAATTTCATACCCTTATCTTTTTACTGTCAGCCGTCCTCCCACAAAGTACTCCAAGAAATTACAAAGAAAAAAATGGAAATTTTCATTTCTTGAGGTATGTAAACAAAGTCAGATGACTTTATGAAATGGATGTAAAAGGTGAATGTAGGTGAACTAGCAGAGCACTGCTGTTTCACAATAAGGATCACCACATTTAAAGTGTTCATTCGGGGTGGGAAGAAGGGCGTGACAGGCTGAGAGAGTTAAGGCTGGTCAGCCTGGAGAACAGAAGGTTCCAGGGAGACTTTGGTGCCCCTTCCAGTACTTGAAGGGGGCATAGAAAAAGGCTGGAGGGGTACTTTGAATAAGAGTATGTAGTGATAGGACACAAGAAAAATGGCCTTAAGCTGAAGGTGGGCATTTAGATTTAGACTGGGTGTTAGGAAGGAATTTCTGACTGTGAGGGTGGGCAGGCCCTGGCACAGGGTGCCCAGAGAAGCTGTGGTTGCCCCTGGATCTCTGGAAGTGTCCAAGGCCAGGCTGGATGGGGCTTGGAGCAGCCTGGGACAGTGGAAGGGGTCCCTGGCCATGACAGGGTGGCACTGGGAGGTCATTAAAGTCCATTCCAGCCAGACCATTCCATGTCTCTATGACTCTGTGCTGCCCCTCCCTGCCGTGCCCAGCACACAGAACCGGCCCCTCTGTGACAGCGGCCCTGGGCCGGGGGCACTGTGAGCACCACGAAGGCTGTGCGTGCTGTGGCAGTGGCTGCACTGGAGGTGACACCCCGGTTCTGGCTCTGCCACCTGCACTGGCACCGATGGCTTTGCTGTGGGTGCTCATCCTGCTGGCCCTGGCCTGGCCTGTGGGAGGCACCTGGGACACCTGCAGGTGAGTGGTCCCAGGGGCTGGGAGAGGGCTCAGGGACATTCAGGGGGTTCCCTGGCAGAACCAGGGGGACAGATGCCCCTTGGGGTTCTGTGGCCCTGCTGTCCCTGAGCAGGGCAGTGATGGCTTTGTACTTCCAGAGGCACCTGTGGGCTCCGGCCCATGGCTTCTGACCACAGCACTGCAGTTCTCAACTACGACTCTGCGGCTTCTGCTGCTGGCACATCTGGTGTCGTGGGTGACACTGGTGTCCAGCCAGGGGCCTGGCCTGGCATTGTCAGCATCCAGGCCACCTGGGAGAATGGCACATGGCACATGTGCACAGGTGTCCTCCTCAGCTCCCAGTGGGTTATCACGGTCGCTCACTGCTTCGCCAGGGGCGGGTAAGAAACAGCAGGGACAGAACTGTCCCCAGAGCACGGGCAGGTGCCCAGGTCACACCAGCATGTGCCACTTCCCTGTCCACCTTGGGAAGCAGAAGGCTGGGAAATGCTGGGCCACTGCAGCCTGTGGCTCTGCTCCCTGTCACCCCTTTCTCCATCTGCTCCCCAGGGATGTCTCCCTGTGGGAGGTGGTGATGGGAGCCTCAGATCTAACTCAGCTGGGCCCTGAGGCTGAGGTACGCCACATCCAGAGGCTCCTGGTGCACCAGCACTACGTGCCTGCCACAGCCAGGAATGACATCGCCCTGCTGCAGCTGGACCAGCCCGTGGAGTGCAGCGACTACATCCAGCTGGGCTGTGTGCCTGACGCCTCGCTCAGGGTCTCAGAGCTGAAATCCTGCTACATCGCTGGCTGGAACTTTGCCAGAGGTCAGTTCCCAAACAGGATGTGTGCTCCAAGGGCGAGCTGGGCACCCAGGGATATGGATTGGGCACCCTGGAGACTGGACACCCTGAGGACATGGATTGGACACCCTGGGGATGTGGATTGGGCACCCAGGGACATGGACTGGGCGCCCAGGGACATGGACTGGGCACAGACAGAGGCCGGCTGCAGGACATCAGAAGGGCTGGACTCGGAGCAGCCTGGGCTGCGGGGGAAGTCCACCAAGTCCCTGCCGAGATGGCACACAGAATGGGATGAGCTGTGAGGTCCCTTCTCACCCAAACAATTCCTGCTGGCCCTGTGAAACCTCTGGAGAGATGGGTCTGGCTCCTGCTCCAGGCCAGCAGCAGGGACACAGCTGGACAATATCGCTCTGTGGGGAAGGGGCAGAGCCCAGCCCGGGGAAGGGGTTCACTCCCAGGCAGGGGAGGGGGTGGGCACCTGCTGGGAGCTCATTCCTCTCTGTGCCCACAGCTCCGGGAACACGCATGGAGCTGCAGGAGGCCAAGGTCCACCTCATGGACACGGAGCTCTGCAACAGCAGGCCCTGGTATGCAGGGGCCGTTCACGCTGACAATCTGTGTGCTGGGTACCCGCAGGGCGGCATCGACACCTGCCAGGTAGGAGGATATGATGAACCCCTCAGTCCCCGGCAGCACGGGGACCACCTGTGGGCACTGGGAGAGAGGAGCCAGCCCTGGGGCTGGCAGCAGTCTCCCACAGCCCCTCTCTCCTGGCACAGGGGGACAGTGGGAGTCCCCTCGTCTGCAAGGACAATGAAGCCGACTACTTCTGGCTGGTGGGAATGAACAGCTGGGGAAGAGGCTGTGACAGAGCCAGGCACCCCGGGATCTACACCTCCACTCAGCACTTCTACAACTGGATCCTGCTCCAGACGGGCCTGAGCCCAGCAGAAAGAGCTGGTCCAGCACCAGAGCCCGTTGTCACCTCGACCCCTGAGGTTCCTCTCATACCAGAGGAACCAGAGGAACCAGAGGAACTAGAGGAACCAGAGGAACCTGAGGAACCCATCAGCTTGATTCCTGAGTACAGCCAGAGACCAGCAGTGACATCCTCGGGCACATCACTGTCCATGGCATTCCCACACCAGATCCTGGCGCAATTCCGGAATCTGCTGCAGGAGTTCCTGCATTTTCTGAAGGACAAAAAGGCTTGAGCAGCAGCAGGATGAGCAGGATCCAGGGCTACAGTGGACCATGGCATTTCCTGCTGGGCCAAAGGTAGCCTTGGGGCCAGAGGCTTCTCTGTCCTGCTCATGCTGCTCTGCTGTGGCCACACCGATGCTGACATGACTGAGGTGTTGAAGTAAAGTTTCTGTGTTCACCATTAACTGTGTTTTCAGCCCTGCTCAGTGCACCCGCAGGCTCAGAGAGTCCCTGCTCTGTCTGTCCATCTGCTGTGCTGTTCACATTCATTCTTCAGCCTGGAGAGGGTTCCAGGGAAACCTCAGTGCCCCTTCCAGTGCCTGAAGCAGGTTTTAATAATGGGGGAGAGCAGCTTTTTGGATGGGCAGGTTGTGACAGGACAGGGAGGAACCGTTTAAATCCAGAGGAGGGGAGATTTGAACGAGGTGTTGGGAAGGAGTTTTTACTCAGGGGGTGGTGAGGCCCTGGTACAGGTTGCCCAGGGAAGGTGTGGCTCCCCCTGGATCCCTGGAAATGTCCAAGTCCAGGTTTGCCAGGGCTTGGAGCAACCTGGGATGGTAGAAGGTGTCCTTGGCCATGGCAGGGGTGGAATAAGATGACCTTTAAGGTCCCTTTCAAGCCAAACCATTCCATGATTCCGTGACCGTCTTAAGTGTGTGTGTGTATCCAGCTCTCTTGAATGCAGCACCTTGTGCACACACAGACAAGAGCCATGGCCACATCCAACAATCTGGGACAGAACCAGCCCACAGGTGTGAGCCCACCTGTGCCAGCTACACAGACCTGAAAGGAGAAGCCTCCTGTGCTCAGCAGCCCATTGGATCTGGCTGTTCTGGGGCAGAATGGGGATGGCAGCCCAGGGATGTTGCAGCAGGTCATGGGTGGACCGAGGCAGCACCAGCTCTGCTGGCAGCAGGTGGGGCTGGCCTGTGGCCTTACACCACCTAGGACCTGACTCCTTCTAGCAGCAGTGTGGGGAGGATGCCATCTCACAGCTTTGTAAAAAATATCCTTTAGTGATTGCTTTCTGCAGCAGGTACCACTACAGCATCTGGGCAGGGTTCTTCCTGCAGCTCCAAGATGCCTCACTTCTCCTAGCCAGCTGTGTCCTGGAGGAGCAGTAGGAATGAACAACCATTCACGTGGAATTATGTGGATCTTCCCATCCCTCTCCTGAGCGAAATGTGCAGCAGTGAGGGCCGAGCCAATGAAGATCCTGCCCAGGTAGGCTCCCACAAGAAGGGAAGAGGCCCAGCTGCCCATTGCCACAGCTCTAGGGCATGAGAAACATCACTGTCCTCTGTGCAGGCCCCAGACATCTAGGGCCAAGGGAAAACCAGGCTCTGGAGCCAGGCCTAGGCAGATGAGGGCTCCTCTTCAGTGCAGCTCTTCCCTTTATCTGACAAATCCTTGCTTGTGTTCTGCAGGTCAAAGCTCTGGAAAGGAGCAGGACAAGGAACTCCTGAGAAACGACAGGGACTGCAACAACTGTATGGGCTGTGGCTCTTTTAGACTTTGCCTAGGGCAGTGAGAGCTCTTGTGATGGTCCCCACTTCCTCTCTCCCAGCCCAGAGTGTGCTGAACCCAAAGCCCCCATGATCACCAACAGAGGGCAAAGCTTCCCATGCTGCAGTGTGCCCCCTTTGCCACAGGGGAGAAAGGGCAGAACTGCTCATCTGCCAGGGCTCAGGACAGAGCAGGGACAGAGCCTTCCCTACCTCCAGCTCCCGCAGGACCTCGTCCATGAAGTCTCCTGAGTGCTGTTTGTAGGCCACAGCCAGTCTGATGGCATCGTTGAAGAGCTGGTGGGAAGGACAAGGGCCATCACTCACAGGATGGGGCACATGGGCATTAGGTTTCTGTAGCAGATGGAGACTGTTCCCACATCCCAAGGGAAAAACAGCCCTCTGCAGCTCTCCATAGCCACCAGCCTCTCCCATGGAGCTGACATGATGGACCGCCTCCTGCTCTCTGTGCCCACAGCAGCCCCCAAGGGGCCTCATGGACACCAAGGCCAGCAGTCAAACACCCATCTCACCTTCACCACGTTGGTACCATCAGCAGCAGACACGAAGTAAAAGGGCAAACTGAACTTCCGGGCAAAATTGAAGCTTTTCTGGGTCACCTTCATATCCGCTGAGGCAGACAAAGAAGACATGGTCAGTCAGACATGGCAGGAGGTCCAGAAGGTGGGTGTCTTCTGTGTGACACATTAGCCCCTGCTGACCCAGACAAGCCACAGCCCAGTGACAGCAATCACCAAGGGGTGGCTGGCATTCCCCATGGGAGGGCACCTTCCAGCCTCCTGCAGAGCCAGGTGAACAGCTTTGTCAGCAGGTACATTGAGACACTTCAGCACAGAGGAGCCTGTGCAGGCTGAAGGAGCAGCACCATCCCTGACTGATCCAGGGAAGCCACAGAACAGCTTTTGCCTCCTTTTGCTGCCATTTTTGACCAGGTGCTACTCCAATCACTTTTGGGTTCTTGATGGATAGAATAGGCAGTGTGGTAAGGACAGAACTGGAAGAACAACACTTGAATAAAACTGAAATGGATCTAATTTGGACTTTTAATTGCTGACACAGGACAAGCACCTGTAAGACAGCAGCTGAGGTCAGCACAGGACCCAGCCCTGGGGGACTGAGGAAATCCTCTGGACCCAACAGACAAGGGACATTCATTCTCAGTCAGGACAAGAGCAAATCCCACCACGACCCTGGCAAGTTAGGAACAGAAGGTACACTCACCATCAATTTTGTTGGCCACTACAATGCATGGAATCTCTGGGCGGAATTCCCTCAGCTCCTTGTACCAGCTGTTTAGGTTCTTGTAGGTGACCTTCCGCTGCACATCAAACACCTTCCAAGAGAGAACCACCTATCCCGGGGCCAGCCCAGCACAGCTCTGACTGGCCCAGGGCAGCTCTGACCAATCTGTGGGGCCAACCCAGGACAGCTCCAACCAACACAAGGACAGAATCCAGAATGCTCCCAGGAAGACAAGACTAAAGGAACTGGGCGTTTTTAGAAAGGGTCCAAGTGACAGTATCCCCAAGACCAGCCAGCAGGAAACAGCCCCTTGATGTCATGGTGTCCTGTGCAAGTCCCTGCAGCCCACACAGAGAGCTGGCACTGGCAACAGTCTGTGCCAAGCAGGATCAGGTGGGGCCCCCTCTGTTCTGACAACTAAACCACCAGTGAAAATCACTGCTGCTCCCAGGTGGTGGGGAATACTGGAAAGTGAGAGCGACAGGACAAACCAGGAGATCTGAACGGGTGAGGAGCCAATGAAACTGGGAACAGGGGCAAACATGACGACATTGAGAAGACAACAGAGCCAGGGGATAGAGTAAAGTGTTACCAGGAGAGACAGACCAGAGCTAACCAGGTCCATCTACAAGGGGTTTATCTGGTGAGAGAAGAAAGAACAATCTAGGACAGTTTTTTAAGCTATGGGAAGAGACAAGGAACACACGGTAGTGTAACCACAAAAGTAACACAAAGGCCAAGTGTCACTGAGACCATTCTGAGCCCAAACCCCACGGGTCCCAGCTGAGACCCCCTCACCATGATGCAGGCGTGGGCCTGGTGGTAGTAGGAAGCGTGCATGCTCCGGAACCGCTCCTGGCCCGCCGTGTCCCAGAAGTCTGTAACACAAAACCAGCTCAGAATGACACAACTCACCAAGATCTGTTTTTCTCACAACGTACACCCAGGAGGCAAAGCCCAACCCCCTGCTCAGGGACACAAACTGAGTTTCACCTCACCAATCTGAAACTCTCCAGAGTTAAGAAATTGTGCCAAACTGGGATCTTTCCTTACTGGGCTCAGCTGTGGGCTGGCACTGGACATCAGCAAAGGAGCAGCCACCAGTGACACGAGTTGTATGGGACAGCAGGACCAAGACAGGCAGGAGTGCAAAGAGCAGTAGAAATGTCAGGCACTCTGTCACTAGGGATGACCTAAAACTCCAGAAACTGCTGGACACTGCTGATTTCTGACCCAGTGATGGTCAGCTGGGACCCTGCCATGGGAAATGCTCCAGCTCCTCTTGCAGATATCTGACTCCACTTTCCCAGGGGCAGGACTCACTCTGAAGTGCTGAAGGTAAGGCAGCCAGATACAAACAGGCCCCAGTCCGTAAAGTTCTGTGTACACAGATATCATGGGGCAAACCTAGACACCACTGTGCCTTTTGCTTTGGTGCAGCTCAGGTGGAGATTCCTCACCTCTCACAGGTTTGTAGGCTTACGTCTGAGTGTGGTTTGCTGTATAAACTGGCACAGCTTCGGTCAAGCACCTCAGTGTAGTCACATTAAGGATGGCCCAAGCCATCTTGTCAGCTGGACCCAAGCGTGGCGCTGTACCCAAAGCTAAACGAGCCAGTTTCCTTAGGGATTCCAAGGGATTCCTTTGCACTGATACTGTGTCTGACTGGACTCTGTCACACTGGCTGGACGGTGACTTTGTTAAACTGCCCAAATACAGACAAGTCCCCATCAGACCATATTTGCATTCACTGTCTGTGTCACAATGAAGATGCTGAACCGTGTCAGCCCCAACCCTGATCCCGAGGGACCCCTGAGGGGGCCCCACTTGTCCAGGTCTCCACAAGAACAATGAGCCATGACCAGTGACTCCATGTGACAATCCAGACCGTTCTTTATTCTCCGACTGTCCACCCATCCATCCAATCCCTGTCTCTCCAGCTCAGAGCCCAGGACATTGTGGTGACAGTGCCCTACACTATGCCAAATCCCCAGTCACTTTGCCACATCCACCAATGCTGCAGCCCCATCACAGAAGGGCACCAGATTTGTCACGGTGTCGTGGTCTATCAGAACCCAGACCGAGGGAATCTCCACTTCCCAGCTGTTCCCTCTGCCATGGCACCGCCTGTCCCCGGGAACACCCCCGGGCTAGCCCCACTCACCCACGCGGACCTCCTGTCCTCCCACCCGGGCGCGGTGCTGGTACAGCGTCAGGGCGAACGTGGAGACCTGCTGGGGGCGGCTGCGGCGCGTTAAGGGGCGGACACAGAGGGGCAGACCCCGCTCGGCCGCGACCGACACCGCCTCCCGCCGTGCCTGCCCCGCTCCCAAGGATACAAGCCATCGAGCAGGAACCGCTCCAGCAGCCTGCGGAGAGACAGCGCGCCGCCGTCAGCCCGCGGGGCCCCGGCCGAGCCCGCCGGACCCTGCCCGAACCCGCGGGACCCCCGCGCCACACGCACTTGGACTTGCCCACGGCGCTGTCGCCCAGGCAGATGATCTTCACCGTCTCCTCAGCGCCGGCCGCGGCCTCATCGCGGCCCTCATCCCGGGCCCCATCCCGGGCCCCATCCCGGCCCTCATCCCGGGTCCCCGCCCGGCCCCGCTCCTCCGCCGCCGTCGCCATGGCAGCGCCTGCGCGTCCCCGCTGCCGCGCGCCGCGCCCCGGCCCCGCCCCATCCGGGTCCCCGGCCTGGCCCCGCCCCTCAGGCCCCGCCCCTGCGCTCCCTGCGGCGCGGCCATGGCGGCCCCGCGGCGGCTGCAGCTGACACTGGCGCTGCTCAAGCCGGACGCTGTGGCCCATCCTCTGGTGCGCCAGGTGAGGGGCAGAGCAGGGCAGGGCAGGGCAGGGCAGGGAAGGGCAGGGAAGAGCCGGGCAGGGCGGGGCCGGGCCGGGCAGAGCAGGGCAGGGCCGGGAAGGGCAGGGCAGAGCCGGGCAGAGCCGGGC
>JAGMWU010000030.1:1205857-1277858 GCA_018697195.1 Certhia americana
AGGGCAGGGCAGAGCCGGGCAGAGCCGGGCAGGGCAGGGCAGGGCCGGGCGGGGAAGACCGGGCAGAGCCGGGCCGGGCAGGGCAGGGCAGGGCAGAGCAGGGCAGAGCCGGGAAGAGCAGGGCAGAGCCGGGCAGGGCCGGGCAGGTGAGGGCCGGGCCGGGCTGGGCCGGGCAGAGCAGGGCAGGGCAGGGCAGAGCAGGGCAGAGCCGGGAAGAGCAGGGCAGAGCCGGGCAGGGCCGGGCCGAGCAGAGCAGGGCAGATCAGGGCAGGGCAGGGCCGGGCACGGCACGGCACGGCCCGGCAGGCCTCGGCACGACCTGCCCCCCCCAGCGCTGCCTCTTCCCGCAGGCCGTGCACGCCACCATCCTCCGTCACCGGTTCCTCATTGTCCGCGCCAAGGAACTGCGGTGCGGCCCGGAGCAGAGTCGCCGCTTCTACCGGGAGCATGCAGGTACGAGCGGGGCTCAGGGCTGCCGGAGTGCGGTGCTGACCCGGGCCGGTGCCGCCGGGCCGGTGCCGACTCGGTCCGTTCTCTCCGCAGGGCGTTTCTTCTACCAGCGGCTGGTGGAGTTCATGGCCAGGTACCTGCCGCAGGTGTGCGGGGCGCGGGGAAGGTGACCCGTGCGTGGAGGGGCTCGCTGGCTCGTGTAGGGGGAGGAGTGTCAGGATCGTGGCCTTGTGTGACAGCAGTGCTACCCGGTGGGTGGCACCCCGAGGGTGGTGGGGGTCATCGTTTGGAAGAGGTCACCAGTGCCAATGCCGTGGCCTCGGTGCCGTGGTAGGACTGTGCCTGGCAGGGCAGCCCAGGGCCCACCGTGGCAGCCCATGGCAGCTGTACCGTGCAGGTTTCTAAGGGCGAATAACCTGTTTGTAATGAGCTCTTCACAATCTTTTCTCCTGCTGTTCCTGGGCCCTTGCCGCAGTGGCCCCATGTGGGCTTACATCCTGGCCCATGAGAACGCTGTCCCTCTCTGGAGATCCCTGATGGGACCCACTAAAGTGTTCCGAGCCCGACACAGCAACCCAGACTCCATCCGAGGTGCCTATGGCCTCACGGACACCAGGAACACAACCCATGGCTCAGGTAGGCCTGACATTCTTGGATGGATCTTGGGAGGCAGGAATGGTGGTGTTTTGTTTTCCTGTGCTTTAGTTCTGGGGCCCCAAGTGAACGATTTGTTCCCTTCTGCAGACCCCACGCACACCTGGCCAGGTGCAGCCTCGCCAGGTGCCTTTGGAGTCCAGCACGCGTTTGTGGTGGCAGACCACAGAGCAGAGCAGGGCATGGCATCTCCCTCTCATTGCCTTTCCCTCTGTTTTGACAGACTCGCCGGCCTCAGCCAGCAGAGAAATTGCCTTTTTCTTCCCCGAGTTCGATGAGCAGCGCTGGTACGAGCAGGAGGAGCCCCGGCTGCGCCGTGGGCAGCTGCACCACAGCGCTGAGGAGTGCGCACACTGCGTGCTCGGGGCGGAGGAGGCAGAGGTGACCTGAGCTACCCGTGCTGGGGTTTGGTTTGGTGACCCAGCAGCACCTGTGGGGCACTCTCTTGGGGCAGCAGACTCAGAGCTGTGCCGTGTTTCAGGGAGTGTGGGAGAGGAAGGGCCTCGTGCACGTTGTTCTGCCTGAGGTTGGGTTGTGCCACCTGGGATCGGATTGTTGCTGTAGCAGGCAGATGCTGGGGGGCTGTAGGAAGAATTCCCCCAGCAGTGCTCATGCTGACAGAGTCTGGCCGTGCAGCTCACTGACCCCCTGAGTTGGTTTAGGTGTGAACAGGACAGGTGAGTTGGTCAAGGGCCAGGTGAGGGATGGGTTGCCTGTTCCAGGTGGGATTGGCCTGGGTTTGCTGATGGGAAGCCTCAGGGTCTCCCTTCTGGCTATTCCCACAGTGCCTGAGCGAGAAAAAAAGGAAAAAGAGCATGAAGAAAGGCATTAGCAGGGCAAGATGAACTGTCCTGTCCTTGCTTACCTCCAACTGGGCTAGGAAATGAAGAGCTTTCCAACAGCTCTTCATGTGAGACCACTTGGAGCCTTCAGTGTCCATGGCCTGGCTGGGCACCGGGGCAGTTCCGTGTCCTTGGGAAATGCAATGGACAAGGCCATTGAATTACTCAGATGTGTGATGGAATGATGACAGGGTGGTGCAGGAGGCCTTGGTTGGGGGGTACAGAGCCAGGTCCTGGCAGGATGACTCGTGTTTCTCTGTGATGCTGTGTGAGATTTGTTCCTGGACGGGTTTCAGTCCATTTATGCTGGCTGCCTGTGGGTGCCTCACAGTGCTGCTGTTTTAGTTACAGTGCCTTGTTGTACTGAGGGAATTTCCTTTGGGCAGTCCCAAATGCTCAGGCTGGGGAGGGTGTGCTGTGCTGTGCTTGGGGCAGGAAAGCTGAGCAGCATTTACCAGTGCCCCAGGACATCCCACAGCCAAGGCAGGGACTCTCCAGGTGCTTCCAGAGCTCTGTGAGGTGTTGGGTACTGAATGACAATGCTTTGTGGTGGGCAGCACTGCCCAGAGCTGCCGTGGTTAAACTCCTCCTGTCTGGGATGAAATGGTCGTTGTTCTGTTCCAGGTACAGATCCAGGGATCTGCGGGACATCAGTGCTGTCCCTGTGCTCAGCAGTGTCCAGAGTGGATCTGCTCAGGATCCTGTGTGTCTTCACACAGGTCTGAGAGCTGCTGTCCCCAGTGCTCTTGATACGTTACTGATATTTTGTCAGTTGTTTTATTGATTCTTGGAGATTTTGCTCAGATCTATGTTTTTCTTGTAACTATTAAACTTTACTATTTTTCACCTTTCTTCTTTTTTGTTGCGCTTTTCTTTTTGGATATTCCTTGGGAATATCACTAACTGATAATTCCTGGCTCACCCTTGCCATTTTTGAAGTTTTGGTGTTTTTTCCTTCGCACTTGCAATGTTTACATTTGGGAAAAGGGCCCTTTTGAACATTGCCCGTGCAGAGAGCTCTGACAGCAGGATTGTCACAGAGTGACACCACCTCACAGCCACTGTGATTCAGGTACCTCTGGGTCTCATCTTGACATTGCCCTGGTCCTGTACCTGAGCACAGGTGCTCACACTGGGCAGCCCATTGCCCCAGACAGAGGATTTGTTGTGTGGATCTAAAGCTGTCCAGCAAACATTATCAGAGACCTGAGGTTCAGACACTTGGTGTTTGATGCAGGAATCAGTGTCCAAACTGATTTGTCCAAGGAAGTCTTACAGAACGTCACAGGTAACCCTGCTTTGAGGAATTTTTTTTTTTTCCATTTTCTTTTTCCCTTCCTTGTAAATACCCAGTAAGTGATTTTTCACTTTTCCAATGGTGCTTGTCCCATCCCTGGCAGTGTCCTGGGCTGAGCTGGATGGGCCTGGAGCAGCCTGGTGTAGTGGGTGACATCCCAGTTCAAGGCAGGGGCATGGAGCTGGATGAGCTTTATGGTCCCTCCCAGCCCAGGCCATTCCGTGCTGATGGCTGTGTTACAGCAATAAATCAGTCTCTCAATTTGTCCCCAACTGAGACAATGTGGCAGCTCAGTCCAGGTGTGAAGGGCAGTTTGAGATCCCTGTTTTCTCCTGGAAGGTGCAGGTCCCTGCTTCCCCTGTGGGGCAGGTGCACAGGGCTGTCACAGCTGTGTCTGCAGCAGGTTCTGCCCCAGGTCCTGCTGCAGAAGCACTGCCTGGGGCCACAAGGCACCTGCAGGGACAGTTCAGGTGTGCAGCTGGGTCAGGGTCTCTCACAGGGATGTCTGAGTTCTGGGCCTAAACTTGATCTGCTGTTGGAAGAATTGAGCAGGTTTGTGTCAGCACTTGGGGGAGATGACACAGCTTGGCCTGGGAAGAAGGGAAAGAGAGGCTTCAGAAGGAAATCAGTGCTGATCCCAGCCCAGGCTGCTGATCCCAGCCCAAGCCTGGCTCAGTCCCTCCCACCATGGGCAGAACCCTCTCAGCTTGAGAAATTTCACTTGGTTTATTTTTTTAACACAAATTTTTAGTTACTGATTCAGATACCAAGGAAAACCCAAGACAATGATTAAAGAAACAGCTGGGGAAACACCTTTCCACTACTTTCCCAGGTTCAGCTTCAGTCCAGCATCTTTTCTCCCCTCTTTCCCTGCAGGTTCTGCCCAGTCTCTCCCAGTCTCTGGCGGAGGTGACTCAGCACAGGGGTCTGGGCTGGGCTTTGCTTTTCTGCCTGTTCTTTCTTGCTCTTTACTTGTTTACTCACTCATGGCACACCCACAGGCTTCAGTCCCTCAGGTGTGTACTGGCTCTGCCATGGTCCTTCCCTGGGCTCGTCCCTTCAGGGAGAAATGGGCCAGTGGGAATTTCATGAAGTTTGTAGAGGAAAATGCCACATCCTGCACCTGGGCAGGGATGTTTCTATTTGCCAACACTCACCTGAGGGACCAGAGAAGTACCTGGCTGTCCTGATGGGCCATGAGCCACCCCTGAGCCAGCAATGCACCTCCATGGTCTGAGAGCATCCTCAGTCCCCCAGGGACCACTTGCCACAGGTAAGGGAGATCCCATTCCCCTCCCTGGGGCACAGGTAAGGCCACTTCTGGAGCACTGGCACCAGTTTCAGGCTCCCCAGTGCAAGACAGCCTGGGCAGAACTGGAGTCCAGCATTAGAAGTCTCAGGTTAGGACATCTGAGAACCTGACAGGTAAGGAGGGGCTGGGTGCTGAGACTGCTCAGATTTAGGAGGTCAGTGGGGTTTTTTGATGAAAATAATAAATAAATAGAATTCTCAGGTGTGAGCAGTGAAAGGAACCTCAGGTGTCCCAGGAATGGACACAAGGCAATGGAAACAACCTGAAACCCTGGCAATTTCACTGAGACAAAAAACCCTCTTTGATTGTTTTTATACTCCAAAGGTGATAAAATAAGGTCTGGAGTCCCTATGCCAAGGCAGGGCTTTGGGCTCAACACCCTCCAGAATTCTTTCTGTGCCCCTGGGCCGCAGGTGTGGACCCCAGGGTGTTGCTGCAGTGGCAGGGGATGCACAGGTGCCACGTGGGCACCTGGACAGCAGGTCAGGCCTCTCCTTCCTCCAGCATGGCCCTAATTTGTACCAGCCCCACCTGGGGGGCTCTCTTGCTGTTCAGTATTTTCCTCTCTGCAGCTGATCTGCCCTTTTCCCCACAGCCTGTGTCCTGCTTTTCCCAGGTCTGGGGATGAGAAAAAACAGATATAATGGGAATAAAGATAAATTTACCTCTTCAGTATTGACTGCACTTGTCTCTGCTAACACTGTGTCTCACTGTACAGAGCTAGAGACAAGGGTGTTGTAAATGGCCAAAGACTTTGTGGATCTGATCTTGTGTCAGGCTGTGGGTTTTCACATGGAAAAGACAAGGAGCCTGGGAAAGCAGCCACAGAATCAAATCCCAGGCAAACAGAAGTAGTGGTGTTCAGGGAAGGCTGGGCCAGAGACATCTGATCCATCCCCACACTGAAAGTACCAAGGAATTAGCAAACAGTCATCTCAGATTTGGGGATCACAACCCTGCTGTCCACAGTTTTCCCACAGATCTGCTGCACAAAGCAGCAGGAGCAAAGAGTGAGAGAAACATCAAACTGCAGGAAAAATCCTCATAGATTGGGGCTCATAGTTTTCTCCCTAGCACAGAAGATAAACACGCTCCCACCTCATGCCCCAGACAGGCCAAGCATGGACACTGACCAAATGTAACTTTGACCTTGATGTGGTGACATGGACCAGGAAAACTCCGTGACAGACCATTCTCCTGTGTGTACAGACAAGCCAACCACATTGGCTCCTCCTCACCTGCATCCAGACAGCCACATCTCTGTGATACACTGTCCAAAGCCCTGGCAGACTCCAGGAAGAACCAATTCTAATCTCTCCATCAGATCCTGATCCCGATTATCAACATGTCCAGGACTTGATTGGCCCCTCCATTCACATGTGACTATTGAGCACTTTTATTAGCCAGTATAATGCTAAATAAATATAATAATAAATAATGCTCCCCTGCCTTCCAACATGTTCCAGATAAACAAAGCATGGTGCTGTTTCTCCTACAGCATCCAGGGAAAGTTAAAAGCCACAAGTTGTGCAAGACTGCTGCTGCTGGAGCTGAGTATTTAAATTTGACAACTTCAGCCTCCTGGTGGAAGTGCACTAATTGGCCTCAGGGGCAGAGTTGGTGCCCACAGCTGCATGAGGAGCCTCAGGGCTGGCTCTGTGCAGCCAGGGACAGAGCTCTGGGGAGAAGGAGACAGGCAGCAGGTGCCACAACTGCCCAGGAAGGACCATGAGCAACCACGAGGCAAGTGCTGCACAGCGGTGACAGGAGGGACTTTCCTTGGTGCTTTCTGAGCACCAGTTGGCCAGGAAGAGCCAGGCTGACCCCCAGGGCTGGTGCTGGGACCACACTTCCCATTTCCAGGCCCCTGCAGGTTTTGGACCTCCCTGGACTGTGCTGTGCAAAGATGATGCACCAGGGTAGGAGGCCACTCACTCCATGTTTTGTGAGTGCAGTGTTTGAGCTTCTGCAAACATCAGCACACTACAAACACATGTAAATCAGTCAGATTTGGCCAGTTTATTGTTAGACCATAAAACTGCAACCCTTCTTGCCCAGTCTTCTTAAACACAAGTGTAAATTACACTGTACAAAAGCTTGAAACAGTACAATTTTCTTCAGACAAAAAAATCTCCTTGCCAAGAGTTGGGAGAGGAGTCTGGCAGGAATCTATGAGCTCTCCCATGAGATGTAGGGTGAGACTGTTGTCCTGTCTTGGATAGGCCAAAGTAGAAATGCCAAATTTAGCTTACTCCTTGCCTGGTTCCATTAACAGGTGGCCCTGACAATTTAGCTAAAAGTAATTTGAAAAATCCTGAAAGAAGTGCTTTTCCTGAGAAAATGATAGGGAGAACTCCCTGAAATATTATTTTTGGAAAACCTGGTGAGCGTTTTCATTCCAGTGTCAGACTTGTGCTGGTGGGCAGGGGCTGCTGGTCCAAGCCATGCTCTGAGCAGGCCCTGGTAGCAGAGGTGGCTCAGGCTGTGACTGTGCTCATCTGTGGCCAGGTGAATGCTGAGAATCTCCAAGATCAGAGTCCAGGGCCTCTCAGGGCCCTTATCCAGTGCCCAAAGCATTTTTCCCCGAGATCCAGCGAGGGTGTCTCCTGTTCCAGCTTGTCCAAGTTGCCTCTCTGGTCACCATGCAGTTGTGAGGAGAGTCTGTACCTGTCACCTCTTCCCAATAACATCAGACACCTGCAGACCATGGTCAAGGCTCCCGTTTCCTCGCTCCAACAACAGTGGGACTTAGGAGAAAATCCTACAGAAGAGTTCCCATGGCGAGTTTTAAAAATGTGGTGCTAGAATCACAGACTCTCAGATTGACTTGGGTTGAAAGGGACCTTAAAGCTCCTCGAATTCCATCCCCTGCCATGGGCAGGGACATCTTTCTCTGGACCAGGTCGCTTCACACCCCATCCAGCCTGGTCTTGGACACTTGCAAGGATGGGGAAGCCCAACCTGAGAAGAAAAGGAGAACAAAAGCACAAGCTCTAGGTTGTATGAAATCTGTTGGAACTGCTGTCTGGGTGACACCTGCAGGACAGGACAGTTTTAGTGCCATCAGAACTGCAGCTGAGGCAGCCAAAACCACCAAGGGGAAAAAACTGAGCATGAAACTCTTGCAGGGAGAATCGTGGCTGTTAACAACCCACTGAGCCAGGAGGTTAACACCTCCTGAGCCGGGCGTAGCTGCAGGGATCCGGGCCCAGAGGCTGCCTGGGCAGCAGCAGGCAGAGCAGGGATGAGGGCAAGGAGGGCACACATCAGAGCAGCAGCAATGTCAGGGAAAGCAGATCCTGCTGTTTTTCCTGTCAGGGAAAGTACCTGCCCAGGCCACCAGGTTCAGGGGGAGGTCACGCTCTACCTAGAGGGCAGGGACAAGTGGAATGCCACCAGTATTTGTCTGGGCATGTGTCCTGTGGAACATCCTCATCATTTATAGGAAAGAGCAAACAGAGTGTTCTCCTGCCGGGGTTGTGGGTGACACAAATGAAGGGGACCACTGCTCCAGGGCAGGGCCAGAAGGACATGGACAGGCTGGGAAATGGAGCTAGAAGGAACTGGTGAAATTCAGCAAAGACAAATGCCAGGTCCTGCATCCAGGAAATAAAAATATACCATCAATCTCAGTCAGTGAAGAGAGGTCAGTGAAGAGCCCCCAAAAAGGCTAGGGCTGGAGCCCCACACTGAGAGCAGGGGCTGGAAGTGCTGAGTGGATTCTGTCTGCTGGAGGAATGGCTTTGGGGACACCAAGTAGCCATTTCTGTGCCAGTCCCTGAAGGGAGGTTATCCCAAAACCTGCACATTAAAGCAGGACATGGAGGGAGGAGGAGGAGCAACAGGAAAAATCCAGACAAACCCAAACATTTTCTTGTCCTCATCCTCAAAGGAAGCATTTGTGCCTGTGTGGAGACCAGGACCAGCTGGCAGGGAGCTGTGATTCAAACAATGGTGGTTTCTGCTGGAGAAAGAATTCTTGAACAGGAAGGTGAATCCCTCAAAACAAGCAGGGAAACAAGACTGGGAGAAGTTCCTGGTGTTACAACAGTGCACTCGGGTTTGGGAGATACAACACATGCCTGGAGAAGGTAAATAAAGAGTCTGATTTTCAAAAGTGACAAGTATTTATAGGATCTGGGCCCAGTCCTGAAGGCTGCATACCCAATTTGAGCTATTTGGTTTAAAAACCAACTCTCTTTACATTTCACAAGTTCATGGAGATTTAATTTACTGCTGGACACCGCTGGCCAGGTTTGATATCCATCAGGAGACCAGAGGGGGAGACAAACAGTGATATTTCTTATCCTAAAGGCTGTTGCAAAGATGTGGACTACCAGAGCTAAAGTTTCTGGCATCTGGGGATATTTAAGTATATTTTAATATTTGTGCCAAGTATTGGTGATCTCAGAAAAGTCCCTGTTCAAATATCAAAACGGGAGGAGGTTTCTCCAAGTGCTACCAGCATGTGCCTTCCCTTAAACCTTGGGAGAGTGGCCAGGTTGTATTGGAATGCTATGGCACCAAGATTCTGTGTGAAACAAGGAAATGCTCACCATTGCCACAAGAAAAAGGTGTAATTTTGTAAACTCAAAGCAAAAGAGTGAAAAGGTCCCATTGTCGTGGCCCCTCGGCCCTGCTAGCTCAGCTGCCCTCAGCTGAGAGCTGCTCAAAGCAGGCAGAGCCCAGAGTCACTGTTCAGGTACACACAGGACACAGAGTTACAGATACAAACACACAGAGACAGACAGACAGACAGACAGAGACACACACAGAGAAACACAGACACACACAGAGACACACACACAGAGTGACACACACACAGAGACACAGTCAGACAGACACACAGAGTCACACACACACACACACACAGAGTGACACACACAGACACACAGACACAGACAGACAGACAGACAGACACGCACACAGAGTGACACATGCAGAGTGACACAGACACAGACACACAGTCACAGTCACAACTGCTCTCTTTTTAACACTTGCTGCTTATCTCCTTCAGCCCCAGACACCCTCTGACCCGCATTTCCCTTCACTGAGGCTGCCATTCCCTTGGTATCTGTGCTGGATTTCCAAACAGGGTGTTCATCCCCATCTAGGCTTGTAGCCTACACTTTACCTACTTCCCAGAAGGCATTACAGTTCAGCCTCTCATTTCTTGACATTCCATCTCCAGAGCTTATGCTTGGAGCATCTCCTACTGCCCCATCATCAGGAACAGAAGCTGCAAGGACACCACAGTGGGACAAAACTGCTTCCCTGCTGCAGAAACACCACGGTGCTGTCTCGACCTCCAGATTCAATCTCCATGGCAGTCTTCATTTCCTGGGGTTCCCACTTTACATTTTCACAGCACTACATGGTGAACTCCAGCTAAGCTTACTCCTTCTATCAGGAATAGCTCCAGGCCCAGAGCAGGCAATGTTCACCCAGCCTGAGCCAGAGACATCTCTCTGCTGTGCCCTTCAAACACACTGGGCACTGCTTGGTGCCTTCTGTGTCCAGTCATGCCCACTGCCAGGTCTCTGTCCCACCTGTCCAAGTCCTGTCCCAGGCCTCTGAAGCACATTATCTCCTCCAGAGAGCTGAGTGGGCATGGTTAGCATATGTGGAGAGGGCACAGGGGAGTGTAGGTGCCATGCAGTCACCTCATGCTGTGCCCCTACAGCTGTGGTGCTGCCAGCTCGGCCAAAGGCACCTCTCTGCTGACAATGGTGGGTGCAGGCACCTCACAGCCCTGCAATAGGTAAAATGGGGCTGTAGGAAGGACTTGGAGCCCAGGAATTGCAGCTCCCAGCCCCTCCAGCAGCCTCCTCCCATGCCCAGGTGCTGCAGCCCAGATGCCTCAGAGCTGCAAGGCTGGAGCGGAGCCCAGCACTGGTCTGCACCTGGCACAGCCTAGAGCAAGGCAGGAGGGCAACGTGGGTCCTGTGTCAGAAGGGCTCGGTCCCGAGGGCTCAGATCCCACTGGTGCAGGCTGGCGGGTCCTTGCTCCTGTCACCAAACAGGAGCCACCTCTGAAAGCCTCTCCCCAGGGCCCTAGAGGGTTAAAAGCTTCTGCTGTGCTCACAGACAGCATTGAGGACACATGGGCTTCTCGTCATGCAGGTAAGACAAACACCTGGGGCATGGCTGAGACATGGAACAGAGGACAGCACCTGGGGACAGTTTACTAAGGACTAGGTGCCATCCAGTCTCTGCTCTTGGCTGTGGAGGTGAGGAGGGGTGGGAGGCAGCGCTTCACCAGGTCCTTGTCAGGGCTCCTGGGTGGTCTGGGCAGGCTGTGGCTGCTGCTGCTGCCTCCAATAGAAGCATCCAGGTCTTTCCAAGAGAAATGAATGCCGTGTTGCTATCTGCTCCCTCAGTTCAGACATCCCCTCACACTGGGCTTTGGCTGTGCCCAAGGCTCAGGTCCCCACCTCCCAGGGCTGAATGCTCCAGGCTACCTGCTCTGCTCACCTGACTGAGTACAGATGCAGTGGCTTAGTGAGGAGAACCACATCCTCCTGCAGCAGCAGCTTCCCTGGGTGGGTACGGAGCACACGAGCAGAGCTGGGTCTCTGGGTGGCTCATATGTCAGCGTCACAAGGGTCCCTCCCATCTGCCGAGGGAAGGACTCAGGAACCTGGCTTGCACTGGTGGCATCTGTGTTCCCTCTCTGCTCCCCATCCAGCCTCTCTGGCCTGGGCAGAGGTGTGTGTACCTGCTGTAGTACCTGCACAGGGTAACACCTGCTCAGGCTGCAGTTACATGGCAAATGGCCTTCAGTGCAAGTGAGAGAGGGAGGAAAAGGGTCAAGCAAGGTGGAAGCTCTTTCCAGGCTCATTCCTGTGCAGTCCAAGTGGGACAGGGAAATTCTTCTGCCATATCTTCCTATTCCTTGGTGCAGGATGTCTGAAGACAAATGGATTAAGTGTGTCATCTCTGAACTGTGCTGTGTTTGCTGACTGCTGCATCACTTCACACCAGGGTGAAAGTCAGGGTCATTCCTGACTGCTCCCTAGAGTTCCATGTCCAATCCAGTCCAGATTTATCAGCACGGGGCGGGCACCAGCTGAGCTCTCCAGCCCCTGCTGTCTCTCCTGCAGTGACATTAACCATCCCCTGCATTCTGTGACGCACAGGGTCACTGCTGTGCACCCATGGTCCATGCAGGACATGCAGAATTAAATCAAGGTTCATTTCCCCCAGTGATGGGCTCACATCCCTCTTGCCCACCTGCTCTTTTTGCAGGTGTTGAACCCCAGCTTGGAGCATGAACAGGTGACTAACCCTTATATGCCCAACCTCCGGCTATTGAATTTATTCACATTTTTATCACTCTGGTCCCTGAAGTTCCCTATTCCTCCTATGCAACAGGCAGGTCCCCACTTTTGCAGTGCCAGGTTCACCTGTCAGCAGCCTCCTGCCTCTGATGAACAGGTCAGTAGGAGAAGCATCCAGGCAGGTCCTGGGCAGAGCCTTCCCCTCTCACCCCACACAACAGGGTACCTCACAAACCAGCTGCCTGAGTGCTGTGACAGTCACACAGCCCGAATTTCCAGTGAGCACAGATCCACGTGCAAGCTGTGTGGCACTGCAGCAGGGACAGTGGGAGGAAGAAGGCAGTTCCTGGGGGAATGCACCCTGGGGTCCCCCAGCATTCACCCCCTGGGACCCTCTCCCAGTGGCACTGGGACAGGCAGGCTGGGCTATCCCTTCATCAAAATCTTTCTGTCTCAGGCTGGAGCTGGAAGAAGAGCAACGGTCTAAGATTTCCAGACCATTGGATTTTACAGTCGTTGTGTCCCTCTCCAATATGTGCAGAATTAATAATTTAAGAAACCCCGAAGTATGCAGAATAAGTAGTTAAAGAATTTGTTGATATGTGCAACTACTTGAGAGTTTGCCCACTCAGAGGTTTCCCAGCCTGGCACATCCTGTAGGGTGTGACAAGTTAGGATGTCACTGTGCCATGCAAGGAAGAACTCATCTTCTGACTGAACATTTTCCTGTGAAAGTTAATTTTTTTATTAAATGTTGAAAAACTAGCAAGTGAAAGAGAATTGAATCAGAACTTATTTCTGCTTCTGCTTAGCAAACCCTGGTGTTGCTCCCAGTGCACAGGGAGAAAATACTGTCAGAACAGGATAGTCTTCAGCTGGAGGACCAGAAAGTTATGAATGAGACAGAACTGACAATGGAGCAATTCTAACAGGAAAAAGTGCACAATTTTAACAATGCTATGACAGTTTCTTGTGGTAAGCAGCTATAAGGAACAAACTCTCACCAGAAGCAGTGAATTCTCCAGCACTTAATGTTATAAATGCATGACTCATGCACAGATACAGGCTTTGGGCAGGGAAATTGAAACCAAGTTAATGGGTCTAAGTCAGGGGAACCAACCTGAAATTAAATCAGATTGTTTAATCTCCTGAACAGACATGACAATTCTGTTGCTAGAAGTACTTTTATAAAGAGGAAAGGGGATGCTTTACTTTTTATTTATTTCCATTTTTTGGTCTATGCCCACTGAAGCACCTTGGCCCCACCCATGGTGTCCATGGCATGGGCAGAGGGGACAGCAGCAGCCCTGGCCATAAGTGCCCAGCACATGCCTCCTCCATCAGCCCTTGGCTGAAGTCCTGAACTGTAAATGCTTCCTCGTGCCTCCTCCATCTCTTGTACATGGTGATCACAGCTCCATGTGACAGTGAGCAAAATCTTTGTGTCAGGATTAAAGTTGAAATAGGATGATGGAAAAAAGATTGGGAGTTACAGGCCAGGGGAAACCTGATGGCTTAAATTTTTGTGTTAAACCACAACAATTTTCCTGTGGCTCAACAAACCCCATGTGATGAGTTGCTCTTTATTGGAAACTGTACTTTTGTAAGTGGAACCCCTGCTTTGTGAGAGTTGGTTATTACAGAGAAGGAAACAGGATTAAAAAAATCCATTTTTAAACTGGTGCATGGTGATGCCATATTCCCTGCCCACGGCTTAGTGGCTGTGGTATCTAGGGAATGCTGCGACCTGTTTATTCACCATAAATACATCCAGGAGGGGGAGAGACACATGCTTGGAACAGTCAGGACTAGGGGCTGTGTTGGCAAAGAACTCCAAGAGGTGCAGGTGGGTGCCCCCTGCTCTTGGCATTTTCTGTGTGCTTCTTTTGCAGTCAGGTACCCAGCACTGGATGGCAGCTCTTTGGACTCCAAAATCCCAGTGTCTGTGAAACCTGAACTTGGGAAACTTTCAGCCACTAGGGAGATGGGATCACAGCCATATCACTAGTGACCCCCCTTGCTTCATGGGGGCTGTGCTCTAGTCCCCTGGCTCACAGACCCCAACCCCCAAGCCATCACTTCTACCCAAAGACTGACACAGCTTGCCTCATGGCAGGTATGAACCAGACACAGGTGACCGAGTTTGTGCTCCTGAGCTTTTCCCACGGCCGGCCCTTCCTCTTTGTTCTTTTCCTGGCCATTTACCTGGCCACGCTGCTGGGGAACTCCACAATACTCTCCCTCGTGTCCCTGGATCCCCACCTCCACAGCCCCATGTACTTCTTCCTTAGTCACCTGTCCTGCCTAGACCTTTGCTACTCATCAGTGACAGTGCCCAAGATCCTGGCGAACGCTCTGCGCCCACAGGCGACCATCTCCTATGGCGGGTGCCTGGCACAGGCGTTTTTCCTGATGTGGTGTGCAGGGGCCAAGTGTGCACTGCTGGCCCTCATGGCCTGTGACCGCTGTGCTGCCGTGTGCCGGCCCCTGCACTACACCCAGGCCCTGAGCCCCAGCACCTGTGCCACGGCTGCTGCCGGCTGCTGGCTCTGGGGGCTGCTGGACTCGGCTCTGCACACCCTCCTGGCAGCCCGGCTCTCCTTCTGCGGGTCTGCCCGGCTCCAGCACATCTTCTGCGACGTGCCACCGCTGCTGGGGGCCACCTGCAGCAACACCCGCCCCAATGAGCTGGCCCTCCATGTCTCCAGCATCTTTGTGGGACTCGGTCCTTTCCTGCTTGTTATAATCTCCTACCTTTGCATCCTGGCCACCATCCTCAGGATGCCACTGGCCACCAGCCGGCGCAAGGCCTTCTCCACCTGCTCTGCACACCTGCTCGTGGTCACCATGTACTTCGTGACAGCCAACCTGAACTACAACCGGCCCAGCTCGGGCTACTCCCCGGCAGCCAACACGCTGGTCTCCGTGTTGTACTGCATCGTCACCCCCATGCTCAACCCCCTCATCTACAGCCTCCGCAACCAGGAGGTGTGGGGGGCCCTGCGGAAGGCTGTGCGGGTGAGTGGCACTCCAGGCTCCCCAGACAACAATGCCTGAGCCACACCAGGGCTGCCACAGGCTGCCAGCACAGCGCTGGCATTGCAGTGTCCAAGTATGGGACATCTGTGACAGCACAGCAAGCCTGGGGTTCCCACCCAAGCACATGGCACGCTGCCATCACTCATCTCACCCTCGGCACATCACTGATAGCAGAATGGCAAAATAAAGTCAGGAACAAGGCTACAGGTTCAGGATTCTGTCTTTATTTTCCAGATGCTATGTGCTGAGCTCTGCACAGGACCTGCTGCAGCTGTGCTACTGCAAGGAAAGCCTGCAAAAAGCAAATTCATGTGGTGCCAGACATGTGCTAGCCCTGAGCATGGCTATGAGCTCTGCCTCAGGGCTGCCCAAGGTCTTGAGTCAGGCCCCGTGCAGAACAAGGGCAGTGCCTTGCAGTGCAAAACTTAGCCTAGGCTGTCCCACCATTCACCGTCCCTACATGCCTTGTTTTTAAATCTGATATCTGCTGGGTTTCTCCAGGCTGCCAGGGAGGCTCTGCAGCACTTGGTACATAAGCACAGCGGCTTGCACAGGCCACCCACAGCCTCAGTGCTACAGCAGACATGGAGGTCTCAGCACTGAACTGAGAGCTGGTGGCACTGAACTCCTCATCAGAAAGCTTTGCTGTATGGCCAGAAAGATGTCCCTGTGCAGCTGTTGTGTGTGGTGTGGCTCTGGGTGACAGTGGCTGAGGACTGGCTGGGGATGTGGGGCTGCCTCAGTTCTCTCTTCCAGCCGGGGTCCAAGCTGAAATGATTCTGTGGATGTGTGGGCAGTGGCCAAGTCTTCAGGTGCACGTGGGGCACAGCCGTGTCCAGCACTGTTGCAGAGCCAGGAGCAGGGGCTCACTGGGGCAAGCGAGATGACACAGGCAGGTCACACCTGCAGTCACACTACCTACGTTGGCTGGCTCCAAACATGTTCATCTGTAGCTCAGTTACCAAGAGATACCCAACAATATCTAATCTGTTCCCAAAGAAATCCACTGGAGAGTCAGAACTGGGACAAGGAGGCACAAGCCTTGCTGGGAGCAGTTTGTCATTTCTTAGTGCACAACACATGCTGATTTTACTCCTCAGGGAAAGAAATGTTTCTGTAGCCCAACTGTTTCTCCTATCCAGACAGGCTGTGGGCCCCTCAGCCCTCCTTGCTATATATATCCCTCTAGGATTATAAAAAGTCCTTGAAACACCCTCAGTCCAGCATCACTGGACACACCAGAGGCTGACCAATGAACCCCTTTCAGAACAGCCCCTGTAAAGGGACAACAGGAAACACAGCAGAAACCACACAAGGGAAAAGACTGGGGAAGTTACCTCAGAGAAACCAAAAACCCAAAGCATTCCAAACAAAACCCCCAAAGCTAACCAACCAGAGACTCAAACAAGAAACCTCTGGAAAAGTTACATTAAAATTGATAATTTTTAACCTGAATGCCAATGCACTTTTCCTGTGGCAGACAGACACAGCCTTTGGGTTTTCCCAGGATCAAACACTGAGCAGGAAATCCATACTCCTGACCATGTAGTACAGGCTTGGTCAACTGCTTGGGTAGTCCAGAACTCACTTGCAAACCACACTGAACTCTAAAGCTTTAGTGCCTCTGCACACACTACTGGCAGTGGCAGTGACAGTGACTTGGGTGTGCTCCCACAGCCCCTCAGGTGCTGTTCTACTCATCTGTCCCTGGTTTATTCCTGCTGTGATGGTAGCTGCATCCCACAAAGGAACAATTCCCACAGCTGAGCATCCACCTAAGAGGTACTGGCTTGAGGGAGGGCTTTGTATTTCTGAAAAGTGTTTTAAACATTAGCAATAAGATGTTTCCTCCTGTGCAGCTTCCCACCTGCCCAGACTTTTCCCCACATCTGTGATGAAGAGTCAGGGGGCATTTGCAGGAGCCTCCAAAAAGCACAGGGGACATGAGCTGTCACAGAATCACCGGGACACAATTCGAGCCAGGACAGAGCAGAAGCTGTGAGGGAGGGCACAGACAGACAGACAGACAGACAGACAGACAGACAGACAGACAGACCTGTGCCCAAAAGGGGCACACAGACCTTGTTTCTCTGGTCCATGCTGTAAACATGGCTTATCCTAAATATGAAAACCCTTTCTCGGAATAAACACAAAATTGGCTTTCCCAGTGCTCTTTTCCTTGACCCTTGATTAGCATGAGATCCAGGGCCACAGAAACTGACAAAGGTCCCACAGCTCACATCCCTTCTGCCTTGCCTGGACTAGATTTGGTATTTCTGCTCTGGGAACTGCCCCACTGGGAACAGGACACACTCCTGCAGGCTTGCTGGCTGACTGGTGGGGGAACCTAGATAGAAGAGACCTTATGCTCTTAAGACCATAAGAAGAAGAGATTCATATGCTCTTAAACCACCCCATCTTTCCCACCTGGAAGTGGATGGGAATCAAAATCCTCTTGGACATAAGACTAAACATTCCCTCTGGCACTACCAGTTTGCTCTTTGACATTTCTCTGAATGTGGATATACCAAGCTGAGCCAAATGAAGCTGATAACAAGGGAAAGGCTGAAGCAGAGAGAGGCTGCCATGATTTGACACTGGCCAAATGCCAGGCACCCACAAAAGTCACTCACTCACCCTCCCTGCCACAGATGGGAAGAGGAGGGAAAAAATTAAATGAAGAGTTAATGAGTTGACATAAGGACTGTGAGAACACACTTCACACCATGGTCTTCACCATGGCTACAGAGGAATCTTGGCTCTGGCGCCTGGAGCACCTCCTGCCCCTCCTTCCCCACTGACCCTGGGGTTTCCATTTAGGAAAAAAAGAAATGTGCCCACTTTGCTTTGATTTTCTTCTTAAATATGTGATTCACAGAGGCAAGAAGTGGAATGTGTTGGTTTTGCGTGGCCTGGTTTTTGGTAGGAGGGAGGCTCCTGTGAGAAGCTGCTGGAAGCTTCCACCATGTCTGGCAGAGCCAATCCCCGATGGCTTTGAAGATGGACATGCTGCTGGCCAAGGCTGGGCCAGTTAGAGATGATGACAACAACTCTGTGATAACAGATTTAAGAAGAATGTCAAAATAAAGTGAGCAGCAATTTGAATTTCAGTTAGAGACGAGGAGGAGGAGGTGAGAGCATGTGAGGGAAACAACATGGAGACACCAAGGTCAGTGGGGAAGGAGGGGCAGGAGGTGCTCCAGGCACCGGAGCTGAGATTCCTCTGCAGCTGTGGTGATGACCATGGTGAAGCAGCTGAGTCCCTGGGGATCCACAGGGGATGCAGAGATCCACCCACAGCTCCTGGGGCTCCACATGGGATGCAGAGATCCACCCATAGCTTCTGGTGAAGGTGCCCATGCCAGGGCAGGGGGATGCCTGGAGGGGGCTGTGATCCATGGGAGACCCAGTGGAGAGAAGAGCCCCTGTTCCCAGGCCTGTCCTTGGAGGACTGCACCCCATGGAAAGAGAGACCCACACTGCAGCAGTAATAAATTCACTTTGTCCTTCTAAGTCAAGCCTGTTTTGCCCTTGGAGTGTTTTCTCCTGGTCCTTAGTTCACAAAGCCTTCATTAGATTTTTCTCTCCTCTGCCCAGCTGCGCCAGGGGAGGGTGAGTGAGTGACTTTTGTGGGTGACTGGCATTTGGCCAACGTCAAACCATGACAGAGGCAAAAGTTTGGAAGGAAGCAGCTTGCACTATGCTCATTTCATTGCAGAAGCTTCACATAATTTGCTGGGAAGAGGCCGACTCTGCCATGGCACTGTCCCCGCCACCAGCCTTCATCCACCATCTCAATGTGCGTGATTGTGTCATCAGGATCAAAAGAAATCTCATCATCTCCATCTGCAAAAATTGTCAAGAAAAGACAGTCACAATGCAAAGAGAACCCCAGAGAGAGCTGGTTCACATTCTTCCTCCTGCCTCCCCTCAGCAGGAGAAGATAGAACAAGTGCTCTGATAACCCCCAAGAGTTTACCTCACCCAAATCCCATCCAACAGCACACCTAAAGCAGAGAAAGAGCTCCCAGAGGAAAGATGAAGTTTCTCTGTTCCTATCCTGCTTTGGGCCAGCACAAGGCTCATTTTTTGCAGGAGCTGGGAGGGGCCATGACCAAGACACAGAGGTTATTCTATACCACCTCATGTCATTGCCAGGGGTGGGGGAGAGGGACTCTTGATTCCAAGGAAGACAGGATTTCTTCTGGTTGAGAAAATGTGGTGGAGGGAGCCATCCAACATTGTCTATTGTTGGACGTCTTTCCACGTGAATAATTTATTTTCTTATATTATTTATTATTAACATTGTTGCTGTTACTGTTCACTTTCTTATTGCTGTTTCCAGTAAATTGTTCTTATCTCAACCTCTGATCTTTGTCTTTTGGTGCCTCCAATTGGAGCAATTGGAGAGGGGAAGTGATGCATGTTTTTTGGTTTTTTTTTTTACTGGGAGTACTAAACTGGAGAATACCATTCCTACACCTTGACAGTTCCCAAGCCAGGTCTCATTTTGCTTCCCAGGAGGAAGAAATTCAAACCACCAAGTCACAGCCGTTTCCCCACATCCCTGTTGCACAGCCCTGCTGGTTCCCCTAAGCCCTGAGGGCAGACTCACCTCCTTGGTAATCGTAGAGAGCCACTGCGCAGATCCCAGGGCTCAGCCCCTCAGAAGCACTGCCCATGTTCCCTGCAGGACACAGGGCAGGCAGATGAGACAGAGGCTGAAGCTGCCACACAGCCCACCCTCAATGCCACCCTTCAGCCCAGCTCTGGGGAAGCACATCCAAACCCTGTCAGCAAGGACAGGTGCACCGCAGCCCAAAACAAGATGTGACTTTGCTTCCCTTCTGCAAGGAGACAGTTGGGTCCTGATCTTTCATGCCCCTCTCACAAGGAAAAGGCTGGGAATAACTCCAACCTCTTCACTCTCCATCTCTGGTACCAGCAAAGCTGCCATGGAAGCACCAACAGTGCCTGTGCAGTTTGGTCCTGTGCTTGGACAAAGGCTACCCGCACTCCTCACACCAGGACACCATCAAACCAGGTGTCAGGAGCACCAGCCATGTGAGGAACGGGCTGAACCAGAGGCACGCCCAGGCCCCAGTGCAGCACTTTCCCAAAGCCAGGAAACTGCAGCAAGAGTCCACACCCAGCTTCTGCCAGGCCTGTGGCAGCCTCCTGACAGACCCCAATCCAGCAGATTCCTGCTGTCCTGTCCAGCACCCCATGCAGCTCATCTGCACCTTAGAGCTGGGCAGAGGAGTGGGACACAACCAAGCCTCCATCATCAGAAGCTGCTATCCCGACCACAGTAGACTTCAGGATAAAATTTCCCTCTGGATCTTGTCCCATACATCCAGTGAGTTTAGTGGACAGGTACAAGCTCCCCAAGACATGAGCTCTTCCATCAGTACTCACCCAGGTGGGGCTGGCTCCGGCTGGGCTCCTGAGGAAGGATCACCTCATAGTCTTCATCTCCATCTCCTCCCAAGTCATAGGTGGCATCCAGCTTTCCCAGCGGGGCTGGCAGCTCCTCATAGTCAGCACCCCCACTGGTACTGTCACAATAGTCAGAGGGCTCTGGCAGCTCCTCATAGTCTCCACCAATATCCAAATTTACACTGCAGGTGGGCTGACCCTGGCTGGGGACCTTGCACAGCTCTGCATCCAGATCTGCTGGCCTTGGTGGCAAAGTGGGTGGTACTTCTTCATCCTCCCTTTTGGCCTCCTGCCATGGGGTGGGAAAGTGACAGGGAAGTCACCTGCAAAGAACCCACCACAGGCAGCTTTTCCCTGCCTCCCAGCACCTGACACAAGGCAGCCCCTTTACTGCTGCCAGGGTACAAATGGAGCATCACCCCCTGCACACAGCTGAGCTACTCAGGCCATGCTGAACCAGCAGCTGGGATTGCTCTGAAGACCCTCAGGTGTTGAACTCTGTTCATACTTCACTACAGGCCATGCTAGAGCCACTGCACTGACCCACTCCCAGAGCTTGTCCCATGGGGTCAGGTGCTGTGCAGCCATGTCCCATCCCTATCCCAGTGCTTCCCCTTACCCTTCCAAAGCCTCTCACACCCTGTGGCTGTGTTCCACACCTTCCTGCAGGGCTGCACATAAAGCACAGCCCCTCTCAGGCGCAATCCCCTCTGCCTGCTCCCCTCCCCAGCTCTCCCAGGCTGCCTTGGCACCTGTTCTGGTGACACGGACTGGTTCCCAGCAGTGCTCCTGGGTACCCTTGCTGGCATGGCTGGCGGGGCTGCCCCAGTGTGCTCTTTCTCTCTCAGAGGGATTTTCTGCTGAACAAAAGGCAACAGACCACTCAGTCCTTTTGAACAATGGCTGTTCACATTCCCAACAGACCAACGCAGAACATTTTCCTCCACCGACAAACCTGCTCTGGGCCTGGGCACTCACAGGCTGGGGACAACAGCTGGGCAGCCCTGAGGAGGAGCATTGTGGGGAGGAAGAACTTCACTGTTAACACTCCTCTGTGCTCTGAGTGCAGCACCAGGTGGGAAGACAGGTAAGCACAGGGGCTGGGTGCCACCTCCAGCTCCACATACAGACTGCTGGGATAGCAGCGCTCGGGAGCAGTAACCACAATGTTTGCCAGGCACTAGAGGCAAAAGAAGCTGAGGCCAGAGCACAGGCACCACGGTTGGGTGCAGGTATGTCCTTATATGAGTGTTTGGTGTGCTGAGGGTCCAGTGACAACTGTGAAGCTCAGTGGCCATTCTTGGCAGATGCAGGAAAGCAGCTTAGGCAGGAGGTTACCCTCAAGAGACCAGACAGAAGGACATGCAGCTGTAAGGCTCTGAGAAAAAGTCTGTGTCATAAGTCCCGGAGTACATTGCAAGACTGCCCTGGCTCACCTGCTCCTGGTGCTCCCGGGCCTGCCGCCTCACCCGCTCCTCCCCTGCCTGCCTTCTGCTCTCCTCCTCTGCCGACTTGGCCATGTATTCAAACTGTGACCGCAGGCTGCTGGTGCCACTGGAAGCTCCTGCAATGAGACAGATGACTGACCCAGCCCTATGTCTTCCTTCCACCACCCCAAACACCCCAGAAGAAACCCAGACCTCTGCCTCTTCCAGAGAAACTTGCAGTTCAGCCTCCTTCTCCTGCCTGCCAGCACAGGTTAAACCCCCATCCCACCACAGCACACACCCACCAGCATGCTGCCACGGGGGCACTGTGAGGCCCACAGCTTCCTAAGCCTAGGGCTGGTACTCAGGTCTCACCTGCCTCCAGGGGGATGGTTTTCTCATAGCAGGAGGTGGGAGCTGCCATCTCATCAAAGCCAGCAGCACTCTGCAAGAGGAAGTGAAAGAATTGTTCAGCTTCTTGGGCAACGCTGGCTTTGGGTACTGGTGATGGCAAGCTTTGTTCCCAGGTGTGTTGGTCCTCACCTGTACACCTGCCCTGGCCCAGAAGAGGCTGTTGGCTGCAGACCCCACTTCTGACACCTCCCTACCCTGGGGATGTGCCTGTTGCCCCCCAGCCAAGGACACAGGTGTCCCTGCCCAAGAGGTGGCACTGAGAGCTGGACAGGTGCTGTGGAGCCCAGCGGGGGAGGCTGAGCAGTGGCACAGGACAACAGGGCTGGGGGCACTCCCTGTCCCACAGCAAGGAGCTGGGGGATGCCTGCAGGATCCTGGCCATCTGCTTCTTCCCCAGGCCCAGGGACACTCCCCGTGGCAGGAGGCCTGAAAGCACTTCCCTGCTGGATGCACAACTGCCTCACCTGCTGTGGGAGTGCAGTGGCACCAGCACCTGTGTGCAAACACCTGTGGCAGCACTGGCGGCAGGAGGTATGGAGAGAGGCTGAACTGGGAATAGCCTCGGTGGGGAGGGTGCAGGAAAACCAAAGAGAGATAGAGAAGAATTAAGGGTTTATCTGCTTTCAGGAGAAAACTACCCCACACAAAAAGGAACGAGCAGGTAGGAGCCACTTCTCAGCCTGACACTTTACACCAGGTGCTGCCTGCAGGTGTCACAACAGGCCAGTGGCTGACTGCAGCCATGGAGCCCCAACAGCAGCTCTGCTCTCCCTGCAGAAAACACACCTGGGCAGGCAAACCAGCCTGCAGGCTCAGAGCCAGGTGTACACAGGTCACAGCAGAGGCCTGGACATGCTGTGTATATGACAACATTTGTATTTTGTGTGAGTCTTAATCTGATGCTGAGTGTCCAGAACTTTACCAAAGGGGAGTTCAGGCTGCCTGAGGGTCTGTTACGCTTTGCTCTGGTGCAGTGAATTCAGCATTTCTCCATTCCTGAGGTCCAGTCAATCTGAAACTTAGTTACCTGCCCAAATAATCCTATTTTTTTTTTTAACCATGATTCTTTATGCTTCCATATTCTTAAAATGCACAAATTCATATTCACTTTGAGCCAAACAAGAACTGCTTATCTCCTCTCTGCATCCTGTTTCCCAAAGGACCCACAGCCCTTTTACCAAACCCTCACCTGCTTTTACATGCTGTTTTTGGCCACATACAAGATGTGCCCTTTGTCAGTGCCCCTCCATTCACAGAGAGTGCTAATCTCTTCTGAGGGCAGGACAACATTCCCTCTCTGCTGCTGGCCCAGCCCACACACGCAGCCTGGACAGGACGGTGTGGGCTGTTTTGGTGTGTTTGTAGCCTCCCCTGCTCCCTTGAGCTCCCAAGGGCAGCGAGGACAGAGCTGTACCTGGCACAGCCCTGTGCCCCTCAGCAGAGGGAGAAGGCTTCAGGGAAGGCACCCTCACTGCCTCTTCCAAATGCCTCAGAGCCCCAGGATTCACATCTTTTAGGCTATCCACATCCATGCAGATCACCACCCGCCAACAGACCAAACCTGCCAAGCACAGAACGATCCCAGTGCCTCAGTCGGATGTGACTGTAGGTGAGGCTGTGCCTGGTGTCAGCCCAAACAGAAAACCTGAACCAGCAACTTGGTGACCTCTTCTCATGCACAGCAGATCGATATATGCCAATCCCATCCCCTCTGGAGTTTGTCAAGGTGTGCAGGAAGATTTAGCACCTGAACAGACCATGAGGCACTCCTTGATAGGAGTGAAAAATTTGCAGAGGGTACCAAACAGCAGAGAAGTAAGGAGAGAGAATGCCATGAGGAATTCCCTGCATTACAGTCTCCCCAGGCTGCATCCCTCTGGTATTTTAGGCTCGGCCAGTTCCTTCTTGTCATAGCTGTGCACTGGGATCTCACCTCCACTGCGGGAATCTCTTCTCTTTCAGCTGGGCAAAAAGCAGTGATTAGGAGGAGGCAATTGCAGGCTACAGCAGTCTTACCTTATCCACTCTATCCTTCTGAACCCCATAACGGCCTCCAAACCCCCTGGCATAGTCTGTATGGAAAAAACGTTATTTTATAGTATTTTGTATTTTGTGTGCACCTCTGACTTCAGTATGCTGTGACCAGTGAAATGGGTTTGCATGTGTTATCTCTAGTTCTTCCATATTCAATGAGATACAGATAAAGCTAAGTGCCCTGGACAGTGGCTTTTAGGACTAATCCCTCCCTCCTGTCAGCTGAAGGCACAGGTATGCAGGGCTGGTGCTGCCAAACCCGAGCCCAAGGCACCAGGGTGAGGCCAGTCACCACACCTGAGTGGAGCATGACCCTGTTCAGTGAGGTCAAACTGCTGCATCCAAGGCATTCCCAGGATGTGCTCTGCCTCATTCCTCTGTGCTCACAAGAGCTTACGGTTAGGAATGTCCCTCACAGAGAAAGCACGGCAGAGTCTGGGAGTCCTGACTGAGGGACTCACATTCCAGGTCTCCCACAGATCCAAGCTCCCGCCTGCTCTGCACTTTGTGCTTTGGGGTTCACCGTGTCTCAGCTGCTCTGCAGCATGCTGGACACATTCTGTTCTCAGCAGCTGGATCTCTTCCTATGAGCCACAAGCTCCAGACACAGGTTTGTGTGTGCTCCAAGAAACTGCTACCACCTCTGGCAACATTGCCCGACCTCTTTGGGATGCGTGAGGTTGCACTTCTTCCTGATGGTCCCAGCCAAGGGCATTCTTGTCCTGACGATCCCTCTGGACCCCAAACTTCCCACCAAAGCCCACAGAATAGTCTTCAGACACAGGGATCCAGAACAGGGCATGGAAGAGAGCACACAAGGGAGGGAAGGAGACAAGTGGCAGCAGTGTGAGTCCAGGTTGTTCTCACAGGTTTTCCATGCCCGGGCCTTAAGAGACAAACATGGAACAAGGCCAGATTTCCCCACCAGTGCTGCCAGCCCTCCCTCCTCCCTGGGATATGTCACCTGCTATTAGCACCTGCCTGGGCTTCCCCTTCACCCTTCCTTTGGTGATACACTGTCCAAGATATCCCTATGCCCACAGAATTGTTCTGCCCCTCTTCCTTTAGCCTGAACTCTTTTCAGCGGCCATGCACTGTGCAATGGCTTTCCACACCTGGCCCATTCCCTGCAGCTCCCTGTAGCTCTTCCACCATTCTTGCAGGAGTTTGCAAATGCCCTGCTCAGTGCCCCACAGTCCCAGTGGGCACAGTCCCCAGCTCCTGCCCTGACCCTGCCTGCTCCCCTCCCCTCAGCTGTCTCCCCCAGCTCCCACACCTCCTCCAGCACCCCCAGCCCCGCCAGCTCACCCAGCTCCCTCAGTTTTTCCCAGCTTCCCCAGCTCACCTGGCTGCCATGGCTCACCTTTCTGAGAGTCATGCTTCTCTGCCTGGCTCTTGTAGTCAAATCCCACAGCTGCTTTGTCCACTTTATCCCTTTCCACTCCATAACGACCACCAAAGCCCTTGGAGTAATCTGAGGTGGTGTATGGGGTCAAATGCTGCCCCCAGCAAGGGGCTGGTGAGGAGAGGACAGGGAGCAGGGACCGAGTGGATAGCAGGGAGTAGCAGGATGAGAGCCCATAGGAATGGGGGCACAAGGCAAATGGGGGTCAGGGCACCAGGAGACACAGCAGGCCAGGAGGAAAGGAAAAAAAGGGATGTTCCAAGGACAGTGGGAGCTCTGTCACCCACAAAGGCAAAGCCAAGCAGAACTTGGACACTGACTCCTTCACTCACCTCCATAGCCAGGATTTCAGCCTATGGTGTGCCAGCTGAAACACAAAGGGCTGTGAGTAAGGCACAGCCTTGGGAGCACAGGAATGGCAAAAGGGCTATAGTGGAATCTCAGCTTCCACAAGGATGCACCTGACCCTGGGGACTGCCACCAAGGCTGAACCCCCCTTTCTGCAGGCTTGCTCCCTTTTTTTCCTTCTTTTATAGTTTCCTTTTAAATGAACCTGATTCAGTTCCTTCCTTGGTAATGCAGTATTCCTCACATTCACCTGAAACAGCAACAGACCATGTCCTCTCATCTTCTCTCTGGTGCAGAATATTTAAAATATCCTTAGTTTCAATTTTTGCAGTATTTGCTGAATTATCTGCAGAATTCTGGAGAAGTTTGGATGCTTTGTAGTGTTTTGTTTTCATATCCATTTTCATTAGCCTTTTCCTTACAGGGCTGCTTTTCCAGCAATCACTTCTGAAGTGCTACTGTGCTCAGGTTTCCTCTGGAGCAGTCCTGTGAAGGGCTTTGAGAGGTGAGGGAGCACCAGCCATCCCTTGCAGGCTGGGGGTGTATCTGCTCAGCCAGGATGGGATTTCCACCAAAGCAAAGCATAGAGTTAAGCAGGATGCACAGCATGAAGACAGTGAGAGAACAGCAGTGAATGGGGCCACAGGGATGATGGACTGGGAAGAGGAATCTGAAACAAGAGACAGGAGACTGTGCCACAGTCAACAGCATGGGATACTGGAGCAGAAGAGAAGCTGAGCAAAGAGTCAAGGGGCCACATGGACTTGCCTGTCTGGGACGAATGTTTCTCCACCTCACCCTTGTATTCAAAGCCCAGTGCTGACTGGAACAAGAAGGGAGGGCTGTCAGTCATCCCGAGGGCAAAGATGGGTCTCAGCCTCCCTCCCCTGGGGCCAGGCTGTTACTGGCTCCCTGTCCTGTGCTGCAGCATGCAGGGGCAAACACCACAGCCCCTGGACAAACAGTGCTCTGCCTGGATGGGGCAGGCTCACAGCAGTGACCTCCACAGATGCCCCACACTGTGTCATCAGCTGCTGCCCTGCACAGAGGTGAGCTGTGCTTCAGCAAGACCAACCTGCATGCCCCCAGCTTTGAAAACTGAGCCAGTCTGGCATGCAGCAGTGCCCTAGGGGCAGCACAGGCCACAGGTACGTATTTCAGCTGCACTGTCCAACACACCTTGTCAGCTCGGTCCCGCTGGACTCCAAACTTGCCGCCAAAGCCCTGGGCCGCATCTGTCTGGGAGGAGTGTTTCCCAACATCAGCAATGTATTCGTGTCCTACTGCGCACTGAGAGGAGAGAGAGTGTGATATGAGCATCCATGGTGGACAGGCAGAGGCACCACAGCAGCTTCACATGCTGCTGACACACTCACAGCCACAGGGTAACAAGCTGATGTGCTGAAGGTGCCCATGCTCTCTCCACATGGCCTTTGCCAGCAGCAGATCTGAGGCCTGGGACGAGCCTCAAGGGTTGTCATCTCACAAACCTCCCCACTGCCAGCTCATTAAGCAAAGTGCGAGATGCTGAATGCCAGCTGCTCTCAAGTCCTGGTGGAGTTGCGTGGTGGATAATCACAGGGGAGACAAGAGAAAAGTGCAGATAGGCACACCCAGCCGAGAACTCCAGGCAGAGGTCTGGCACCCATTCCCTGTTTCTGTATCTGACACTGGCACCCATTCCCTGTTTCTGTATCTGACAGCGAGGGCCAGCAAACCTGGCCAGGATCCTGCTCTCCCTGCTGGAGATGCTGTGGCCAGGAGCCACAGACACTCCATGCCAAAATGGAACAGCTGTGCTCAGACTCTGCTGGACTACAGTGAGGGTGTTTTTGTTGAGCAACTCTTGGCCTTTGTCCAGTTTCACCAGGATGCTGCAAGTGTTCAGCTTCTGCCCCTTCTCCTGAGGAGCATGTGCAGTTTCTGACTACAACAGCTCTGGCAGGGAGAACGGGGAATTTTTAAGGACAGTCTTTCTCTCCCTGCCATCCTGGTTTTGTTCAATCCCACAGTGACCAGCCTATGGAACTCTACTGTGATCTAATCATCTCACTTCTGAGAAAGAAGCATTAAATGCTGAAAGGGGCAGGAATAAGCATGATAATGATTATCACAAACCATAGACCAGATCTGATCTCTAGGGCTTTATCTTGGGGAGATGCGAGGTCTGTAATGCAGAATATGAGGAGGGAGTTACTACACATTAGTTCTCCAAGCACAAGTAGGGAGGCACCAGATTTAATTGTTATGCAGCAGGCTTGAACAGCCACAGCAAGTCCTTCACAGCTAAAGGGAGCATTGCAAAGAAGTTGTACAAATGAATTCAAACAGATCCTGGAGACAGATTATGGGCTAGCTGGAAATGTGTGAATTTACACAGCCATGCAAACTTGCCATTCTCTCTCTTCAGGGTCAGGCCAGAAAACAGGGATGCCCATTTCTTTATGAGAAAAGCACTTTTCCACTGAGGCTCAAGGAAGCCTTCCACAGCTCCTACCTTATCCATTCGGTCTCGCTCTGTTCCAAATTTGCCCCCATAGCCATAGGATGCCTTGGGGCCAGTCTCCAGTTCCTTTTTCTTGATGACCTCATGTTCCTCTGATACCTTGCTCCTCAGCTGATGGATGCTGGAGACAGAGACAGGGCAGGTCAGTGTGGGATTTTGCAAAGGGATGCAGCTATCTGGAGCATCCCTGCACCAGCCAAAGCCCAGCGGGACACACGCAGGACCAGCTGCCTGTGCTGGGCTCCCGTGGGCGCCCGCTACACACGCAGCCACTGGGCCTGAGAGGGCACCCCGGGGTCTGGCAAGGGACCAGTGGGCTCAGGGGGACATCCAGCCCCTCTCCTGCAGCCCTGTTCAGGGCTACACCCCGACCTTCCCGGGACCCCACACCTTCCTTTTCCGACAGCTGCGCTGGACACCCTGCAGGGCTGCGCTGGGCTGTTCCGCGGGTCAAACCCGGGCAGGGAAGGTTTGCGGGCAGCCTTTGCACCGGGGCAGCCCCATGTGCAGGTGTTCGCCCCCCCGATCCCCCACAGCTGTGGGAAGGGACCCAGCGAGGAGCCGCAGAACGGGACCCCCGCCCCGCCGGGAGCCGGTCCGGCTGCGCCCGCGCTCCCACCCCGCTCTCCTCGGCTCGTCCTGTCCCCGCTGGGCTCCTTCTGTCCCCGCAGGGCTCGTCCTGCCCCCCGTCTCCCGGTCCCGGTCCCTCCGCACTCACTCGATGTGCCCGGCGTGGCCGGAGCCCGCGATGGTTTTGGCTCCCCAGCGCTGCTCCCGCTCGGAGATGTCATTCTGCGGGACGAACCGCGGCCGTCAGCCCCGGCCCCTGCGGGGCTCCCCGAGATGGTCGGACCAGGCACGGCCCAGGGGTCCCGGCACCCCATCCCCGCCGGGCAGGGCGGGACAGGGCAGGGCGGGGTCTCTGATCCACCCCGCACAGCCCAGGTGACCCTCGGAAAGTGCGGAATTGGCTGCTCGGGAAAACACTCCAGAAACCTCAGTGAGCTCAGCCCTCGGGCCTGGCTATCAGGGCCTTGTGTAGTAGCTTTATGGACACTCTGAATGTATATTCCATAAAGTGAAGCATCAATAAAGTCTTTCCTAATATACAGTAAAGCTGAAAATATGTATATATGAAACAATGAAAAAAATAATACAAAGTCTTACTCTGTTCATGTTTATTTTGAATGCTTCCACAAATAGCAGAAATTAAGTAAGCAAAAAAAAAAATTGGAGTGTACTTTTTTTCCTAAAACATTAATAACTTGAAGCTGTGAGAAAGGAGTTTCATTTTCTGCCCCAAATTAGAATTTCTTGCTGGAAATAATTAGGCAAGACTGAACCTCGAAAACACAGGACTCTTGTCCAACAGGAGAGGCTTATTAGGAAAGTAATAGAGAACCAAATGGAAAATGAAAATCATGACCCTGTATGAATGCAGAGCGTTCCCCAGGTCAGACCCTTCTGGCCTCTCACTCAACTTACATAGAAAACGAGTGTGAGGCACAGAGCTGCACCTGCACAAATTGACTGAAAACAGAGTAGGATTTTTCATCTGAAAAAAAGATAAATGAGGGAAATCCTGGATCCTGTACAGTTACAAACAGTGTGGGACAGAAAAAAATGTGTTTGCTGTGTCTTGTAACATATGTGGAGAGGACAAGGGAAGTTACCAGGGCTGCAGCAGGTAACCCTGCATATTCTGTACTGCTTAAGTGCCATTACTTGGTGGTCAGACACGGGGGGTGTGGGGCTGACAATTCTGTGTCCCTGAAACTTCAGAGCTGAAGGCCTGCCAAGATCCTTTCTTTCCAAGGGAAAACTTCTCACTTTCCCAAGAAAAAATTTGTAAACATACTCTCCAAACAATATGCTTTCTCAAAGCAACAAGTAATGCTTTTCACCCTTGTTTTTCATAACATAGAATATATTGTTTCTCTTACTTAGCCAATGGTAATAGGGAAGGTGGTGTTCCTATTCACCAGTCACTTTTTACTTAGCCAAGTACCTTATACAAGGTGCTCCATTTTGTTACCAAAAAAATCTTTATTAAAGATTCCTCTTTTCAGCCTTCTGATAAACTTATTTAGAGTCTGTGTGTATCTGTTTATAAATAACAGTGACAGGGGTGTGCAGTGATGTAGGAAATTCTGGAGAATAAACCTGGAGGTGTGTCAGAAGTGGCTCAGACAGGTGACGTGACAGTGCCTGTGCGGGGCTGATGGCACTCTGTTGACAGTGCTGCAGCCATGCTGAGCCCTGAGCCCCAGCCCAGCAGAGCAGCAAATGCCCAGAGCCAGGAGCTCTTCACACCACCAACGAACCCTAGTTGCAACCCCAGTTGCCACACCAGACACTCACCACGAAGTCAGGGTCTGTGTCCCAGTCGTCTCCCTGGGCCTCCACTTTCACTGACACGTTGTGTCCCACAACTGCTTTCCACATCTGCACAAGGATGACATGGTGTCACCCAGGGTGGCCACACATGGCCATGGCTGGCTCACACCCAGTCACAGCAGAACTTGGGCTGAAAAGGACCCTTAGAGCCCACCTGTCCTCACACATCTGTCCCTTATACAGCACAGGGCACCCCAAAATAGCTGCCCCTCAGCCCCAGCACATCTTACAGCAAAACACACAGGGTTCATAGATCTAAACCACAGCCTTCATGTACCCTGACTCTGCAATAGGAACATACACCTTATTATAATGTAAATAAACACTGTCATCCAATTACCAGATTCTGCTTTTCCAACAACATTAATTTTCTGTGCTGTTTTCTGTGTTACCCCCCCGTTAGCACGGTCTCACACACCCCTATGGCATGCTCCAGCACCGTGACACTGTGCTGCTGGAACTGAGGTGGACTCCTCAAGCCTCTTGTCTGCTTTTCAGCCTTTTAATCCCTGCTCAGTAGCCTAGAAAGGGGTCAGAGCAAGGCTGGACAGTGGTGTGTGGTGCTGTGTGGTGTTCATGTCTGTCACATGGAGGAAATGGGAAATGAGGCTAAAAGCACTAAACTGGCTGAGGCTGTGGTGGAACACTCCTGCAGGCCTGGAGGAAGTGATGGGCCCAGGAAGAGGAAATTAAGAGTAATGCGAAATCTAAAAGCCCTACGTTTTATTTTCAAGGTGGCCATGAAAAAAACATGATGAAAAAGCCCACCCCAAACTGAGTTTTTACAAAATATGAGAGAGAGAGACAGACAGAGACAGAGATAGAGAGACAGAGAGACAGAGACAGACAGAGAGACAGAGAGAGAGAGAGAGGGATGAGCTGGCTGCTCCTACACCCCAGGAGCAATCGCTCTCATCAGAGACCAATCCCTTCATATCCCTCCCTTTTACTGCCTGCAGTGTTGAGGAACCCAAAGCAGCTTTTTCATGGGGCAGAGAGAAGATGGAAAAGAACATGCAGGAAAGACTGAGCTGAGCACTGTTCTCCATCACACCAAACTGTGACCAAACCAACAGGAAGGAAGGGACCTGCAGTGTGCTGGATCTTCAGTTAACAGCAGCTTTCACCACATGCTGCTCAGCTGCACCAACCCCTCACTCCCATGGCTCTGTGGAAGCCTCAGACAGCCCTGAGCACTTGTGGAAGTTGCCCTCTGTGAAAGCAAAATGTTTATGCTGAGTAATTACATAATTCTCTGTTTATACTAAGTAATTAACGGTCCCTCGTCAAAAGCTGCTGAAGTGAATAACCTTCCAGTTCAGTTTCAAGCTGTCCTTCCCAGAGAACCAGCACCGTAAGATCAGGGAGCAAAGAGAACAGAAACCAAATGAGCACAGCAGAGATGATCCTTTTGTTAAAGGCCAGGCAGTCAGCTAAGGGAGAAGATGAAGAGCTAAGGCTGATGATATACAGTGAAGTCCTGGGTTTAGGCCTTCTCCAGGTGCCTCAGGGCCACAGTTGGTCTGCAACATTCCTCACCGACACCAATCCAGTGCCAAACTGAATACAGCTAATTGCAATTAGAAGAAGGGGAAGCAGAAAGGCTCATGTGGACAACACAGCCCCATCTAACAGCATCTTTCTTCTCCTTTCCCCCTCCCTCCTTTACTGGCATCTCTCATGCCAAAGGTTTTAAAGTTCGCTGCTCATTTTTGTAAAGCATAAACCAGCAGTAATAACCAGCTAAGGGCTGCTCGTCATCAGGGCAGCTAATTTGAGCTCAGATAAGATGGTTCAAGGTTTTAAATGCTGCTGTCAATGGTACCTGACCACCCATTCTCCAAAGCCGCCTGCCATGCATTGTGGGAACCAGGACAAACCACAGGATGTAATTGCATCACGAGGCTCTGGACACTCTCTATATAAGAAATATCAGCCAGGGTAGCAACTCAACCCTTTTTTTGTCCCATTTTCCCCATGGGAAATAGCCACTATAGCTCAAATACAGGGCTACCACACTGCACAGTCGTGTTGGTAGATTTGGAAACGTTGTTCTTTAGAGCCTCAAATACAGGAACCACATTGATGACAGGACAACAGCCTGAGAAGCAAATGCCGAGCACTGTCCACTTAGACGTGCTTGGTCAGGAAGGAGTTCTCTTGGCCCACCAATCACTACGCTTTCTTGTCGTAATTTCTTACTTTCCACTCCCCAAACCCCCTCAAGCTTTCTTACCTTTAAAGGCTCACCAGTTCCTGCTGGCAAACTTGCTGCGTTTTGCTCAGCACCTGCTGCTAGCAACAGCTTTGGGCCTGTGTCTGCTCCAAGTTCCTGTTTTAACTTCATCTCTTTTCACTTCCTGCATCCCAGCCCCCAGCTTTGCTCAAGTCATGAGTCCCAGAGCTGGCCCCAGTGCTGCAGTTCTCCTGCAGTGCTGCTTCTGCCCTGAGACACCAATGCAGTGCAGACCCAGAGTTCCCCCATCAGCACACTGAATTCCATCAGGGCCCAGCACATCCTGTGTTTTAAAGAGGAATCTCACATGGGTATAAAAAACAAAGTTCTGGTGGAGGCACAAATCGTGGAGCCATGTCCTGAGCATGTTTTTTACTTTCAGTATCTCTCCCCATCACTTGGAGTATCCAGGAGAGCACCAACTGTGCTCCTGAACCTTTTCCCATTCTACCCAGGGCCCTGAAAACTCCTTTGAGCAAACTTGAACTTCTTGTTGCAACATCACCAGTACCCACATGAAAGAGTGAATCAGAGTGGGCACAGACCAAAGGCTGCACTGAACTGAAGTCAGTCGTCTGAGGACACCTGTCTCAGGCTGCTGGAGGCAGCAAACACTTCTGAAGAGTCTAGCACATGGATGCTTTTCATTGTGCTCAGGACCAACTCACCTGTGACTGTTTCTCCTCAGCACTGGCCTTAAAGCAGCTCTCATTGTGAGAGGTGGGATGACCTGCCCTCCGTGAGGGCACCTGTTCAGTTCCTTGCACCTCATCATGTGCTTTGTCTGCCATTCCCAGATCCTCACACCTGTCCTGTTGATGGGACCTGAGAGGATCAGGAGGGCTCCCCTTAGAGCTCCACACAGTGACTTGTATCCACTCTTCCCTATCCCTGATGTTGCCTTCCTCCTGGCACAAAACCAGACCCTGTCCCAGCCTCAGTGGTGGCGCTGAATGGGTGTGAGTGTCCCAGGGATGACAGAGCACAGCTTCACTGGCTGACCTCCTCAGGCTCTATTGAAGATAGATCAAAAATCAAGGCGGTACAGGTCCATTGGAGAAGAAACAGAGTATTGAAACGTTTGAGACAGGAAACATCAGCTAAAAGGCCTCATCTTTTATCAGGTCAAACCACAAAGCTCTTCAGCCAGACTATGCTTAGCAGACCATAAGTTCCTTTTGATGTTTTATTCCTGTATTTAATCTAAGCTATAACTATTCCATCTGCAGGTATAAAACACTTAAATGTAACTAAGGCATCATGCGTTTCTTCAGTTCAGGAAAAAAAAAAAAAAATCATGGGCTTTAAGGAAATGTACTTTGCTTATAATCCTTGCTCCTGTTAAACACAGCGGAAACATTATCTACAACCTTACAACACCCCAACACTGGCTTTTGTTCTGGTGGGGGACTGTAGTACTGACTAGGAACAAGGGCACCTGTTTTTAGCTACAGAGAGTTGGAAGGAGACAGTTTAACTGTCCCTCCTGAATTATCTGCATGTTCCAGCTCAGTGCTGCCAACTCCTGTATCTGTCCTGGGGTTGCACAGCTCTTAACAGGATGCAATGCTCAGGCAAATGCAGGAAAGTAAACCCAAGTAGAGATTGTTTTACTGGAATTGCTTTCACGATATATGCAATGGTTTGGGTTAGAAGGGACCTCAAAATCATTAGTTCCACACACCCCTGCCATGAGAAGTTGCCTATTCAAGCACTATTTCCTTATTTTGCGAGTTGAAAAAGGCAGAGCAAGAGGTAAGATAGGGGAAAAGAGGTCATCACCTAAGCAGAGCTTCTGCAACCATCACACAAGGCAGCGCACACACAAGAGACCTGCAGTCCCACAGTGGCTCACACAAGGTGCAGTGATACAGCAGCACTGCACCCTCCACTTGGACAGTTACACGACAATGTTACACAAATACCATCTGAAAAATAAACTTTATTATACATACAGGAGCTCATACCCCAGGAAGCTATAGACAAACTATTTGGTCACTGATTTGACAGAGGAAGTTCACACTGACAATCATGGAAAGTGCACAGAGGATATATAGTGCCAGTGCTCTGGACCTGCCAGAGATCCAGCTGGTTTAGCTACCAGTGAAATCAATCCATCCTCTAACAGGCTTTCTGCACTGGCTAGAGCAGCTTAGTTTACCAGCAGTATCAAAAGAACTACCCTCTTTCCCATGGGAAAAATGTGACTGTTTTAATGCTCTACTGAGAGACAGATACAATTCTCCTGGCCAGCACTCTGAATGAAACAACCACTCGGGATCTGACAGTGAATGCGACTGGAACTTCCTTGCATTCAACATTCTCCTTTTGGAAAAGGGCAGTCCCAAATTCAGGAGGTTTTTAAAAACATATGGAAATATATCCGTATTTCCATATATCCTAAAAGATCCAGTCCATTTGCATCACTTGATTTGGGTCCAAACATGCCCAAACACCAGCACCAGCTTTCTACACCAGAGATACCAGAAGGCTTCAGAACTGTGGCTCCTTCCTCAGCACAGGGAAGAGAGTTTATTTCTGGAGTTTCTGCCTTTGCTTTGTGCCCACATAGCACATTATGGACCCCTTCAACACAGCCTGTGCAGGTTCAGTCTCACGACGAGTGTTCAGTGGATGAGAAGGCAGGAGCAGGGCTGCGCCAATTTCTAGAGATAAGGCAGCACCTTCCATCATGAGAGGTGCACAAATGGTATAAATAGGAGGGGTTTTAACTTAAGAGCTAAAAAGTTTCATATTTCCTATTCTTTTTAAATAACTGAATTACTGACATTATTTTAGAGGCTTGTCAGGGCAGACATATGACTGATTTTAAATGGAATGCTCACCAGGGCCAGATATACTAATTTTGGCCTTTAAGATTTACATTCCTTAAAGTGCCCATAACTTCCTCAGGATATGCATTTCAGACAGCTCTGAGCCATGGAGCCAATCTAAGGGGTAGAAGAAAGGGAAGACAATCCAGCTACAATGTTCCCCCAACCCCACTCATGGATTCAGCCTAAGAGGGGGGAAGACTGTGCAGTTGTAGAAGTGTTGAAGTACTGCAGCAACTCAAGAGTATTTTTCTGATTCCTACTGCAGCACAGTACCAGTATCTAAAATGAGTGGTACTACTTCCAGGTACAGGAACAGGTGCTGTCCTTGAGGCTTGCAGCACAACCCTGGCTCAGAACCACTCCTGTAGAAACACCGAGGGAAGGGAGCAGCTCCTGAGCACCAGCACTGACTGACAGCAGCACCCAGGTGCTGGGTGCAGCTGCTGCTTCAGGGCTGGTTTGGGAGAGGCTGCAGCTGGGACAAGTGCTGCCCTTCTATGAGGGCGTGCAGGCCCTTGGCACGCATGGGCCTGAAGCTCAAGAAAAGGCTGTCACTCCTGTTCACAGGCGGCCTGTAAAGCACAGGAAGAGCAGGATGTGGAGAGCAAGCAGATACGTGGCCGCTAGCAGAGGCAAGTGGGTCCGGGAGCGGAAGAGAGAACGTAACAGGCGTCGTAGTCCAAGAGTATTCCGAGTCTGGAAGAGTAAAGAGAGAGAGCAGTCACTACAAGGAATGGCTGTGTCCCCAGCTGCCTTCATCCAGAGCTCTCCAGACCATGGAGGTAAGTTTGTTTAAGCTAATGAGCATAAACCTTCTCCAAGTCATTCCACTGTCAGATCCTAACACTAGGGCAATCCTCACAAGATATTCCCCCTCCCCTGCTCTCTCCAGGCTGTCCATGAACCAGCCCCATTCATTTTGCTTCCAGCATGGTGAAAGCAGAAAAATCAGTTGGGGACTATGTAGTTTATGTGTGTCTACAGAGGAATTTAACTGCTGTAGATTCAAAGTTTCTTGAATCAGCTAGGGCTCACATAATTGACAACTGTGAATGTTAAATTCTTACTCTGCTGGAATTATTCTCCATGGAGTCGATCAGCAAGGACTGCTCGTGACCTGGAGTCATATCAATGCTGGCACTTAAGGAAGATGCCCACTCACTTGACTGCAACCTGCCACAACAAACATGAAATTAAATTCAGTTGCTTATTATCATGCCCCAAATCAACACTGTAATCAAGCTTAAGAAAGAAGGTATATCTCAAAAAAAGGAATCAATCCCTGCAAGCAAGCCCTGGCTTCACTTGCCAAGAGCTGGTTCCGTTTGTACAGGTGTCATGCTTCTTGAGCTCACATTGAGCAAAAGGACAGGGTGACCCAACTAGCAGGAGCCCTTCCTTTCGAGTAAAATTTTATAGTGTGACTTGAAAGAAGCCAGGACAGATGATATACCTGTATGTTTAAAATTCTGTGAAATTATTTTGGAAGCAGCTATGGCTGCAATAGTGCTGGTTCTTCCTATCTTCTAGTGACAAGAGGCAGCAGTCACATCCTGGGGCTACCATTCATTAGTGATATCAGCTGCAGGAGGCTTTTACAGACTTTAATGCCAGAAGGAGCTACAGTTGTCCAAACTGTGTAGCAATTATCAGGGAAATTCATCCAGAATTCTTCAGACCTTTTTTTTTTTTTTGCTGAATCAGCAAGCGTGTCAGAAGATGTTATTTTCATGTAAAAGACTACACTAGTCCTTAACTCCAGTTTTTGGAACTACCAGGAAACGCACAGCACAAGTGCCTATAATCAGGTCATATGCTAAAACCACTCCCATAGCCAATGAGGAGAACCAAACATTTTGAACCTGCTGCTCACTGCATCCTAAACCCAACAACTAATCCAGCCTTGCCGTGAGACAGAGTCGTGTGCAGTGCAGACCCCAATGCTGGATACTGGGGATGGGGCAGGAGAGGGATCTAGGCTGAAGCTAAGCCTGGGAAAGGTGAACGAAAGTCCTTTCTCCCAAGAGTTTAACTGTTTCTTAATAAGCAAGTTACTGAAAAGTATATGTTAATTGGTAATACATTAAAAGTTAGTTATGTTCTTCAAGTCCAAACGGTTCCATGCATGACAGACAGGTGCTTACTGAGGACACAAATGCCCTGGAAGCATGAGAACTCCTCTTTGGCCTGCATCCAATTCTCAGTCTCCGAATTATATTTTCCAGCAGTTAATTTAACTGTTTGAGAAAGCTGGCATCTAATTTCTAGACAGAACTTGTCTTAATGTCTAATAATTTGTCTCATCCTATCTGCCTACAACAGAAAGAACTGAATTCCTGAACTCTGGGAAATACTTTTTTACAGTAAGTGACTGAGCACCATGCCAGTTGCCCAGGGAGGTTGTGAAGTCTTCCTCTTTGGAGATACTCAGCAGCCATCTGGATATGGTCCTGGGCAACTGGATCTAGGCTGAGCAGGGCGTTGGGCCAGATGGGCTTTGGAGGCCCCTTCCAACCTCAACCTTTCTGCCATGCTGTGACAGACATGATAGCTGTCTCTGTGCCCCCAGTACCATTTAACAGAAGCATGTGATGAAGTGCAGATGAAAACCAGAGCTAGAACCACCACACTTCCACGGTGATAGTGTTTGTTTGCTCAAGCTGCCTCACCTCCTGATCTGATCCTGTGCTGCAAAGAGTGCCTCCTCTGCAGCAAGACGACGGTCCCGTTCTTCCTCCAGCTGCTCCTCCAAATATTTCATATCCTGCTTTGTGCTGCTATGTAAATGTTCTGTTTCAGACAACCTGTCAGAAAATAAAAAGCATATGCCAAAAAGGCCTAATTCATGGACTGTTTTGTTTCTATTGTATTCACTGATGCAATGCATGAACAGACACAAATTACCTCCCAGCTCACACAGGAGACTTAGTCATCTTTACTATATTTAAACTACTTGGAAACATGAGAGAAGACTTGAAGCTTCTGTTTCACATCAGGAAGGAGTTCCTTGGCTCTGTCACCATGGCTCCCCCTTCTGAAAATGAATTTGAAAGGGTCTGAGGAATTGTGTGCTAGATCTTAGTTTCAAAAGGTTACAAGGAATCCTGTGCTACGTCTCAATTCCAGACACCCTCAGGCTACTAAACCAGGACCATTGATATCCTTTAGCAGCTACTGAGGATGCAGCCCACCAAGATGCACACAAGCTTGATGGTTTGGCTGGCATTGCTGCTGCATATTGTCCTTGTGGTTTTTTGAAGCTCTGATCTAAAGAGATAACTAATGACAGCTACTAAGTGCATACAAAAGTTCCTCCAAGTCCGTAAGATCCCAGTGTGGGACTGAATTTTTACTCTGACCAGTGTATTGGGAAAGCAACAGACTCATCACGAGCCTCAAGGCCTCCATCAGGACCAACATCCCCACCCTTGTTTTCTCAGACTTTCTTTACCTCAGCTGCAGCTCCTGCAGTTCAGGTGTATAAGTGCCTCTCTGTGGCTCATTCTTTTCTTGGGGTGCTCCTGGAGCAGCATCTGTTGCAAACAGCTCCTGAAAGAACACAGGAATGTACTGCAGACTTCACTAAATGGAGAGGACACACAGCCACTGCAATGCTGGACAGTTCACAGAGCCTCTTGAAATGAGCTTTTCCCTGCTGTGCACCAAGCCCAGCCCCCTTACCATGCTCTTGTCCGCAGCCTGCAGCTCCTGGAGCTGCCTCTCGAGCTCTAGGCAGCGGTTCAGGACCTCGCTGTAGTGTTGATGGCTCTCACAGATGCTCCGGCTGCTCCCACGGAGCTGGAGGGACAGGGCATTTTTCTCCTCAAAGACCTGAGATAGCTGAGAAGAAAACACAACTTGCAAGCACAGAAATTGATTTTGTGAAAGTAAAATTGTTCTCTGTCTAACTGGGGGTAAGAATTCTCTTGAGAACATATAACTGCCATGCTGTCCATCACTAATATCCAAAGAACAGTGACAATCTCCAAGAGTAGCTTGTGGCAAAGGTTTCTGGAATGGGAGTCTCAAAACATCGAAGAGATATACAGAATACTACATGTCCAGAACAAGATATCTGAAGTGCTGATACTGACCTAGAAATATCATCAGTAAATTATGATTTTATATTCTGACTTTCTCCTTGAACACAACTGTCTGAAGATGGACAACTTCTGGGTCTTCCATTTCAGTGTGGGAATTGACTGATTGTGATTCTGCACTGAAATGCACAAAGTGTTTCAAGCTAGCAGGCAGAAGTGAAGATGATAAGCTTGCCTTCCCAAGGAGGGACTTCCTTCAGCAGCCCAGAAAGCAGGAGGCTAGAAAGTCCTCCCAACAATAGACATGGAACCTGTAAACAACTTTCTTCATGTGGTCTCACTCTCTGGTCCCTTCATTTGGTCTTCATCTTCCCCCATCCAGCTTCTTTCCCGACTGTCCCTTCTATCTGTCCTCCCTTCCATCCTCTCCCCTTCTCTCACCTCTTTCTTTCCTCCCCTGCCCTCTTCCTTTCTCCCTTTGGTCACCTGTGAGAAAGGGCAGAAAAGCTGCTGTTCCTGTCACTGAGCCTGCTGAATGGGATCTGCATGGGGCCTGGATATCCTTCTGGTCCATACAGAGTATGTCCCACTCATGGCTTCTCTCCGCAATGCTCTGAACTCAGCCCAGTTGCTCACTGAGTGAGAGCAGAGGAGAATGGGCTCCAGTGCTGTGCAAGCCCCGTTCAGCAGCAGAGAATCCATCAGCATGATTCTAACACTGCTTTTTTGAGAGATGTATTTCTGATTTTGTGTCCCTTCATCGAATGCCCACAAGGACAGATTCATTCCTGCTTCCTGAGACCTATTCCAGCCTAACCCTCCCCACATTCCTTGTGCCTGACTGCAAGCAGGTGTAAGACATGGATCAGTACCTTGCTGTTTAATTGCTGAATTCTGAGCTCTTTCTGGTGCAGTTCCTTCAGACTGTCATTTAGCTGGGCTTGGAGGTGTTTCATCTCTGTTTCTAGGCTTGAAAAGTCCCCTTTCATGACTTCTGGAGAAATCTGCCAAGGGAAGAACAATGAAAAATATACTGCACGTGTGACAACTCACTCTTGTGTTAGTCCTCTCTTTTCAGTATTTCAAGGTCAAACCCAACATTATTCCTAAATCTGGAACTTGATCTGCTCAGACAAAAGAGCAAATGGGGAATAAACAGAAATATCCCAAAAGCCATCTGAAAGTACAAACAGTTAGGAAAGATCACCAGAATTGCACATATGATGGGTCCTGCTCAAAAGTGGTCTTAAGGCTGTTTACAAGACAGGAACAAAAAAAAAAAAAAGGCACATGAATGAGAAAAGAAAAAACAAACAAAAACCTAAAGTAATGTCCACACTACTCTAATCAGAGATCAGAAGGCTGAAGAATCCCCCCCTGGAAAGCATCAAATAAACATTGCAGACATGGGTGGGAGAATTCTCTTGGTTCTTCTCTCTTAAATGTACTGCACGTGCAGCCTTCCCTAGACAAGCAAAATACCAAACTCATTCCACTCCACTTTTAGGACTGTATACAGGGGGAAAAAGAGAAGGTGCATTGTTCAAGCCCCAGTCTCTCTGTGCTTGAACTAGATTGTAGATCCCTGTGTTACTGTAAAACAGCAAGAAAAATTCAATAGAAAACCTAAAAATTAAGATATGACATTAAAATGAGAACTAAGACAGAAAATCTTAGATTCAAAGACAGTGCAAGAGGGTAATTGTAAAACAGCCAGAATACACACCTGAGAAGTTCCATACTGTTCCAAAGGACCCAAGGTGCCTAGGAAGCCCTGTCTCTTTTACCCTCTTTCTTGAAAGATTGGGAATTTAAGGAAGAGCACTTAAAGGGTATGCCATAATTTCTACAGCTTTCAGCGATGCAAATTAGACTTTTGGTACTATCTTCAGAGGCCTCACAACCACATCCAATACTCCAGTCTGTATGAGCTGGATACAGCAACACATGCTTTTCTGGCTGAGTTCCAAGCATCACATTTCCAGTAAAGAATCTGTATCTTTCCACCCACCTTGCTTTGGTGCTGTTCCTCTATCGTTTGAGATTTGCTGAAGGGCAGCCTCATTTCCTGTGTTATCCTCTGTAAATGGCTCAGCTGCTTGTCCTTCTCTGCTATGGCCATCAGGTACTGCTCCCTCATGCTGCTGCTCTGTTTTTCCCATGTGGTCTTCTCCTGTCTGCCCAGCATAAAATAAGGGAAATTACAAGGAAGGCACCAGTATCACTTATGATGTCCAGGTATCCAGCTAAGAATGAGCCAAAGGTGATTTAATCATCACCTCATGCTAGACATGAAGGTTTATAAACAAACCAAGCCAAAGCAACCCACTTCAGTGCAGGAACCTTAAAAGCAGGTTTATGGAAGTCTTCTGTATTTGGTTGAATCCTTTGGATTGTTCCATGCTGTCCTAGGGTGTCTTTTTCACACTTTTTGTGTGTCTGGACATTGTTTTGATCTCTCTGTACAGAGTTTTGTCAAGGAAGCCACTGGCAATGGCATTTATCCCCATAATAATTTCTCTGCATGGTCATATATGCACCAGACCCACAGTCCTAATCCCACCACACAACCAGAGGCCATCACTCCATGTACAGTGTAAAAGCTACACAGGAAATAAACCTCCTGTTATTTTGTCAGGATAAATAAAATTTGTAAGATGCATCAAACTTTACAAGATCCAAAGTGTTAATTTGAGGGTCAGACCAGGGGCAAGGGGTAGGGAGAGAACTACAAGTTTTTCTATCACTCTGGACAAAGATAAGCCATAGACCTTTCCACAAAGAAAATCCCACCCTTTTTGTTCAAGCCTCAGGCATTCTTAAATGGATTTCTGAAATACCTGAAAACATTTCCCCCCATTTTCAGGACAGAGCATATTGTCTGACTAGTTTTATTCCAGTTGGAGTTGACAATTTTACTAGACTTAAAAGAAGAGTTTTTAAAAAAACCTGTAAAGACAGAGCAAGTGAAATAATGGATTAGACAGCCATACAAAATTAGTATGCTCTAAACTATGGTATCAGTGGGATAATAAAGGGTGTTCAGCAGCAGCCTGGAATGGAGAGTACTGAGATCATATACATAATCTTCAATTCAAGAAACAGCCTCAGTTTCCTCTCCAGCAGATGATACTGACCACCACTGGACGAAGGAGATAAAAACTAAAAGTTCAGTGCTCTATTTCACACAGGCATTGACCTTCAAGCTGCTGGGCTGTAATTCTGAGGCAGAAGTTGGATGAGAGAAACATGTGCCCTCTCCTTGCCAGGGCAGAGTGCCACAGTGCCACCTGGCACAGTCCAGCCTGAGGTTCTCAGCATTCCCTCCACCTCTGCCCACAACTGCTCTTTGAGAGAAACAAACACATTTGCAACCTCACTGAGGAAGGGAGCAGACAGACAGTTCACCTGAGCTGCTGGAGCTCCTGCTGGTACACAACTCCTTCTTGCTTCAGTTGTTCTTGCAGACGAAGCTGTTTGTCTACCTCTTGCTCCCACTGCTGCAGTTGTGCCTTTAAGCGAGAATTCTCAGCAGCTTCCACCCCGACCAGAATGTATTGCTGCTGCAGATTCTCCAGCTCTCTTAACTGGAATTAAAGAGAAACATCAGTATGTGACAGCCGAACAAGCATCAGGTTTATTACACAGAACTGTTTAAGAGCATTTCTTACTGTGGTGGCTGGAGGGAAAAAAGGTCACATTCAGGTGACAGAACTAGAAACTGAATCATCAAATACAGCAGTGTACTAAAAACTGCTCAGAAAAAACCCCTCCGTCAATTCTACTGTTAATGAGGCAGTGAGTTTTGAGCCCTCCCATGAAAATGAGAAATACATCAACAAAAAGACTCCAGGCTACAATATTAATTATCTTATTCAGAGGAAAACTAAGTGACATGGAAGGAGCTAGTTAAGCATTACTCCTGAAGTTGATATTTACTGTAAACCAGGAAACTGATACGTAAAATCCTTTTGTCTCTCCAATTCCAGCCAGGCTGCAATTAGAAATAACTTGTTGTTACACATGCATCACTGCAATTGTTTTTGGAGACAAGAAGACACGGCTGACTCTGGAGATGGGACAATACTTAATGAGTGGCAGAGGGACATAACTGTCAAAGTCTGTCTTCTGACCAGCAACAAGAACTCTGGAACTTGCTGGGCTGCACTGTGCAGAGACTATACAAATACAGACACATCCAGTGTGCAGGCAAGAATGTCAAAAGGAATCTGCAATGTCTTGTGCCTGCCTTGAAAATCAGCTGCCAAGAGGAGGAGGAAGCTAAAGCATTTGTTCTAGTCTCTTTTAGAAATCTAAGGCAAATCAAATGAGCTGATACAGATGTGAACTAAGCAGGTTAACAGGGGCTTTATTTCCATGATTCCATATTTTAAACCAAGGTAACAGAGAAACCACCCTGGGAAGTTAACAATGGAATCACAGCCTTGATGTTAGAGAAAATAATTTAGATGGCCCATACCAGATCCATGGGGTCTGATGGAGCATGCCCATAAATGCTAAGGATATCAGGAGGCAACTCCATTACCTTTGAAAGGTCATGGTGACCCAAGTGGTTCCTGAAGACTGGAAGAAAGCAAATGTCATCCCTACCTATAAGAAGGGCAAGAAAGAAGAACTGTGAACCTGCAGTCTGGTCAGCCTCATCTCCAACCCTGGGAAAGTGAGGGAGCAACTAATTCTGGAAACCATTGCCAGATACATGAAAAGACAGGTTGGCCAGAGAATATTGGAGAATATGTGGAATATTTACCAATGGAGATATTCAAAATCTGACAGGACATTGTTGAGAAACTTATTCCAGCCAACCTTGTTTGTGCAGGAGGGCTGGACTAGAAGATCTCCAGAAGACCCTTTGAATCTCCACTATTCTGTGATTTCATGAAGACAATGATCTAGGCATCACACTGCAATTACCAAATCTAAGTGTGATGAATTTTAAGACTTGAAGATCCAAACCTCCTGTGGTGCTTTAAGTAAGAGCAGGAAGAGAGAACATGGACTTACTACTCTGTCTCTGTCACTCTGCAGGGAGGCCAGTGCCTTCTTCAGACTCTGCACTTCTGAAGAAGTGGTGGAAGTGCTCCCTTCTGCTTGTTGCTTCACTTCTTCAATCTTACGTGTTTTGTCCAATTCGTTCAGCAGACGGTCTCGGTCGTTCTGCAGGCTGGCCATAGCCTTGGAAAATGATTTGACTTGGTTGGAAGAGCCTTCCAATTCCAAAGACAAGCGGAGAAGCTCATCATCTTTAGCTCTGAGCTGCTGATTAAGTTTCTCAATCTGGGCCAAGAGACCTCTTTCATCAACAGCCTTCTGCAGTTCTGTCAGCTCAGACCTCACCGTATCTCGGTCCCTGGCAGTGGATTGTTGCTCCTCTTGTAGCTGAGCCATCTGTTTTTGAAGATGCTGCACTAGACTCTTTTGTTCCTCTAAGTCTGCAGAGTATTTCTGTTTCAAAACATGAAGCTCTTCATTGGCCTGGTCTCGGCTATCCTGAAGAGAGCTCATGGACCTTCCAAAAGACTGAATCTGAGCTCTGAGATCCTTGTTTTCATCTGTGACTGCAAGCAGTTTCTGTTCCATTTCCATCAAGTCCCGTGCCAACTCTGCAACTCTCTCTTCTGCTGTCTCAGTTTCGTTCCTCATTATCCCTGCATCATGATGCAGGTGTTTCAATTCCTTACGAAGCCTGTCCTCAGCCTCTCCCACTCTCTTGGCTGCATCTCTTTGAACGCAGTCTAGCTCCCCTTCAAGTTCTGTTATTCTTTTCTGGGAGAGAGAAAGCTCACAACTCAGTTCTTTTACCTCTTCCTCCCGAGCCTTCAGTTCTGCTTGACACTCCACGATGGGACTCCCCTCATGTAATGCTGCCATCTCACTCTGCACCTGGGACAGAGAGGACATAAGAGTTTGAATCTCTTGAGACATACTGACTTTATCCTCTCTTAAGGCTTCCATGCACTTCCTGAGATCATCCTGAGTACGCTCAGACTCCTTCAGCTGTGTTTCTATGCTTGCCTTCTCCTTTTCCAGAGTTTGGATCCGCTGAAGCTGTACTTTGAGAAGTTGCTTCTGTTGGGAGTCCTTTATTGAAATCACTTGGTTAAGGTCTTCTCTGTACCGCACCAACTCCGCATTCAGCTTAGCATTCTCAGAGTTGAGGTCATCCATCTGGCTATGGAAACTTCTCATTTCTTCCTTGAGCTTGTTGTTTTCAGCAGCAGCCTCTTGAATTAGCTGGTCCTTTTCCAAGATTATAACAAGATGGCGTTCCTCAAGCTGCCTGTAGTCCCTCAGTATGCGGTCTCGGTCATCCTGCAGAGATGACATGGACTTGGTGAAGGAGTCCAGTTGTGCCTTCTGCTGCTTACTTTCCTCTCTGCTTATCTTCACCTTTTCAGTGAGCTGATCAAGTTTGTCAAGAAATTTGTTCTTCTCATTCTCCAAGGCTTTTTTATCTTCCTCCTCCTTACTCAGCCTACACTCCAACTCCCTCATCTCTTCAGAATGTTGCTGCTGTAATTCAGCTAGAGCAGCCATCACTGCTTCTTCTTTGGCAGACAGCAAATTCATGATCTTTTGATCTTTGGCACTGGTTTCTTCATGCAGTTTATTTGTTAAGTCCTTGGAAGCCTGCAAATCAGCTTCAAGCTGTTCACAGTTGAGTTTAAAATTCTGAATACTGGTCTCTTGTTGCTTGACCACAGTCCCCAGCTCTTCCCTGGCCAGCTCACATTTGGTGAAGGAATTCTGTAAGTCAGCAAGCTGGTCTCTCAGGCTGCTGATTTCTGACTCCAGTTCCTGCTGTTCATTCTGAGACTTGCTGTACAGTTCCTGAGACCCCTCAAGCCGTGACAAAAGCTCTTTTTTTTCCTCCTGCAACATTTCACATGTCTTTTGATGACGCTGAATCTCCTTCCTGCTGTCAGCCTCCCAGTCTTTCTTGTTGCATTCCAGCCTGAAAACAGAAAAGAAAGTTGGTCAAAAACCCACAAAGTATCTCAGTATCTAAACCCACACTAATGCTGTTCTGATACTAATTTAGAAAAGCCACAGTGTTTGTTTTACTTAAAGAAAGCAAGCTGGAAATATCTATCAATTTAAAATTCAAGATATCTTTTAAAGTTCTGACTGTACTACTGCCTAAAACGGGTGGTGCCAGGGGAATATATTCTTTTAAGGTTGTTAATGTCAATACTGAAAAAAATGGAGGCACTTAAACACTGAATATTATCACCTCCTTATCATTATATTACTTCTCTCATCCATTGTAGCCAACAATAAAAACAACCCCACACCACCCCACAATGAAACTGCTGTTCTGATACCTTTGAAGTCTATTTCACATTTCAGCATGCGAAGATACAGCATATAAACTTTATAAAACTATTTTACTCATGTAAGAATGGTTTGGTTTCGAAATTTGGAAATACACAGATGTATACACATTTTGATATGTTTCCATAGCTCCATCTTCCCCCTAAAATTCATTTTGGGGTTAAACTGGAATTATGTATCCCAATGCTCTCAGGACTTCTCAGTGCAAAAACTCCTGAAATTTGAATGACTGGATAATAATCAGATGGTGAGGGCTTGTCACAGAGAACAGATTTAACACATGTATCCTAAGGACATGAAGAAGGAATATTCTGGAGTGATCATCTGGTGTCCTTGTGCAGATAATAAAGTAACCTTTTCCTGATAAACCTCCCCTGACACAGTTTATTTACCTGGATACATGAGATTGGAGTTCTTCCACACGCATGAGCATGTGTTTCATCTGGTCCTTCAGCACAACACAAGCTTCCTCTTTTGAATGTATTTCTTCTTCCTTCTTTTGAATAGTTTCAGTGAATTTCTTCTCCCATGTTTTTGATTCATCTATCACTCTATCCCTATCATCCTGAAGGGAAGACATGCTCCTGGTGAAGGCTGCAAGCTGGGCTAGTGTTTTATTTAGATTGCCTTCCAGTTGCTTGGCTTCTTGATCCTTTGTCTTCAAGGAGTCTTGCAGATCACCAATTGTTGTTTCCATATGGTCTTTCTCCCTCTGCAATGTTGCCAGCTTTTCTTCTATGTTTTTGATTTCCTTTGAGTGCTTGCCTTTTTCCTGTTCCAGTCTTCTCTCAAAGTCCTCATCCTTTTTCTTCAGTTGAATTTTCATCTTCTCTTTGTTTGCTTGCAACTCTTCTTTCACTTTGATACTATCAGCTAGAATCCTTGCTGCCTCACTCTGAGTGTCATCCAACACTACTCTGCAGTGAGCAAGCTCTGCCTGGGCTTTCTTGGTGTCTTCAGCTGCTTTAGCTGAAGTTTCTTTGGCTGCTTCTACCTCTTTCTGAGTCTCACTCTGCAGAAATTCCAAAGCTTTAACAGTTCTTTCTAAACTACTGTTCTTTTCCTGGCTTTTAATACAGTCCTTCTGCAGCTGCTTAATCTCCTGCTGTTTCTGTTTTAGCAGTTCCTGAAGCTCCTTTATATGTGTGCTGTTTTCTCCTCTCCAATTGTATTTCAGCTTTTCTATAAATTCCTTTTGCTTTTCTGAACTTGCTTTGCTTTTCTCCTTTGCCATCTGACTTTTCTCTTCCTCCAGTTCTTGCATCATTCTCTGCAAACTCTGAAGCTCATGTTTCAGTTGATCATTTTGGATTTGGAAGTCTGTTGCATCTTGCTGATAGTTTCCAATACTTCCGTTAAGTTCTGCCAGCTGATTCATGAGCCTTTCTTCTAAGTCATCCTTTTCAGCCTCTAGAGCATCCTTCAGTGCTGTCATTCTGACCAGGTCATCTCTGGCTTTTTGGAGTGTTTGCTCCATCTTTGCTACTGTAGCCTGCAGATCATTTACTTCATGGACTTTCTCTTCCATTTGGTGCTCTAAAGCACTTTTCTCACCTGCTAAAGTCTCAACGCACTTGCGGATGTCACCCAGCTGTTGCTCTGAAGCCCTTCTATTATCTTCCAGCTCTGTGATTTGCTTGGTGAGCTCAGCTATTTGCTGTCTGTAGATACCAGGAACCTCACAAGGTCTATCACTTTCAAATGCCTCTTGTTCCAGCTCTGCAGCAGGAGACTCTGGTCTAAAAGTTACGTCCACTTGATTTTCAGACCTTTCCATTGGTGATGGTGTGGCAACTGCCTCATTAGTTTCTTCTCCTGTTGTCTGCTGGGCAACATACTTGTCTGCAAGTTCTCTGCTTTCCTTTAGCTTAGATTCTGTTAACTGCAAAAGGCACTTCAAGTCCACAATCTCTTGATTAAGAGACTCCTTTTCAGCCATTATTGTCTCAAGCTGAGTAGAAAGAGACTGGCACTCCCTCCTAGAGCACTCCAGATCTTCTTTCAGGCTAGTGTTTGTAAAGCTCTCTCCAGTCCTGTGTAGCTCTCCATCTGTAAAATGCATCTCTGCTCTAAGCTTCTCATTCTCCTCCTCTAGTTCCAGGATCTTTTGTTGCTTTGATTTTGCAAATTTCCTCATTTTCTCCTTCATTTCATCAATTTCTTGTCCAGCTTCCTGTAGCTGCTTATCTGTTTCCTCTTTTTTTGCTTCAGCCCTTTTCAGCTGAATGCAAATTTCCTTCTTTTCCTGCCTAACAGTTTCCAACACACGCTGAATTCGCTCAGCCTCGTTACTCACATTCTCATACGACTGCAGCAGAGTTTCATATTCTCCCTGAAGTTCCTTGTATTTCTCCTGCCACTCAGAACTCTCAGTGGCTTGAATGTTCTTCAATGATTCCACCTCCTTTTCCAGCTTCTCCTTCTCTAGTACAACTCTGTCCAGAGTAAGTGTAAAGTTTTTACAGCATCCATCAAGATTCTGATTTTCTCTAAGTAGTTTGTCAATTTCTGCAGTAAGTTTTTCTCGCTCTCCAGTAAGGCATACTAACTTTTCTGTTAAGGCATCTGTTTCTTTAACACGGACACATATTTGGCTTTCCATATTTGTCAGCTTGACGGAAAGATTGTCAATAGTAGTTTTAGCATTAGCCAGCTCTTCTTTTAGGGATTTGCTCTCCTTTAGTGCTTCTTTTCTAGAGATAAGTGCAGCTTGTAACTTTCTCTGCATTTGATTCTTCTGTTTAGCTGTTTCTGCACTGTCCTCTTGCTTCTCCTGAATTTCAAGCATCTCTGTCTGTAGTCGCTTGCTTTGTTCCTCATGCACCTGAGCCTGAGCTTCCAACTGACTACACAGTCTTTTGACTGAGTCCTCTTTTTCCAGCAATTGTGCCTGCACACTATTGAGAGTGTCACTTTTCTCCTTTAACTGCTGGTTAAGAAATTCCATTTCTTCATCCTTTTGATGCACAAGGATTTTCAGATCTTCCAGACTGGCCACTCCAGAAATTTTTCCTTGACTCTCCTCCAATTCTGTCTGAAGATTTGCTCTGTTAGCTTCAGCTTGGTCAGAGGTTCTCTTTAGCCCTTCTATTTCTACAAACAACTGTGCTATGTGCTGTTGCAAATCAAAAATTAATTCTGATTTGTGAGCAAGTTCCCTTTGCATATGGTTGACATTACATTCCATTTTCTCTTTCTCCATCTGCAATTTGTCAAGGTGTTTTTTCAATTCTTCCTCAGAAACATCTGAAACTTGTACAAGCTTGTTATTTGTTGTATCTTCTGCTTCCATGCATGAAGAATCCAACCTACCTTGACTCCCAAAAACACACTCTGCTGATCCTTTCAGTTCTTGGAGTTGTCTGAGCTGAGCCTGGATGCTGTCCTTCTCTTTGCTTTGCTGATCATATTGTTCTTGCAGGATGTTGTAATCATCTTTCTGCTGTTTCAGTTGTTCTCTGTGATGCCTGTCTTTTTCTTGAGCCTTTTTTATAGTGTCTTTGCGAGATACCAGAGCTTCTTGAAGTTTTTTTTGAAGTTGTTCTTTTTCTTGTTCAAGAACTGAAATCCTTTCTTTAAGAGCAAACTTTTGTTTTTCTTCCAGATTTGTTGATCTATGTTTTTCATTTTCATCTTCATCTTCTTGGCCTTCACTGGTTTCAGTTGCTTTGTCAGGAATTGTCCTATGCTCCACGATTCCATCTTTAATTGAAACAGTGTTTGCCTCACCTTGCAAACTTTGCCTCATTTCCTCAATCACTGCCTGCAGTCGTGCTTCAGTTGTTTCTTTATCCTTCCGGATGCTCTGCAACTCAGATTCCTTTTCAGAAAGCAGCTGAATTAGATAGTCCTCACTAGGCTGGTTTTCAAGACCCATTTCTTTGCTGATCATGCTTCTCATATTTTCTTTCCCTGCAGCTGCCGGAGCCACTGAGGTTTCTGATTTTTGTTCTCTACTCAGTTGTTCTAAATCGTTCTCCAATCTGGTTATCTTCTTCATAAGCTCCTTCCTGTTCACAAGTGCTGCTTGCAGCTTCCGCTTTACTTGCTCGTTTTCCTTTCTCAGAAGTTCAACTTGATATACTAATTCCTCATTTTCTTTACTCACTGCTTCTGTCACATTCTGCTGCTCAGATGCCCCACATTTCAGACATGTATCTTTTGCTCCTATCTTCTGTTCTTTTTCTTCCTGTGCTTTTAACAACACACTTGTCTGCTCCTTAAGACTCTTCAGCTCATTTCCTAGAGAAAATTTCTCTTCATTTAGCAGGACCATTTTCTCAGACATGCTGACACTGATCTCTGCCATCTGTTGGTCCTTTTCCAGCAAAGTTTCTCGCAGGCTCTCTATAGACCTGGTGTGCTCATTAACAAGCTGTTCTAGGCCTGCTGCCTCATGTTCCTTTAAGGCTAACTTGTGGGAAAGCTCTTCCATCTCTGCTGTATTCTTCCTCAAAAGTTGTCCTAGATCATGTACTTCATATTCCTTTGTCTCAACCTGGCTTCTCAGATCCTTTAGTTGCATGTCCTGGTCAGAAAGCTGAAGTTGTGCTTCATCCAAGTCCTTCTGCAAAGCTTCAATTTTTATATCCTTGGATTTAAATTCATTTTTAAGGCTCTGGATTTGCTCTCTTAGAAGACTGCTTTGACTGTCTGACAGTCTCTGCTTTTCTGAAAGAGCTAATTCTTCTTCCAGTTGCTTCACTTGCTCCTTCAGTTCTGTTATGGTAGAAAGTTCTTTCGTCTGACACAAGAGCTGATCTTGTTCTTCAGTCAAAACACAAAATATGCTATCAGGATCCTCTCCCTTTTTTCTGTATTCCTCAGCCAACTGGTTTAGCCTATTTATTTCTGCACATTTTTCTCCTAGTTCTTTCTTAAAGGATTCTTCTGATTTCTGAAGAATTATTTGCAGTTCTGTAATTTGGTTTTCTAACTTTATTAGTTCGTGAGACTGAGAGGTGCCAGGGCTTCCCTTTGTCTCTTCTTGGAGACTGGCTCCATTTTTCTGAAGAAAGCCAAGTTGCTGCATTTCTGTTCCTCTCAGCAATGAGACACTCTGTGTATCTGAAGCCTTCTGCTCTTCCCTCTCCAGACACTGTACCTGTGAATTCTCTTCCAGCTGGTTAGCTTCTGTTTGGCTGCCCCTAGAAGTCTGGCCACTAGGGTCCTTGAGCTGGCTTTTCAGAAAAGTTATTTCTTCTTGGGCTTCTTTCAGTTCCAGCAGCAAAACTGACAGCTCTTTCTGTTTCTCTGCAGCAATACATTCTAGAATTCCAGGTGGAAAACTTTCCTCAGTAAACTGCTTGCTTCCATTGGTAAAGCCATCTGTTCTTGTCTGAAAGAAAACAGCAGGTATCATTTTTTCTTTGAATCTTGTGAAAAGACCACAGTTGGAAGTATATGCTTTCCACATTTTGTAACTTCCTCAAGCTGACTTCTGCAATAAATAGAAACCTTGCTAATAATAGGGGGACTCTGTCTTGGCAGTGTGGGGTGGACTAGGTGCTGTCCAGAGATCCCTTCCAACCCCAGCTATTCTGTGACTTCCCAGGTCACTTCTGCTAATTTCAGATTCTGAAGTAGCAGCATGAAAGATTCTGGCTTCAGGATCAGACCAAAAGAGCAACTTCCTATTCCCTTTTTTCTCTTTCTCTCTTGATTACAAGATAGTATGACTAGACTGTTTAAGTTCTCCCGTGATTCTCACAAGCCCTCTAGTGTATTTAACCCATTGCCACATTTTTGTGGCATCCTATTCAAAGTCTTTGAATAAGGGGGTTTTGTCCCCTTTTCTATCTGTCCATTTAACATGACAAAGAAGCAGGATAGAAGCCCATATTCCAATCTGTGTCCATGTCCAAACTGAAAGCACTAGACAAAGCACCTATAACAAAGTGCTTGGCTTTTCCAAGTTAACTATCTTAAGGTTTCTTCCTATCCCCCAAAACAGATTACAAAGAAAAGCAGTCACAAATCCTTCCCAGAAAGCTTGGATCAACATCCCACCAATAAGTTAACATGCTGCCCTGTAAAGGCTGTTCATCAGTTTGGAGGGCAGAAGCAATTTAGGGGGAACTATTAAAGGAGAGCTGCTCTTAAAAATTGCCTGCTGGCATAATGAAACGACCCCTTTAAGTCACAAGAGGTTAAAAAAAGCCAACTCTTTGGGGCTTCTACACTAAATTAAAGCTTTCATATCTGTAAATGCATACAATAGGGTTTTGGCCTACAGGGTTTTGGACTACATTTGTACCTCAGAGAGCACGGAAGTGTCACCAAAAGGCTTTTGCATTTCAGAATTCACCAGCTCTCCTGACACACCTAGTGAGAAAAGGTACACTAGTCATCATCAGTGTAACAACTTGCAGGTAAAGTCAGTAGATAAGTGAAGGGACAAGAAATGGGACTGGAGCTTCTATAGAAGGTGAGGGAAAAAAAAGGCAGCAAATCAAGCACAGAAGAAAACAACTCAAGAGTTTGAGTCTATGCAATGCACAGACATCCTGTTGTGGTTTAACCCCAGCCAGCAATTCAGACCCTGCAGCTGCAATACAGCTCTGTACAACTCCCTGTGTTTGCTACATGCTGGCATCACCTGCACACAGCACTTCTGAGCCCCACAGAAGGATGAAGAGCAGAGAGACAAGAGAAGCAGGTAATAGACTGGCTTAACTGTTTTGGTATTTTGCATGTGGGATGCAGGGGGGAACTAATTCCATGCACAAAAAAATTTATTGCCTTGCAGAGAAACACACAGATCTTCATTTTATCTTAATTCTCTTCTTGCTTTATGCATCAGTTTTTGCATCAACCCACTCCTTCAAACCCTTCTCTCTTTCTAACCTTAGCAGCATTTTTCTTCTCGTCAGGTATATCTTACCCATTCCACATTAGAATGTTCTCTTCTACCTCATGTAAATCTTTTCTGCCTTCTGTAGATTCTGACCTCAGAGCTCCTCTTTCTAAATCATTTTAAGATTTGTCCCTGAAAACTCTCAAATTTCCACAATTTTCTTGTCACATGCCTTATTCTGCGTCCTCACCTGTAGAAGAAGAGCAGTCTATGTAAGAAGCTGGAGCTTCCACAGTCCTCAAGTCTTGTGATTTTGCCTCAGCACCAATATTCTTATTCTGTGGGTTGAAGAAGAAACACTGAGCTTTGAGCCAGGATCCTGGTACAAGAAGATAGCTCTCTGAGCTGTCTACTGCTCTGCCAAGCTCTAAGTAAAACCTATTGGTCCCCAGTTTGGACACAACTCTGAGGCCTAATGAAAATAACTAAATAGACAAATAAATGAAAAGAAAGATTGGTTTTGATGTTAAACAATGTTAAATAACAGATTAAGATGTATCTCAGCAGATTAACATATCAATGGATGCAATGATTTAAATAATTTCCTTCCCACCTTGAGATGATTTCTCTTCCCTTTTCACTTCTTCAAAGGGACTAACTATAGTACCATGAGCTTTCACTGACCACGCAAGCAGAGAAGGTGAGAAGTCATGTGTCTGTTGGTCCATGCCTCCTCACTGCTCCAGCAGATAGAGAACCTGGAGTCTTCCCAATAAAGTTATGCTAGGCTCTGCCACACAACCAAATCAGTAACCCCACAAGAACCTTTTAACTTGTAGATGGCTTAACCTGGGTTTGGGCAACTACATTACTTGACCTAAAGCCATGGGTCAGGTGCACAAATGGTAGGAATAGCTGTCCAAGTGAAAGCTTACATCTAAGCTATTTAGCTGGCCTTCTTTTATAACGAAGACATTGAAATGGACAATTCCAGGATTGTTTTCACTGACCCACTTTCAACATTCACCTTGTTCCAGGTGAGTCATATGCTAATTGAACCTGTTTTTTCCACTGTCTATAAAGGGGCAGTAGAAAATGTCCTTTATATCTGTCCTTGAAAGGACTACGTGTGTAGGTGTGTGCATATTCCCACTGACCCACCAGCTCACAGCTTGTCTGCAGGCAGCTGGAAGGGAAGGGTCTCAGTCAAGCAGGATGAATGACTCAAAGTGTTTCTCTGGTTCCAAATATCAACTTTTACCTTAATATTTCATAGCAATGTACAAACCCTCTGATAGAGAAGAATGTGTTAGATAAAACACAGCATTAACCTTCCCCCCATGGACAGGATGGGCCAGAAGAACAAGCTGCAAAGGGCCAGACCTTGCTCTAAGCTAACAATCAGTTCCACAGCAAATCCTCAGTACAGATACACAGAGGCTGTCATCTCCCTCCCCATGCTGAGCATTAAGCCAAGCAGCAGGTTCAGAATCATGCATTCTTCCCAACAACAGCCTGACTGCACTTGCACCTGCAGCTGGACATGGAATAGCACAAGGACAGTGCCCACCTGTCTCCCCTCAGGGAGCACACAGCTCCCCCCAGTCAGTCAGCCGGGCAGTGGGAATGAACAGGGTTGGTTTGAAGGGCATCTTATATAATGACAGCTGAGCCTTTGGAATTTTATTTCCAGAGACCTGTCTCAGATTAGCTCCTGCTTCTGCTGGAAAACTAACTCACAACAGGCAGAAAATAGCACCCGATGGATTGGGTGGCTGAAGGACACAAGAAATCCACACAGCCGACAAAGGGAAAACACAGTCTGCTATGAACACAGTGCAAGCTGTATTTGGAAGCTATTTTTGTCTTTCACTATTAATCCAGTTAATAATAACCTTTCAAAGAGGATTGATAAATAAAGACCATAACAGCTTAGCTGTTTTAAGGCCAGTCCTTGACCTATTTTAGTTTTAGCTTATTTCAGCTGCTTAACCGTTACCTGTTCTGCATCTCCTGTGATCATCACAGCTTCCTGCTGAGACTCCCCAAGAACAGATTGCAAATGTGGTACTTCTGAAACATTCAAACACAAAAATTTCTTTGAAACTTAAGACTTTGCTTTAGACAGAAACAGGATATTCCTCCAGAAGCTTTCGAGAAGGACACGTGGCTGTTAATAACACTTATGTAGTGGAGATACCTAACACCATCATGGGATAATGTGGGTTTGTTTTTTTTTTTAGAGGCAACCACACAACCAACACACTGCTTTAAGCAGCTTTTAGAACAATTGTTGTCATACAGACATGCTGAAAGTCAGGTAATAGAGATTCAAGTTCTAAGAAACATTTTTATAAATGAGAGGAAAGAAAAGACTATTGTAGTAAAATGTTTCAAATTTCATTTGAAGAAAATAAAATAAGAAATTGTTATAAATGTACAAGAAAAATACATTCTGTAACCCATCTCAGTTCTAATTAATGTATTAAGTGATGCCTCAGTGTTTTAGTAGGCAGGAGCCAATAAAGCAACGAATACTGTATTCCTCAGAAGTACCACCTTAGAAGCATTAAAAAACAGGCCCCATTTTTGTGAACATGTTAACTAGCAACAATGGTATGAGCAATATGCTAATATATATGCAAATCAAAACTCAGGACCAAGTTAAACAGTTCTCTTAGGGGTACAACTGTCTGTACTTTTCACTTCTGAGCATGCAGAAAGGACACACATACCATCAATATACAGTACAAGGTTTTTTTCTGTACTCCTCTAAACACTTTTCTACATACAATTGATTATACAAAACTATATTTGCTAAATATTACGGAAGTTGAGGAAGCTCAATGTTCTATGAATTCTAACAATTGGAAGGCAGTCTGTGTTTTCTATGATAATGGCTTTCCTTTATTGATTCATACTACACTGTAGCCTTCCCACCAACTGAACTATGCAAAGCCTAATACAATGAATGTTCCCTTATGTCCCTTCAATCACTCAAAGAACTTCCTCAAGAAAAGTTCAAGGAATCCATACAGAGTTAAAGAGAGTTACAGATATTCTGGTCTAATGCACTACTAAACCCATGGAAATGAAGACTGTACAACGATTTCAAGAATCTTTGTATTTCAAACAACAGCAGCTTGAAATTTGAAAGCATTTGCTGAGGTCTGCTAGAAAAGCATCAGAAATTGCAAAATATAAATATATCTATAAATTCTTATTTCACTCTATCCAAGTTAGGAATGGATTACAGTGGGCCGTATTAGGCATCTAACTTTAATTAAGACTGACAAATTCAATGCACAAAAAGGAGTAACAAAGTCTTTAGAACCCATATAACAGACTTAAAAATGATGATTTTTTTAATGTTTCATTTAATATTTTGGTAGTTTTTAAAAAGAAATTACATCTCCTGGTGTTAAAGATCCAAAACAAAAGTCAGTAATCAAGTGTTCAATACACCCAATGGAAACAGAATTACAACAACAACAAAAGCTTGTTTTGAAGTAAACATGCAGCTAAACATGCATTGGAAAAGATGTTTTAAGTAACATGACTCTTAGCCACTGCATTTTTCATGTGCAATTCATTTCAGCAGAGGGAGGAGCTGCTTTTTAAGAAAACTGATTAAAGTTTTCCAGGTACATTTTGGATGTACTCAAGTGTAGCTTGGGGCATATCAGATTGAAAGCTGGATTTCTGTAAGGCCCTTGATATGGTCTCCCCAACACCTTTCCTACTAAATTGCTGAGATATGGGTTTGTTTTGACAGGTGGGCTGTTAGGTGGGGCAAGGAACTATGGCCATGTGCAAAGAGTTGCAGAAAATGGCCCAACCTCCGAGTGGGAACCAGGTCCCACAGAAGAATAGGCACTATTTAGTGTCCTAACTGCTGACAGACAGTGGGGTGGAGTGCACCCATGGCACACCTGCAGGCTGAGCAGCTGATTTTGCTGGAGGGATGTGATGCCACCCAGAGGGACCTGGACAAGCCTGAGGAATGCAGCCATGCAGCTGTTGTGCAGAGCAAGGTCTAACAAGGCCAAGTGCAAGGCCCTAAACCTGGGCTGGGGCAATCCCCAGTACCAGCACAGACTGTGGGGTGAACGGATTGAAAACAGGCTACTGAGCAAGACTTTGGGATTCTGGTAAACTAAAAATTGGACAGGAGCTGGCAATGTGTGCCTGCAGCCCAGAAAGCAAATCATATCCTGGGCTGCACCAAAAGAGGTGTGGGCAGCAGCCTGAGGGAGACAATTCTCACCCTCTTCTCTGCTTTTGTGAGACCTCACTCACAGAGTGAGTGTGTCAGAGCACTGTGTCCAGTTCTGGGGTTCTCCTGTACAAGACAGATGTGGATCTGCTGGAGTGAGTCCAGAAAAAAAACACAAAAAAATCAAAGGGCTGGAACCTATCTCCCATGAAGAAAGGCTGAGACTTGTGGTTGTTCAGCCTGGAGAAGGGCTTCAGAGAGGCCTTACTGCAGCCTTTCAAGAGGTCTGCTTCTCTCTAGATTGCCCAGAGAAGCTGTCAGTTGCCCCATCATCGGACATGTTCAAGGTCAGGTTGGAAGGAGCTCTGAGCAACCTGGCCTGGTGAAGGATGTCCCTGCTCAGGGCAGGGGGGATGGACCCGATGATCTCTATGAGTCCCTTCCAACCCAAACCATGCCCTGATTCTAAACAAAGTCTTGAAGTTCATTAAAGACATGCATCTCTGAGATGTTGGAACAAAAAAATAAATGATCTTCTAGGACTATAGGAATTTGGTTTATTGGTGAATATTCACCCACCAGGATTCCTAGGAGGAGGTTCTACCTTTGAACAACAGGAAGCAAAATGAATCTATTTCTCAAAAATCAAGACAGCCTACTGTCAAAGTGCACCGGACCCTAAACATGTGAGAAAATCCATTGTTTTATAGTATAATGCTGACAGAGCTGTGATATTTCTGCTACCAGTCCACATGTCCAGACACTCAAAGCCAATATAATTGTCTGGGGTTTTTTATATGTGGCATATATATGGGTCCCTTACTGTTTCAGCAAAAGCTATCAAAAACACATCCCCCAGAAGCACCACCTGCAGATTGCCAGCATTTTGTACTGGGGAAACCTACCTCTTCAGCTATATCTTATTTTGTAGAAACTAATTCCAGAATGTTTCTTAATTATATTAAGAATATTAAAATATGTAAGGTAATCATACGACCTTCTGTCTTCTGTCCTTCCAAGTTTTCTGTGGGTAGGAATGAAGTCTCATTCTGGTCCTCCAAATCTACTATTTTTTCTTGTGAAGTTGATTCATCCTGTTGAAACAGGAAGGAGGGGGAAAATGATAAATTTTAATACCATTTCTAAATACATGCTAGTCGTTGATCATTTGATTAATTAAAAAAAAAAATCAATTGGCAACTTTTAAATTACTCAAATTGACTTCTTTCCAGGCTTTTGTAGTCATAACATGACTGCCCATCAGCTGAGAGAAAAAAGCCTTTCTCAAGCAATGCATGATAAAAAAAAAGAATTCTAAACATTGAATTTTGCTTCAGTTCCTAAATATACCAGAAAAATTAACAAGAATCATTTGAAAGTATCAAACCTGCTGCTCCAGTTCAGAGAGCTGCACTTGTGGCTGGGATTTCATCTCATCCCGACAGCGGACAAATCCTTCTGATTTCTGTAGAAGTTCATCTGACAGAGAGGAAAAGGGGGAGGTTAAGGTCTGTTCCTGTCTTTTTTGTCAAACTACATCCATTTTACACACATGTACAATAGTTTACAAAATCCCTTTTCTCTTAGTCACTGCTTCATCTTTGGGCCATAAAGAAACTGGAAGAAAATCAATTTGAAATAAGAGCTTGAGCAAGATCAAGATCATTATTTCTAACACAGGTCTATGGGGAATATGGTACAGTTTGCTTTTCTTGGTTGTTTTACTTAAAATTTCAGTAGAAATTCAGACTGTGAAGAATGTGGCACATCTAAAAAGGACTTACATAAGTTGATGGAAAAAATCCAACAAATCAGTAAATGAACTCAAAAATACATCCAGCTGAAGAAATCCATAAGCCACAAATGACAAGAGGCTGGGACAGTACACAAGCAAAGCACCATATATGCTGCCCCACACTTCAGTTCCTCTTTCAGCTGCCAAAGCCAGAAAGGTGGGATCAAACTAGACCCCCTTAGTTTGAGACAGCACCACCACTCCTACGCCCCTGTGCAATTAGGAATTGTTACATCAAGCCATTCTTATGAGTTGTTATAGAAACAAAGCCAAAGAGAAGGAAACCCAGTGATACTCAGGCTCCTGAGAACCTGCTCCACCTAACTGCCATGCCGTCTCACCCAGTGGTCCGTGTGCTGTAGATCCATGTTCCGCAGGTGGCACCAAGAGCTGGCCACAATCCTGTTCCAGCTGGTCCTTCTCAGCTCCAAGGACAGCATGGCCACATTGCAGCTCTTGTTCCGCTACCATAAGACAACTGAGCAATCGGTTCTTCTCTTCCACCTCCAGCCTGTGTTGCTGTTCCAGGTCTTTATACTTCACCTCTAGTTCAGCTTGTGCTCTTCCTGCCTCCTCCAGCTTTTCTGAGAGACACTGCACCTCCTCCTGCAAGCGATGGGAAGACAGCTTCCTCTCAGCCAGTTCCATCTCCATCTTCTCCCTGAGATCCTGAGAGCCTTGTCTCTCTGCATCTAGCACATCCCTCATGGAGCTTAGTTCCACTTCCATCTTCTGGCACTGATCTAGGAGTTTCTGTTAAATGATACAGAAATGAATTTCTCTCTCAACTAGTTAAATACCTTGACAAAGCAAAGCACCTGAATTATATTTTAAGGTTTTCACTAAATTCTTATTTTAAAATACCTGAGAAGCAGAAGGGAGGAAACAAACACGTCAGAAATTTCAATTTGTTAGAAAGAAACTGCCCCACAATTTGGAAATTAAGAAAGCAATGGAAATTGCAAGACAGAAATGCTGGGAGAAACAACTCCTCATTGTGGTAAAGAAAAGATAAGTCTTGATTTAGAGGAGGGGAATTTAGAGGAAAGAAGCAATAGAACAGTGACCAGGAGTTCTCTTTTAGAAGAAAGCAAACTTCCCAAAAAGGGGAGGAAGGACTACAATAAATGAGGGAGAACTCAACAATTATACAGCAGAATTTAACAAAAAAAAAAAAAAACCAAAAAAACCCAAAAACAAAAAACAACCCAACCAAAATTGTGTATGTGAAAGGGGAATGTTGAAATAGGAATCTGGAGATAACAGAGGGCTCCACACAGTTCCCTCTGCTTTAAGAAAGATCTCTGAAGGCTCTGGTCAACACTGACCAGAGACTTAAGGTGACCAAGAGACAGAAACAGACCTTACACTTGCCCAAACTTCTGTTGTCAAATTTCCTCCTCCTGGAGCTGTGGATGGTCAGCACAGCTAATTTTGGGAGAAATTTTATGAGGAACTGCTTTTACTTCATGGGTAGGCTTCAGCCACATGGTCTCAAGTTTGTACCTATACCAGATCTCCTTCAGACCACAGAATGTACAAGGGAAGTCAAAGACACAGAGGAGAAGCCAAGGGAGCACAACAATTATGCCATGAAGATATCCATGCCACCACCCCATGATACACCCTGCTGAGCAATGCAGTCAGTAGTGAGTACAAGTCAGCTCACTGAGGTTCTTTACCTCTTAACAGTAGTAAAAGGACCCACCTTCATGCCTGGCTGGGACACAGAGCAAAAGAAAATGTCGGGCACAAGTATGTAAAAATTATTAAAGCGAAGTTCAGCATTGGACTGGCTGGAGATCATGCAGCCTACAAAATGAGACTGATTCTGTGTCAGTCTCTTCTAAAGAGATGGAGAATCTTCAGAAGTTCAGATATTAGAAAAATGAAAAATACACTCATCCTCTATCTGCAAACCAACGCTTTAAGAGGTTGTGTTCTTAATCCTGTCTCAAGGAGCACATGTCTGTATAGTCATATATGCACAGGCTTGATCTCATCCTCTTCACACGCCAAACTGATGAAGTGAGAGCCAATCCCACTCCACAAGTTGTGTAACCATATAAGCAAGTTCTCAGCAAGACATACCAAAGAACAGATGTTTCTGAGCTGATCTGGGCTGGACACTGCAGTCCAGAAACACTGAGGCCTCAGCAGCACTGTGTTAGGCACCAAGATTTGTGTATTTGGCTTTGAAAATACAGTCAGCAGTATGGGCATGGATAGATGTAGAGCCTGTCCACCTGCTCAGAAGCTGGATCACTAGAGCTGGCAGCTGCAGCACCCCATTGTCTGGCTGTACCTGCTGTAAGCTGCACACACAGACCTGCAGCTCTAAGGCCTGACTCAGGGAGAGCAGCCCCAGATGATTTCATGATGAAAACCTGGTGTCAAAAAAAACCCTGATCTGGGAACTTGTGAGCTACTGACAAAGGCCCCATCCATCCCACACACACACACACACACACACACACACGCGCACACACACAGAGTAAAGCAATAAAAAGCATGACCAGGTACCTGGTTTTGTTTCTCAGCAGCATGTAACTCTTGCTGCAGCAGTTCTACCACCTGAGTTCGTCCTAACAGAGCTGCTTCCTGCTCCTCGAGCTTTCTCTGGAGGCTGCGCAGGTTCTGCAGGATACAAAACTATTCCAGCATTGGGGAGACCAATGTACATTTAGATTCCCAGGTTTCAGTGATACACCTTGTTTTTGTAACACAGTTACTTTGAGAGCCTGAATTAATTAATTTTTGCTGACACCTACCTATTCTGGAGTCCTGGTGCAGTAGGAGGAGCTTACTTTGCTTCATGAATAGGGAACTGGTGCACAATAATATAACATTTTTTTAACTGTTCTTTCTCTTCGACTGATAGCAAACCAGCAGATTGAAGCTAGAACTCAAAGTCTCAACTAGCATTCCAAAAAACTCCAAACAAACAAAGCATCTTTCTTCTTATCCCTTCTGAGTTACTTTAATGAGAACTGTTCTTTCAGGATGTCCTCTGGTAAAAGCCCTTTCATTCCTCCTCCCATGATATGATTATTATATCAAATATACCTGTTGCATCTTTGCTTCCATATCTGACTGGACCACCATCTTGAGCAATTCAGCTTGATGCTGGTGCATATGCTCTTCCAGGAGAGTTTCCTTCTCCTGAATCACTTCTTGCAGGGAACTCAGCTGAAAACATAAGCCACAAAATAAAAAAAACCCCAAGATTATGAGCCTGACAGACACATAGGCTTGCTTTCAACATGCTCCAGCATATCGTGTCTGTGATGGAGTTTTCAGCTTGACAATCCTATACATCATCTTGGTTAAATGGTATTTTCACCGGGCATCTTTATCCTACTAATATGTGTCTAACAACTGAAAAGATTTCAGATCCCTGAAAGAAAAAAGCATAGAATTTAATCTACAAATAAGCAGAATAATAAAATATAAGATTACTATGTAATTAACAGTTCATAAAGCTTCTGAGCTTTCAATTGTATGGGATGCAGCCCAATTCACAGATCAAAAGCTAAACCTGCAATTTAAGAGTATAACAAAAAGCTTTCCACAAATAACTGCAACGTATCTAACATTAAAGGTGTTACATTGTGTGATAAGCAGCTGCCCTGCACACCTACAGCAGAACACAGACAGGTGATGGAAGCTGGAAGAATACTCTGCACCAGCTACTGCAAAGCCCACCTCAGAACAGCAAGGGCAGACAGGGCAGAACCCAAATTCTGACTCAGAGGAAGAGACGTCCTATCCAGGGACTGTTTCCTCCCTCCTCAGAGAGCCAACAGTCCCATTGTCCAAGGGTCAAAGCATCTCTTAACTGCAGAGCATCTTTTGCACCATGGGTGCTTCTGGCCTGGGGGCAGAGTATGGGGGCAGGAGAAGATCCTTTGGGGATCATGAAAGACTTACATAATGTTTAGAGGAGGAGCCAAAGGCAGTGAAATTGATGGACCTACATGATTTAAGAAGGAACAAAACTGGAAAAATTGAGGTAAGGGAATCGAAGACCAGCTGTGTAAGCATTGTTCTGTTCTATCATACTAGTCTAAGCGACGAGGTGGGAAACACAGACTGATGAATAGAAAAAAATTTCTGTACCTGTGTTGCATGCTTGAGTTCAGCATCTTTCAGATTCACTTTGGCTACAGCGAGCTGTTTCTTCAGGTCCTGAACAGTCTCCTCTCGCTCCCTGAGCTGCTCTTTCAGTAATTCCACTTCCTCTCTGTGCCCTTCATTTGTATTTTCATTTTTCTGACATTGCAAGAGGATAAAAGTGGGAAGAAGAAAAACAGAAGAAAGTAAACTTATCAGTATTACTGGTTAATAATTAATTTTAAAAAATACACTAATATGCTACTTATCTCTTGACTCCTAATCAGATGCTTATTTTTACTACATTGCTTCATTTCTTAACTTCATATTTCTTTTGTTTCTTTAAAAGAAGTTGTCCTATGCTAAGTAACTATTTTCCCTATTTCTGTGTAGATATGCACAAGATGCCTTTAATTGGAAAAGGCAACAAAGCACTTGGAAGGGCTAACAGTCCATGACTGCTCACTATATAAACTAAGGCAAATTAGATTATTTAATACATTATTTATTATATGACTACCCCGATTTGTGAGGATTTTGACATCACAAATTTATCTAATATCAGAAAAAACATTTTAAAATTAGCTATAGAAGAATATTCTCCATGTGGCAAAGGGGTAGACATTCCAGACTACAGAAAATGCTCATGGAAATAGCTTTAGACTACAGGATTAATAGAAATGAATTTATTAGATATAAGCAAAGGGAACAGGCAAACATTTGTCACTTCTCCACTCTGAAACACTTAAATCCTCTGTTTATGACCAAGAAATGTAAACAACATTTCACACAAAACGTGCTTAGGCTACGTCTACTCAGACAACCCAGCACACTACACCTGCACTCCTCTCTGTCTCTCCACCTGGGTGAGGGCAGGTTCCTCACCACCCCTCCCTGAGCAGACAAACCTGCTCTACATTCTCACCTCAGCATTTGCAGCTACTGTGAGCAGTCAGTGCTGGGTATTTTGTACTGAATATATATATAAAATGCATCTCTTCCATTTCATTTGCGGCAGGTATTGGGTCAAATACCATCAGTAACACAGGAATTCTACAGAATATTTATGTCTTTAAACCCATTCTGAAAGTATTATGAAGGCTTTTAAAAGTACGTATAAATCAGTGTAATAAGAGGCTACTGTTTCTCAAAAGATGTTTCACCTGCAGAGAAGCTCATTGGCAGGAGGCAGAATAGACAGACAAGGAAGCTCCAATTGCAATTAAATTTAGAAATAGAACAGGACAGAAAAAAAAAGAACAGAAATGCAGGAAGCTCTAAGAAGCCAGGGATATACATAATTTATAAGACTGGGGCAGAGGACCTGCTGGAGGGAAGATGCATGGATTAGTTTTCTTACTTGTAATTAGCTTTCAGGTTTGATATTTACAGTCGGATTTGGAAAAGCCTCTTACACTGACCATTACATGGAGTGCCACAATTAAGGACAGTAGCACGGCCATGAAGTTTCCAGAGCTCAAGCTTTTAAATATTTTCCCAAAATGTATAAGCTCTTATATATAAACGTAATTTATCCTTATCCACTTCAAAGGTTTGAGAGGAGCCTCAATTGTTCTGTACACAAATACTACCTGATAGAAGGCAATAAGCTGATATTTCCATTCTTCTCAAAATAAGGCAGTCCGCTAAAAGCCCAGGAAGTAATAGTACTAATTAGATATTTAAAATACAGCCTTCCCTCAAGACCCACATCATAGAGAGGAAAAAACCCAGCCCTATGCTAATATTCAATACTTCAGCACAACATGCAGCTCTACCCTACAATTTTCACCCTTCAAATGGCAGGATAACTGTCCAGGAAATACCCCCATTACTCATGACAGCATCTACTTGGAGAAATAAGTGTAAATAAAGGACTCTGTACCTTCTCAGTAGGTCTAACCTTGCAAGAAAGAAGCTAGTTCTTTCTGGGTCTATATACATAATATTCCAGGTAACTGCTCTAACATAATTTGACTCAAACTATGTTCAAACCCAAACCAAATAAGGCTGTGGTCCATACCCTGTCCACTGTCTCAAGCCCTCATTCCTCTAATTAGAAGGCCATTTTTCTTAATGGTTAATTTACATTCATCCATTCACCTGCATTATCCTTTACCAGTTCTCCCACCTTCTAGATGCTCACCTTCCTCATACAACTGTAGAAAGAAGTGATGTTTCCTCTCTGACTTTGGTTGACTAAATAACCAAGCTTTTTGAGTGCCTCCCAAGTGCAGCTACTAACATAATGAGAAAACAAAGTCTCTTGCTGCTCTCAGAATTTATTAATTTATTTTTCCTGATTCCAAGTGAGCAGAACATGACGACACTCTGCACAAGGCCTTACTACCACTCTCAGTAGAATATCTAGAATGGTATGTAAAAGAGATAAGGCCTCTTTTAAAATCTATATTGCACGAATTAACTGATGATCAGCTTTCTCTCATTTTGCCTTCTTCAACTGATAAATTTGAATTTTGAAGCAAGAACACTCCCCAGTCCTCAACAGCAAGTCTACACAAAGTCATGTACCAGCACACAGATGTTACACACGTGCTGCATACAGATAAGCTAAAAAAGAGCCTAAGCACCAGGCCAGCAATGCCAAGTGACACAGCTGAACAGCCCCCGTGGTCTCCACTGGCCTTTGCAGCCAGGGAATGTTGTTCATGGCCTTGCAGGGTACAGTGTCATGACACCAGAAATGCTTGATGGCACATGGGTCAAATTTTGCTTTATTTTTCTGTTACATCAGTCCTTGAGGACATCCAGTTCCTCATGTATGAAACCAGATGGTGCTTTGCATTGAGAAAGATTCTAAAGTTGGTATTGGAATTACAGAAGCACATTCTATGATTTTATGATGCTCTCAATCAAAAATAGATTCAAGCACAAGTCATAGAACTGATCTTCACTTCATTAGAAGTCACCTCTCATCTGACAGTCCTCACATGCACCTTTTACCGTTTCCTATAATATTTTAGTACTTTTTTCAATGTCTGAAATAACCCTTATGTTCTCTGGTTTAATGAACATCATCTGATGTCTGGAAATCATTTTGGATTTCTATCCCATTTCTCTTCCATAGTATTACCAACGCTTTAAAGAAAAACATTGTTCTGCTGATCAAATAGTCAAGATCTCAAAAATTAGCAGCTCAAATGGGAGCTTCTAGTTAGTAGCTAACAGCCTCTTTAATGTCTTTGCAGAGGACACTTCCCCTAGCGTTATACAACTATGGTTTGCCAACCATAAAACTTTACGATGGCTCAGGAAGCTACATGACTGGAAAATATATTTATTTATTTATATTTAAGTTACTGCCTTCCAGTTTCAATAACCTCCTTACCTCTTTGTTCTTGCACTCCAGCCAACCTTTCCTGTACTGACACGACAGGTAACATTTTGAAACTCATAGCTCAAATAGACCCACAGTATATGCAGGAAAGAGTTTGGCTACAATGGATTACCCAAGTTATACAAAGGGAAACTAGCCCATGTCCTTGAGGAGATCAAGTTGAGCACTCCAAGGGCATCTGCAGTACAAGCAAGCTGGACAGACAGGCTTTCCACAGCACAGACATAGACATCCTTGCAGGAACTATGAATATCCTGCTAATAAGACAAATAGGCCCCGCTGGCTCACTGTGACCTGAAACATCAGGCAGTACCACGTTATCAACAGAAACTACATCTTTTAAGCAGCCCTGTTCTCCCAACCTTGGGATACTCCAGCTCTTCTGCTAAGGCCTGTGTAGGCAGTGGTGATCCTTTCTCTGTCAGCTCCTCGATGCGTTTATTTAGAGAGGCCAGTTTCGCTTTGGCTTGAAGTTTAAGTTTCATCAGCTTTGCATCTGCAGCCTCTCGCTCTTTCTGTAAGAAAAGGACACAAGAGAAGTAAGAGAAGGACACAAATTGACTGCACCTCAGACTCCAGTGCTGTTACCCAAGCAGCAACACTGAAAAAGCTACACAGTTTGTCAGTCTGCCGTATTCTGTTTAACCCTGCCTCCCCAGGAACAGCACTATTTAAAATGCATCGGCAAACCAAATTTGTTCTGAAACCCTACATATACCAAAATCATACCTTCTACCCCAGCACTTCCTTTCAAGGGACAGAGCACTCAGGGACATCACCCAGCAGTAAATACAAACTCAGTTTGACTTCCTCTGCTCTATGCAGTCCCTCAGAACTATCTCAAGTAACTGCACTCACACCATACCTCAGGGTAGGCAACACGTACCTTTGGGAATGTGCCATAAAACCACTGGACTAGTGGATGAGCACAGCACAGGCTACTCTGTGTCAAATACTCTAAAGTGGAGAAACAGCAACCTCACTAAAAAGGTATTAGTATTTATTAGAGCCACTGGGAATCTGCATGGGCCTCGAAGAGCTCTGAGACAAAATGCTGTGTAAATTGGATATAACTTATCTACTCTAGACTAAATTAATCTAATCAAACTAACAGTAGATATCCTAGATCTCTTGGGTTAGGGTCCATTCTTCAAATTACAGTAATTATCTGGAATTGATGCCATTTATCATGCACGTATCTCATGTTCAAAAGAAACCCGAGACTGATTTGCACAGAAAACTGAAGCAGCATTTTACTCTTGGGCCCCAGAGAAAGAAATGGTACCTTGAATACAGTTTCTTTCTCCTGAAGCAGGACATCCTTTTCTCGAATCAAATCCTTCAACTGAACAACTAGCTTTTCTGTTTGGGCTAGGCGCTCCAGCAGCTCCTCAGGTGCCTCCTCCATGCTTTCCGCTTCTGTCTGCAAAGCTTCTACCTGAAACAACAAAATGAGTGTTCTGAGGGAAAAAGCCTATATAAACAGCCTGCAGCACAGCATCCACATGATATCTTCAGCTCCAGTCCTCAATGCTGCACTCTGCTCACTGCAGGCATTTCATGGAGCCTGCAGAAATTATACAGTCAGATGAAACCAGGAGGAAAGCTCAGAGAACTTGTAAGCCAATACACAAAAATAAAAAGTACCTTGCTGAACACCACATGAACAAATCTGAAACGAGAGGCACTCTCACACACACTATCCACTGTCTCAATACCAAAGGGCAGCACAGAGGTGAAGCCTCCCACTGTCACCCAACCACGCAGAGCTTCCCCTTCTGCTACACACAATTATTAGTACTCTTAAAAGTCTTTCTTCACCCTTGTTCTAGTTTGTTTCCTAGGATCGCCTTGTGATGTGCAAACAGAGGAGATTATGGTCTGCCCAAGAGAAATGTGGACTTAAGAGGTGATGAGTAGAAGAAAAGCAGAGTGGAATGACTGCTCAGTCTAGTGCTCAGCAAGGAAGAAGCAGGAGACAGTTCTCACTACAGTCTAATGAACCATGCTCCCCAAGCTAATTGTCAATAAGATCTGAAAGTCTTTAGATAACACTGTACTTACAGCAATAGATGGCTCAGTAACTGCATCTCCATCCTCCCCAGACAGCTCTTGTAAAACAGTACTTGCTAAACCTGACAAACGGCTCAGCATCTTGAGCCTAAAACAAAACCAAGAGTTAGAATACATTCCAGAGTCAAAACTGCTATGAAGAGTAAGCTCCCTTATGCTGAACTCTAATGTTACAGCAGCTGGTGACCAGGTTTATAGGGAATTTGTCTCCTTTGCCAAGAGAGAAAAGCCAAAGTAAAACCTCAGGAAAAAAGAAATGGTCACATTAACAGGAGCAGCCAGACCCCCATAACATTAAAGCAGAGGATGTGCTGGTGTCAAGACACATGAAGATTCCTTCATTGCTCTACATGTACAACTGAAAAATACATTTTTATACCAGATACCAAGTCATCCTCATAAGTTCATTCTCAATTTTTCTTAATATGACATTACAGAACTGTGATCTGTTCAGTCCACTGAAAAGAAGGGTGATTGTTAAATGAAGTCATTTCTCTATAGGCCAAACATGGCCTGTAACATAAAATCAGCTTTCTGCTAATAAGTAGTGGAAATAATGAACTGAGCCTTGATGTTTGCTAAACAGATACAAGTGTGTCACATTAGAAAGATGATGAGACCTCTCCATGTCACATACAAGACAGGACATCAACATGGGGGAATAGTCTGGAGGGTACATATATTCCCTGGCTGCTGCTTAGTACAGCTTCTTTCCTTTCCTTGAAATTCAAGAGCCAAACTAATCCAGCAAGCGGAAGTGAAGAACTAAAAAACATGCAGTAGTACCAACCAGCAACATATAACTTGTCATTTTGGGGAGAGCAGTAAATTAAATTTTTCATTATTAACTGAGACAATGGGATGCACTCCACCTCACTAAATTCACCAAAATTGAATGAGCCTCTGATAAGCCAAAATATAGAGTTGCCAACCAGGAAGATAACAACAGGCTGGAGAAACAGATGGATAGAAACATCATGAAGCTCAGGAAAGGTAGAAGCCTATGCCCGGAATGGGAAAAGCCTAAGTGGTACAGGCTGAGGAGCAACTGGCTGTACAATGGTGTTGCAGAAGACAAGCTCGAAGTGCTGGTGGCCAAGTTTGGTATAACCCACCAGTGCCCCCACAGCAAATGAGCTGTATTGGTAGGACTGCAGGCAGCAGGTTGAGGAAAGCAATTATTCCTCTCTATTCATGCCTATAAGACTACATTTGAAGTAGAGTTCACTTTCAAAATAGTGAATCAAGTACAGCAGAGAGCCCCCAGGATGACTGGGGTTTGTGTTACAAGGCATGTGGAGGTTGTAGAATGCTGGGCTTGGTCAGCCCTGAGAACAGCAGGTGAGGAGTGGGATACAATTGCTGTCCTCCTTACAACCACCCATAAGGTAGCTAAAGACAGAGTCACACAGCTCTTACAAGACCCACATCAGATGGACATGACGCAGAGGACACAAGTCACAGCATAAGCAGCATAAGCAATTTCAATCAGAGAAAGAAATGCACAGGGAAGATGTTAAAATACTGTATTAGGCTCATAGCAATCTGATGTGATTTTTGACGTTAGATACTCTAAGAGCAAAGGATTTGACCAACTGAACTCCCAAAGTCCCTTAAGAATCACAGAATCATCATTCTAGTATTCTATAAAAGAGGTCGCATGTGACGTTTGACATCTCTGAACAGAAAGGCCACAGAACTGTCCATGCCTGTAAGTGGCAAAGTAATTTGTACAATTACAAAAGCTCCAGTAGTGCAAGCTGAAACTAGGCAAACTTACATTAGCTATAAGATCAAGTTTCCATTATTAAAATTATCTCCATCAAATGGAATCTTTCAATATGGTAAGATGTCTCTGCCTCACAGAAGCAGGCTCCTGAAGCTGGCTACACAGATCCATTCGTTCCTGACCTCCCTTGTCTTACTAAGCAAGTCTTTGCTCTTAGATTGCCATTTAAATGTGTGAAAATATTGACATTGGAGAGGAGCAGTGCATTACTTTTCTGTAGCTGTCACCTAAGTTTGCAGAAGTAGAAAACATGACAATGCACATTAAAACATCAATAGCAGAAAAGATGTGAATGTGAATACTAACCTGCTTTGTGCTCTAAGGAGCTCATGGGTCTGCCGATTCAGTAGCAAGGTTTCCAAGGTAGAGCAGTCACACACAGGTCTTTCTTGCCATTCCTTTTTATCTCTTGAATATTGACAGGTTGCATGAACCCAGACTTTTGATGAAGAGAGCAGCGAAAAAGAACAAAAAAAAAAAAAAACAAAAACAAAACAAAACAAAACAGCAACAAAAAAAAAAAAAAAAAAAAAAAAAAAAAAAAAAAA
>JAGMWU010000030.1:1291597-1311329 GCA_018697195.1 Certhia americana
GGGGCGATGCCGGTGTCGGTGCCGGGGCGGTGCCGGGGCGGTGCCGGTGCCGGGGCGGTGCCGGGCAGACTCGGGGCTCAGGGTCCCGTTCAGTCCCGGCCGGGCCGTGCCCGAAGCGGGGCTCAGTGGTTTGGTCGTATCGTCCCTTTAAGAATGAGGCAGTCCCACCCCCCTGCCATAGACACCTCCCGCGAGGCCGGACTGCTCCGAGTCCCGTCCAACCCGGCCTTGGGAGCTTCCCGAGATGTCCAGTCCAACCCTGCGCTGGGAGCGGTGCTGTCCCTTGCTGTGGCACTGCAGCTCTTGGCATAAAAGTATTTTTCTGTCTTTCTTCTAAACTCCGTCTGCATGCTGATAGGCTGCAATAAGGTCTCACTGGAGCCTTCTCTTCTCCACGCTGAACACCCTCAGCTCACCCAGCCTGCCTCCAGAGCAGAGGGGCTCCAGCCCTTGGAGCAGCTCCATGGCCTCCTCTGGACCTGCTTTTGGCAGCTCCAAATCTGTCTTGTTCTGAAGGTTCCAGGACTGGAGAAAGATCTGAGTTATAAATACATATTATAAAATTGGCTTTTTGAAAATATTGAAATGAATGCTATCTGTATAATGTTGGAAAACTCTGCTGTATTAATATAGTTTCTTTTATTTCAGCTATTAATGTATATCTTTTGAGGGTGGCTATAATATGGTAATGTAAAAACGCTTTTGTAACTAACTCAGTGAATGTTAATCAGGAAATTCTTCACATTCTTGGATTATCATATCTGGGTGAAGATGATGGTAACGCATACCAGAACCCCAGGGAAGGAATTTATTGATGAACTGTTATGAGAGAGTCTGCGACAGACTGGAACTACAAAGAGAAATCAAATGGAATGAAGGGGGGTGGATTGGAGGGGATCTCAAAGGAATGGTTTTAAATTACGCATGAACATCTATGAATATGCAACACGTTGGTGGATTTAAACAAGTGTGTTCTGAGTTAGGATAAAAAAGACACCTGGCTGTATATTTTTGCTTTATTGTCTTGTCTCTTATTTTCTTTTATTAAACTTTTTAAATTTTACCAAGTGAATCTCGTTTTTGGCACTCTGCAAGTGAGGTGTCATCTGAGTGGGGCAGAGGGACAGAATTCTTCCCCTCAGCGGTTGCCCATGCTGCTGGGGGATGTGCACACTGCCAGCCCCTGCCCAGTGTTTTGTTTTCCTTCTCAGAACTCTTGATCCATTCACTTCCTGCTCTGTCCTGGTACCAGAGGTTGCCCCCAGCCAGATGGAGGGCAAGAGTTCAGGAAGCCTGAGCAGTGCAGTTTCCTTGCCTCTGGCCACCCTCACTGTGCACTCAGGTGCACTGTATTCCTATTTCTGATGGCACCAGTAGTGCTGTCCTGCTATGGCTGTGGGCTCTGTCCCTAATTCACAGGGCCTCAGGACCAAGGCTTGGCAGGTGCACTCTGAATTTTTCATGCCCTGCCTGCAGCTTTGTTCGCTCTGTTCACTTCACTTTGTTCACTTTAGCTGTGAGACAAATTTTGCCAGGTATCTATGGCTAATTTATTTACTTATCTATCTTTGTCTGGTACAACCATATATAACCATGGGCTTATATTGGTAGTATAGGAAGCAGTTATTCTAGGTAGAATGAGATATTTATAACTCCAACACGTATCTATGTGAATCTAAATGGAAGGTAAGAGAAAAAAGGGGGGGAAAAAAAAAAAGGAGAGAGGATGAGGAAAACATTCACAAGAACATCACATTCCTCCCAGAGAAGGACCCAAATGCTGGCAACTTCCCATGACTCTCCCCTCCTCCTCTGCAAACATCTGAGTGAACCACAGATCTTAATATCCAGAGGAGCACCAGGCAGGTCAGTGTACCACCAGAGAAAGCACAGAAACAAAGTGTGCGTGTTTCAATTTTAATTGGATTATTGCTACTAGTGCAGTTTTTTTCTTGTATATAAGGGCTTGACCTATATTATTTTTTCTTTGCTTTTCTGTAATTAGACGTACATTTATTGTGACTCTCAAATCATACTGTTAAAATTTCTATTATACTAAAAATCAGTTGTGGCTTTAAATGTGTATGTAGAGTGGTGTGACTGACACTCTAGGGGGAAGGGATAGGGCATCCAGAAGGATTTGGACAGGCTAGAGAGAAGGGCCCATGCCAACCTCATGAAGTTCAACAAGGCCAAGTGCAATCCTCAGCACAGGTACAGGTTAGGTGACAAGTGAATTGGGAGCAGTCCTGTGGAGAAGGACTTGGGGATCTTGGGGAATGAAAAACTGTATATGGGCAAGCAACATGCGCTCACAGCCAGTTGTAGCCTGGGCTCCATCAGAAGGAGCATAGCCAGCAAGGGAGCCTAGCCTCTAGTTACCTGCTTTAGGGGAAGGTGTTTCTGTCCATGGCAAGGGGTGTAATTACATGATCTTTAAGGACTCTTGCAACCAAAACCATTCTGTGATTCTGTGAAGGTCCATCAGTGGGAAGCACACAGAGTATGTGGGCTCAGACATCCAGCCTACCCAGCAGCTGCCTCTTGATGCCTTGTCTCCTCAGTTACTGGCACCTGGATGTGCCAGACCCTCTGAGGTGCACAACCCCACCGCAGTCACTGGTACGGATTCCACTGCACACAACAACATACAAACAGACATTGTGTGCGCCTCCACCACATGTGATGAGGTGCTCAGGATGCAGCTGTCTCCTGCACAGAGAAACGCAGACAGGTGGGTCACCCTCAACCCTACAATTTCAGTCTAATAGTCAACTACTCCAGTGGTCTTACTAACAGAGACGTACACACACCTGTTTCACAAACTACTTGGATTATTTGCTGGCTAGTCTGGCTTGATATTTACTAGTGATCATAGACTGACATGCTCTCACTCAGTCCAGTTGTGGGCACTTAAATCCCCAGGCATACATATGCCCAGAGTGCTGTGCAGCCAGAAAAAAAAAAAAAGGAAGTAGAAGTGATAGAAGACAGGAAAGACTGCGATGACCAGGCACAAGGCATGGAGACATTCACACCAATTAGCATCATTCTACGTGCAACCAGCCCCTTCTATTCCCCTTGCCTCCATCTTCTCATGCTTGTTCATTTCTAAACCATCTAGGTCCATCCCTTTCCCCACCTTCTGTTCCTCCCCTAAACATCCTGTTGTGAGTCTTGTCCCCAAATGCTCTTGCACTGGACCCCACAGTGTTTTCCAAGCCTCTAGGCAGTACTCAGTTTGTAGGGTACTTTACAACCTCTCCCACTGACTTATCATGATGGGTGCTACCTCTAGGCCCATAGGACTGATGGCTCCCCTGCAACAGATTTAGAAGGATCTGGGACAGGGTCTTTATTTTTCTTTCTGGCTAATTTTTGTTCCCCAGCCTATGGTTGTCTCTCTTTGCTCCTTCCCCTTTGTGCAGTTGAGCCTTTCATGGGTCGACTGCACTTCCGTAGTGGTTCTCAGATTTGTCAAACCAGGGGATTATTTGGGTTCCTCCCCTTTTTGTTCTTCTGTGCTCCTTTGTGTGCATGGAGCTGAGCTTTTTCCCAGTTAACCTCTCTCTTGTACTATTCTGTAACACTTTCTGGTCCTACATACTCCATTGTTCTACGTGTCTACTTGAGAAAAAGACTCTTAAATCCACTTAGAGGAGTAGATCTTTACTTGACCTCACAGCCCACATCTTGTGGGCATTTCCTCTTATCTTCATGTATAATTATATCAAGGTTAAAAATAGGGTAGTCTACCAAACCAGTATAGCTTCCAATGCCAGTGTCAGATTAACCTTCTCACCCTTTCTGCTTTAGCTCCTAAAATAGCAGTGATTTACTAGATTATCTTGCATCTCCTTTCCATTCTAAGGAGACTGTTTGTATCACTGAAACTTTCTGGTTTGTGGATCAGCCTCTAAGAAGATTAACATCTATAATTGGCTTGGAAATGTAGATCCTTCACGTAACTGACATTAGTGTTGAGCATGGACAGGAGCAAATGGGCAGTGCTGTGAGAGCCACAGGAGGAAGAAGATCATCCTGTAGCATCATCCTTCTATATACATATCCATCCTTCTATATCTATATCCATCTATCCTTCAGATACATATGGGAAACAACAGCAGCTCCACAGTGGATGATCTACAGGCTGTCGAGATCCACCACTGGTACAAGAAATTCATGACAGAGTGTCCTTCTGGACAGCTGACGGAGCATGAATTTAAGCAGTTCTTTGGGCTTCGAGGGCTGGATCCAGAGGCCAATAGATACATTGAGCAGATGTTTCGCACGTTTGATATGAACAAGGTGAGTTCTCTGGCAGGGAAATAACTGTTTTGTGCTGCTTAGAAGTGATCCAACTCCTGCACTTTCAGAGTCATTGTCTTTCTCTTGCCAGCATAAAGAACATAAATATTCTTTTGCAAACATTTTCTTTTGCTAACATTGGCGTGGAAAGCTTCCAAGGGATGCTAATGTAAAGTAGCTAAATATAAGGAGCAAATGACTGTGTACAGGTATGAACATAGATGACTTAAACATAGGTAGAGCTGATTATCTAACTACCTTGTGCAAGTTCATCTTTGAACTTTGAAAATTCCTTATTGCCTATTATCTGAATTGGCCTAGTTTAACTAGCAAAATGTTAATTTCATTATTCTTCTTACATGTTCTTGTTATTCAAAAATATAGCTGTATGAGCTCATGGGGACCACAGGAATCAGACACAATGAAAATCATTATAGCATTCACAGAGGAGTAATTTCCAGGTGTTTGGCAGCTGAAAGTAACACTGCATGGGCAGAGAACGTCTGTGGCTCTCCTTGGTGCAAGGAGGTGCAGCATGAAGCTGGAGTGAGGGGGTGGATAGTGTTCCTCATTGTGACAGGTGAATGCTGATAGAAAACTGTATCCCCCATAATTCCTTTAAACATGCAATGGCTCTCACTTTTGCCTGCTTTTTATCCATATATATTTCAGTCTATGCTTGCAGGCCTGTATTCTTAATGACAAAGAAATCTGGGTTTATAGCATCCTGGGAAAATTCAGCTTTACTCTTTGCTCCAAGGTTCTGAAATGGAGTCAAGGAGGATCCAATCACAGAGGCATGAAAACCAGGTGGGAAATCACAGACTTAGCCTTGAAGAAGGAAGACTTAGGGACCAACAAAGAATTTTATTCTGGACATGTGAGACAGCATAAGGAGTTAAAGAATGCTTAGGAATATTACAAAATTCTTAAAGAGAGGAGCAGACAGGCTCCATTAGGGTAGCTAAGGTCTTGTGGTGGATGTAATGACTGGAAATCAAAGAACATCTTTTCTCATCCCAAAGTCCTCTGTGCCCAGGATGATAATAGTGATGAAAAGCAGTTTCATAAGCTAAACCAAAACATTTACAGCTTTTGCATAAGTCTTTCTTTCACTTCACTTCTCTCCCTTCTTAGGATGTTTAAGGACTTTAATTCAAAGATGTTGTGCATTCCAGAGTTCTCCTGTGGAGAACATAATAAGTTATGTTTACTGTATTATACAGTAAACATAACTTATTATAACGTAATGTTATAAGAAGATCCTCAAATTAAAATTTGCAAAATTTTTCAAATTTTGAGAAAAGCTATCATCTAAATAAAGTGATAGTGATCTCAGGAGGAATGAAGTAGGAGTGTGCCAACTAGTGGCGATGGACCTATATCAGTTAATCTGTTAACAGTTAGTCACTTAATCTAAGATCCTTTCATGAACAAGGGCAAGGAACAAGAGCACCCAAAAGAAAATCCACCTTGTCATAATACAGAAATGATGGATGGAGTTATCTGCCCTCTGGACCTTCAGATTTTGAGAACTTTGATGATGACAGAGGATAAATTTTCAATTTCTTCTTATATAAACTGCAGTCATAGAATTATAGAATGGTTTGAGTTGGAAGGGACCTTAAAGGTCATCTCATTCCACCCCCTGCCATGGGCAGGGACACCTTCCATTATCCCAGGTTGCTCCAAGCCCCGTCCAACCTGGCCTTGGACACTTCATGGGCCAGGGCCTCACCACCCCCTGAGTAAAAACTCCTTCCCAACACCTCGTTCAAATCTCCCCTCCTCTGGATTTAAACGGTTCCTCCCTGTCCTGTCACAACCTGCCCATCCAAAAAGCTGCTCTCCCCCATTATTAAAACCTGCTTCAGGCACTGGAAACCACTGAGATTTCCCTGGAACCCTCTCCAGGCTGAAGAATGAATGTGAACAGCACAGCAGATGGACAGACAGAGCAGGGACTCTCTGAGCCTGCGGGTGCACTGAGCAGGGCTGAAAACACAGTTAATGGTGAACACAGAAACTTTACTTCAACACCTCAGTCATGTCAGCATCGGTGTGGCCACAGCAGAGCAGCATGAGCAGGACAGAGAAGCCTCTGGCCCCAAGGCTACCTTTGACCCAGCAGGAAATGCCATGGTCCACTGTAGCCCTGGATCCTGCTCATCCTGCTGCTGCTCAAGCCTTTTTGTCCTTCAGAAAATGCAGGAACTCCTGCAGCAGATTCCGGAATTGCGCCAGGATCTGGTGTGGGAATGCCATGGACAGTGATGTGCCCGAGGACGTCACTGCTGGTCTCTGGCTATACTCAGGAATCAAGCTGATGGGTTCCTCTGGTTCCTCTGGTATGAGAGGAACCTCAGGGGCCGAGGTGACAATGGGCTCTGGTGCTGGACCAGCTCTTTCTGCTGGGCTCAGGCCCGTCTGGAGCAGGATCCAATTGTAGAAGTGCTGAGTGGAGGTGAAGATCCCGGGGTGCCTGGCTCTGTCACAGCCTCTTCCCCAGCTGTTCAGTCCCACCAGCCAGAAGTAGTCGGCTTCATTGTCCTTGCAGACGAGGGGACTCCCACTGTCCCCCTGTGCCAGGAGAGAGGGGCTGTGGGAGACTGCTGCCAGCCCCAGGGCTGGCTCCTCTCTCCCAGCCCCTGTCAGGTCCTCATTCCTGGCACAGGAAGGTTCTGCTCAGGGGTCGGAGCCTCCAAGGCCTTGGCTGGGAGCAGCCCTCAGCTGGGAGCTGCTCAGGGGCTCTTTCGTCTCTGCACATGGGTCCCAGATGTGCAGAGGACAGATGTTCTGGGGACACATCCACACTTTGGATCTGCTGGGGGTACTGGGTGGGCAGGACCAGGCCTTGGGGACAAGGGGACATAGGATGGAGAAGGGAAGGGCAGCCCTGGGATAAGGGACAGGGATGCTCAGATGGGGATAGGAAGGCCTGCCCAGGTAGTGGTGGGGAACGAGGCTGGCAGAGCACCAAGCCAGGCCCAGCTTGTGTCAGGCCGTTTTTGGGGGATGAGGGGTCCCCGTGCTGCCGGGGGCTGAGGGGTTCATCATATCCTCCTACCTGGCAGGTGTCAATGCCGCCCTGAGGGTACCCAGCACACAGATTGCGGGGGTGGATGGCCCCCGCGTACCACCGGCTGCTGTTGCAGAGCTCCGTGTCCATGAGATGGACCTTGGCCTCCTGCAGAACTATGCCTGTTCCCTGAGCTGTGGGCACAGAGAGGAATGAGCTCCCAGCAGGTGCCCACCCCCTCCCCTGCCTGGGAGTGAACCCCTTCCCCGGGCTGGGCTCTGCCCCTTCCCCACAGAGCGATATTGTCCAGCTGTGTCCCTGCTGCTGGCCTGGAGCAGGAGCCAGACCCATCTCTCCAGAGGTTTCACAGGGCCAGCAGGAATTGTTTGGGTGAGAAGGGACCTCACAGCTCATCCCATTCCGTGTGCCATCTCGGCAGGGACTTGGTGGATTTCCCCCACAGCCCAGGCTGCTCCGAGTCCAGCCCTTCTGATGTCCTGCAGCCGGACTCTGTCTGTGCCCAGTCCATGTCCCTGGGTGCCCAGTCCATGTCCCTGGGTGCCCAATCCATGTCCCCAGGGTGTCCAATCCATGTCCTCAGGGTATCCAGTCTCCAGGGTGCCCAATCCATATCCCTGGGTGCCCAGCTCACCCTTGGAGCACACATCCTGTTTGGGAACTGACCTCTGGCAAAGTTCCAGCCAGCGATGTAGCAGGATTTCAGCTCTGAGACCCTGAGCGAGGCGTCAGGCACACAGCCCAGCTGGATGTAGTCGCTGCACTCCACGGGCTGGTCCAGCTGCAGCAGGGCGATGTCATTCTTGGCTGTGGCAGGCACGTAGTGCTGGTGCACCAGGAGCCTCTGGATGTGTCTCACAGCAGCCTTGGGACCCGGCTGGCTCAGGTCTGAGGCTCCCATCACCACCTCCCACCTGGACATGCCCTGGGGCATCCTGAGCAGATGGAGAAAGGGGTGACAGGGAGCAGAGCCACAGGCTGCAGTGGCCCAGCATTTCCCAGCCTTCTGCTTCCCAAGGTGGACAGGGAAGTGGCACATGCTGGTGTGACCTGGGCACCTGCCCGTGCTCTGGGGACAGTTCTGTCCCTGCTGTTTCTTACCTGGACCTGGCAAAGCAGTGAGCGACTGTGAGAACCCACTGGGAGCTGAGGAGGACACCTGAGCACATGTGCCATGTGCCATTCTCCCAGATGGCCTGGATGCTGACAATGCCAGGCCAGGCCCCTGGCTGGACACCGGTGCCACCTGCGATACCAGCCGTGCCAGCAGCAGAGCTGTGGTCAGAAGCCAAGGGCCGGAGCCCGCAGGTCCTTCTGTAACACAAAGCCATCACTGTTCTGCTTGGTGGCTGCTGCTGCTCAGGCTGAAAGTCCCCTGTCATCCCTTCCTGCCCAGTGCTGAGTGGCTGGAGGACCTGGGACTCCTGAGGGGAACATCTGTCGCCCTGTTCTGCTGCAGCCCCGCAGACAGGTTGTGCCAGTAGCTGTGCACTGGCCAGGGACTGAGGCTCCTCCTCCAGGGATCGAGGCTGGAACACTATGGTGTGGGGAACATGTGGGGCCCCTAAAAGGAAGGCCCTAGGTGGGACCACTCACCTGCAGGTGTCCCAGGTGCCTCCCACAGGCCAGGCCAGGGCCAGCAGGATGAGCACCCACAGCAAAGCCATCGGTGCCAGTGCAGGTGGCAGAGCCAGAACCGGGGTGTCACCTCCAGTGCAGCCACTGCCACAGCACGCACAGCCTTCGTGGTGCTCACAGTGCCCCCGGCCCAGGGCCGCTGTCACAGAGGGGCCGGTTCTGTGTGCTGGGCACGGCAGGGAGGGGCAGCACAGAGTCATAGAGACACGGAATGGTCTGGCTGGAATGGACTTTAATGACCTCCCAGTGCCACCCTGTCATGGCCAGGGACCCCTTCCACTGTCCCAGGCTGCTCCAAGCCCCATCCAGCCTGGCCTTGGACACTTCCAGAGATCCAGGGGCAACCACAGCTTCTCTGGGCACCCTGTGCCAGGGCCTGCCCACCCTCACAGTCAGAAATTCCTTCCTAACACCCAGTCTAAATCTAAATGCCCACCTTCAGCTTAAGGCCATTTTTCTTGTGTCCTATCACTACATACTCTTATTCAAAGTACCCCTCCAGCCTTTTTCTATGCCCCCTTCAAGTACTGGAAGGGGCACCAAAGTCTCCCTGGAACCTTCTGTTCTCCAGGCTGACCAGCCTTAACTCTCTCAGCCTGTCATGCCCTTCTTCCCACCCCGAATGAACACTTTAAATGTGGTGATCCTTATTCTGAAACAGCAGTGCTCTGCTAGTTCACCTTTTACATGTTTATTTACATCCAGTTCATAAAGTCATCTGACTTTAGATACCTTAATAATTAAAAGTTTCATATTTTTGCTCTGTAATTTGTTGAAGTGGTTATTTAGAATCTTTGAACTAGATACGTGTTTTATTTGTAGTTTGTTTTTAACTGCTTCAAATTTTAATCAGCTTTAAATCTAGTTAGTAATGAACCATTACTAACTGGCATTTTTCTTGCAGAACAAACAAGAGTTTTTTGGCTTCTTTTGTAGAGTCAAGAAATGAAATATTAAAAACTTCAACACTGAACATTTTTCCAGCGGTCAAATCATGCTCTATGTATTTTACAAAATATCCCCAGTCACTTTATTTTCCACAGAATGGAGAAGAGTTCTCTGGCTTAGTGGAATAGCATAGTTTCCAAAAAAAGGCAGAGGAAACTAGTACAGAAAACTTGCAGCCTGTGGGCTGGGCTCAATATTCTCTTCCAGCAGGCCACAGGCAGTCAGCTTTGGTGCATAGAGGGGGCTTTGTTCATGCTGACAACAATGAGTGGCAAGTTCCCTCACTGCAGGTGGTGAGCAGAGGGGAGCCTGTACGTAACAGATCCAAACTTTAAGAACCTAGGTATTTAGTGGCTAGAGAAATAACATGTGTCTGTGCACTAAAGATTTTTCCTAAGTCCAAGTCTATGCCATTTGTTGGCCTTTCTCTTTCAGCTGTGAATGTAAAGAGCAATAAGATGAAACAACTCCAGAGTACTAACTCCCTCAGTTTATTCCTGTCATAATTTGTTTTTTTTCCGACAGGATGGATATATTGATTTCATGGAATACGTGGCTGCCCTCAGTCTCGTTCTCCGAGGGAAGATGGAGCAGAAATTGCGGTGGTATTTCAAGCTCTATGATGTAGATGGCAATGGCTGCATTGATCGACATGAACTGCTTAACATCATTAAGGTGAATCTCCAGGGGTCTGTGTTCTTGCCTCTTTCCTTAAAGACAAATCACACAAGTAAACCTTTGCTGTTTCCCATATGGATAATCAGGGATGAGACCTTTAACATCATTCCTTCTCTGAGCAAAATTCCACACCACTGTGTAACACAATAAGCAGACTTGACAGACGCTGTATCACTAAACTGCACTTTCCAAGGTTTCAGACCCTGTGACTGTCAGCTGCTATCTCTGCAATGTGTCTTTCATATGTCCTTTTCCCCATGAGAAGCTGGAAAGCTACTCCCAGTATTGCTTTTTAGAATCAGTTCCTAAATGTCAACATAATAAAACATTTCTGACTCTGGTGAATAGCCTGAAGAAGAATGATTGAGAATGGAAAGGATTGTATGCTAATAGCTATTATGGATGGGGTTAGAATTACAGGCATAAAGATCACTATAAATATCTCAGAATTATGCTGCAAACTCAGGTTATTTTGCAGATAATGGCAAATTACCAAGCTGCAGGAAAGATTCAATCACACTAAATTGCTTTTCTGAATATGAAATGTCATAAAATGAATATGAAAATGTCATAAAATTGATTTGATAAAGCACTAGTAAGATGTTAATAACGCATTCTCATCTGGATAAGAATTTTAGGGCTGGATATCAAAGAGACCTGACCAAAATCGATAACTGTACTAATACACAGCCTCCTACTAGTAGCTTGAAATAGAAATACTCAGACTTTACAGTGAAGCAACAGATAGCAACAGTTAACACAGAGCTTTTGAGAAAAATAAGTCCTGTGGGCAACAACTGGTAGCAAGAAATGTATTGCACCTTGTATTTTGTGGGTATAGTTCAGTGCCTTTTTTGGTAACCTTAGGAAAATGCTGAGATTATATTAGCTTCAGTAAAACAGCATTTGAAAAAGAATGAAGAAAATTACCAAATACCAAAGGCTAAAAACTAGAAAATAAATAGTGTTAGAATCAGTAAGATTATTTTAGGCTCTAAAGTCACATATTTCATGGACATCCTTAAACAAAGGAAATAATTAGCATTGAAAGAAAAGAGAACCGTGCACTATATAGTTATGAATAAGAAGAATTACAGCAAACAGAAGTGGATAAGGCTTAAAGTTTTTCAAGATGAAAATTAATTTCCAGTGAGCTTTAGGGAGAAGCCAGATACACAGGAAGTAGTATATAAATGGAAAATGTGAAAGTAAGACTAGAAATAAATTACCACAGCATATAACAAAGGAATTTCATAATGTCAAGTGCAGAGAGTGTTAGACACTGCTTCTGAGGCTTGCTGCACCATAAGGTCACAAAGTGGACCAAAGTGGATCAATTAGGTGAAATCTGATTCTGCCATTTCTGCAGCACCTAAACTGTACCTAAGCAGAATTAGGCCAATCCTCTGGGTTTTGCTGCTCATTCCATGTTCCAGAGCCCTTTGCACCCTTCAGTACCATCCCTAAGATTTGATGATTTGTGCTTTGTTTTTCTGTGATGCTGGTTCATTTGTATGGGGAAGGTACCAGGCATGACTGTCGTATTATGAATCTATGCTGATGTGTGGAATCAGTCTAGGAGTTGTCAGGCAGCTTCTTATACTTGCTCTCTTATTTTAGGCTATTCGAGCTATTAATGGTGGTGACCATGAAACCAGTGCAGAAGAGTTCACCAACCGAGTCTTTGACAGGATTGATGTGAATGGCGATGGTAAGATTCCTGCCTTTGTCATCCAGCTCAGACAGTCTCTTTTCTACAGAATAACATCCAATTTTTACTTTTTTGGTTGAACTTTAGGCCTCTTCACTTCATATTTTCTTTCTATTTGCATTTTCAGCCAATAATGTGCTCTCCATGAACCAAAAGGGATTTTTCTCCTGGCATTATATATAATCAATATATATTGTGACAAGATTTGTTCCCTCTACTGAGTTTCTGCTTTGTTCTGTCCACATGAGTTTGGTAGTGGGGTTTTGTAATGATGTTTTGTATTCCTTTTTGTGTGTGTTGTAGTTAGAAGTGGGAAATACTAACAAATGGCTCCAGCTGCTCCTAAGTACTTCAGTATGGAAAGGAAGAACTGGAATTAAATGTGGAAGTTCAGAGTTTCCTCACTGGGTCTGCTGCAGGCAGTACAATAAGAACATGAAGTGCTCAGTCAAAAGTTGGTCAAGTGTTACTGTGGCCCCTGTACGTCCCCGAGACGTATCTCCTTCCTTGCTTTTTCAGGCGCTCACGACTTTCTGACAGGCTCTTTTGTTATTCCAGAATAACTCTGCTGAGCTGCTTCCCTGCACAAGGGCTTTTCGGCCTAGGACAGAAAAAATTGTTTCTGCCTGTCACAGCCTACTGTCAGTTCCTTTATCCTTGAAAACCAGCAAGTATAGGGCAGGTTAGTACTACACCAGGTTGAGCCGAAAAGGATGCTATGATCCCACTCCTTAGTTACCCATTTCTATTGTTCTTTCTTATGTACCTCTTCCCTTGTGTGGGAAAAAAAAAGGAAGCAGGTGTTGTCTGGATACTGGGAATGTTTCATAAAAGCTTAAGAAGACTCTGTGAGATCTTTAGAACAGTGCCTATGTAGTAAGTGGTCTCTAAAGTTAGACTACTCCTTTTCCTGTCAGATGTGGATTCTGATCCCTTTTATTTGTGTCTGTACACAGGTGAACTTTCTCTGGATGAATTTGTGGAGGGAGCAAGGAAAGATGAGGAGTTCATGGAGGTTATGATGAAAAGTTTGGACCTGTCACACATTGTGTCCATGATAAACAACCGTCGGCATAGTGTATAAATCAACCTGGGAGAAAATGCTGTGCCAACAGACAGAAGGGTGTAGACACACAAGGAAGGAGAGACAGCGTTTTTCAAAACTAAATTTCCATAAACATGAATATGGAAGTAGGAACAGAAAGACACTGCTATACTTGAGTATCTGAGTGCATGTTCCTGTGCAGATACTGAAGCTTAGCCACGAAAATGCAGGGCAGGTTCAGAAAAACTGAATCTGGATGGCAGTATTTGACTTGTCTTTCTAAAATTTAAAGGCAAAATTTCAGGGCACAAATTTCTTTTTTATTCTGTGTCCCAGATTATCACTTTGAAATGGACTAAAATTAACACCAAGTTTGTGAAGAGCACTAGTAGAACTGGGTGGTGGAGTGTGGAGGAAATATTCTGACATACAAAAGAAGAGTTTCAAGCTGTTATTACTGTAGAGAACTATCAAAAGAATGTGACTTGCACAGTTCTTGTCATGGTATTGGTTCATAAACACCAGCATGGTTTGTCCATACCAGACGTGCTTGGATTTGGTAGTCTCTATAGAAGCAGCTTCAGTCAGAAGACCACAAGAAATGAAAGAAAAAACAGTCTGATAGTGACAAATCTGTCCTCAGCTGCAGCTGTTGGAGCTTTCTGTGATCAAAGAACTCTAGCAAACAAGTCAACAGTTCAGAGCAGCTTCTGTAACCAGAGAAAATATTTCCCAAAGTAGAAGAATTACTTGAGAGATCAAGTATTTATTCTCCTCTCATACAACTGAGTTGTATGGAATACAACTGGGAATGTTCAAGGCCACACTGAACAAGGCTTGGAGTAACCTGATCTAGCCCCATGGCATAGGGCTGAAACAAGATGATCTTTGAGGTCCCTTCCTACCCAAACTATTCTGTGACTCTACGATAAGCGAAGTATTTGAATATGATCCTAATATTATTATCTCAAACATGCTTTATTGGTCTTTCTTCTTGTTCTTAAGGAGACAATCTAAGTAAAAGAAACAACTCACCAAGGTGACTTGTGAATTGTGCTGTTCATGTGAATGCTGGAGTGAAGCTGATATTCTAGATGAGTGCTGCCATAAATGACTCTGATGTACACAATGGGAAGAGTGATGCAGCATGGATAGAAGCTCAGCAAACTGTGTCTTGTTCATTGTTCAGTAGATAAAGTCATGATCAGAAGCTTCTTTGAATCTGGAAAGAGAACTAGAAGGAAAGAAGAAGGCAGGAAATGTTCAACAGAGTGCCTATGCCATAGTTGGCATGTTTTTCCTGTTCAGGAGGAAGAACTTGCTGACCTGTAACAAAACTTGCTTATATTTAGGCTTCTGTGATGTTCATATGTGTATTGGTTTGCATGCAAGGTTTTGGTAGCAGGGAGGCTACAGGAGTGGCTTCTTTGAGAAGCTGCTGGAAGCTTCTTCCCCCATGCCTGGCAGAGACAATGCCAACTAGCTTCAGGATGCCACTGGCCAAGCCTGAGACCTTCAGCCATGGTAGCAACATGTCTGGGATAACACATTCAAGAATAAAAAGTTACTGGGCAGAAGCAATTGCAGCCAGAGAAGTGAGGACTGAGAACATGTGAGAGCTCTGCAGACACCAAAGTGACCTAAGAAGGAGGGGGAGAAAGTGTTTCAGGTACTGGAGCTGAGATTTTCCTGCAGCCCATGATGCAGCCTCTAGTAAAACAGGTTGTCCTCCTGGAGCACATGGACGTCTGTAGGAGGGAAGCAGAAATCTACCTGCAGCCTGTGAAAGAGCCCCATGTTGGAGCAGGTCTTGGAAGGACCTGTGGAGAGAAGAGCAAGTTTTCTGGTAGGACTTGTGACCTGACAGGGGACCCACTTTAGAGCAGTTCCTGAAGGACTGACCCCAGGGAAGGCACCTCACACTGGAGCAGCTCGTGAAGAACCACAGCCCATGAGAAGGACTCATATTGGAGAAATTAATGGGGAACTGTCTCCTGTAGGAGGGATCTCATGCTGCAGCAGCACAAGGACTCCTCTTCCTGAGGGGGACATAGTGGCATGAACTGATCGTAACCCCCATTCTCTTCTTCCTGCACTGATGGTGGGGAGAAGGGAGAGAATTGTGAATAAAGTTAATCCTGGGAAGGAGAGAGGGTTGGGGGAAAGGTGTTTTAAAGTTTTGTTTTACTTCTCATTATCCTACTCTGATTTTGATTGGTAATGAATGTAATTAATTTCTCCCTTTTTTCCCTGTGATGGTAATTAGCAAGTGATGTCTCCCTGTCCTTATCTCAGCTCATGAGCTTTTTTCGTATTTTATCCAGCTTAGGAGGGAAGTGATTGATAGTGAGGCTTTGATGGGCACCTGCCATCCTGCCAGAGCCCACCCATCACAGCAGTATTCTGAACAAAGTGTCTGGGCTTTCACTGAAAGGAAGATTTAGTAAAGGAGATTTACTAAGTACTGTCACTGGAGTGTGAGAGAGTGAGTGATCATGTTTAGAGTAGCAACTAACAGTTTTCTAGGCAGGCTCATCCTCCAGGCCCTATTGGCATGTGCATGTCTGCAGTCTTAGAGCCTCCACAAGGAATCACAATCTGGTGGTTGGAGAACAGTCACATGAAAAGGGAAGATTTCCTTGACCCTTAGTATTTAATTTGTCTGTCAGTGTCCCACGAAAGTCTGTCAGCAACTTATTACAGGGACCCTTTGTTGAGCAGTCCTACTGGATTGGAGGGAAGTTTGATTGACATTCAGGGAAATGGGCATACAGCATAAGGGAGACCCCTCAGCAGGTCTTCCCACTTTATGACCCCTCAGTGGGACTTCCTATCTGAGTATGTTACCTGCTGCTGGCAACTGCTAGCATCCGTGAAGGAGTCACACTAACGGTTTCTGGAATGATACTCTTTTTTTGTGACAGGTTCAGGGATTGTTGTTAATGGTATCTGTCAGTAATAATATTTGACTGCAAAAACTTATTCAAAGCAATATGAAGACAAGCTGTAGTCCTCAATAAAAATATTCAGCAGGCAGAGTGTATTTCTAACCCAACAGGCGTTCCTATGAGAGAGAAGACAGGTTCAGCCCATTGACTGATCCCAGCAGTTATGATGGAGCCTTCCCCAACTTCTCCACTCTTAGTTTATTTTATAACATTTCTTTACATTTAGGTGAAGCTTGAGTGACTCTAGTAATTCATGTATTTGCTACCAATTGGTGTAAAATTCTCTCACTTCACTTTTAAAGATAGAATCAAAAGAAAGTATAGAGCTCATGCGCAGCAAGAGATGGTCATACCTTGGAGGCAGGTAACTTTGAGATGGAGGTGTGCATTAATATTACAATTAGGCTACAATGAACCACATTCATCCAAGGAAAGCAATTTTTCCACAGTTGCTAGCTTGGCAACAAGACATGTCCTCTCTCACAGCTGCTGTCTAGTTAATCAGCTTCAAAGTACCATCAAGTTGCTGCCCCTGCAAGGATTTCAGCAGAGCTTGGTCGTGGTGTCTCCACCCCCCTTAGGAGGTGCTTATGGCTGTATGGGTAATCAACTTGGAGCATGCCAACCAAGTTCCAACCTGGGAACAGCACCTGTATTTTACCCTACAATTTCTGTCCTGTTACAACTCCTATTAGGAAATAGAAACAGAACTTCTGCATTTCCTCTGACTTTACCCCAAACAAACATTGCTCCACTCTCCAGAAGATTACTGTGAGCAGATGTGAGTTCTGTTGTTTGGACTGAGTACTGAGGAAGACAAAGGTTCTTTCCCAAGTTTCTCTTGAACCTGTCCTGCACCTGTTGCAAGTCCTCAGTCTCCTGCAGTTTTGTGGGCCAGTCACATGTAAAACATGTGGCATGTTCTGCTCATAAGGGGCACAAGAGAAGAACTTTTCTGTTCACACCATACCTGCAGCTGCCAAACCCCCCACCAAGGCACCTGAGGAGCTCTCAGGGCGATGGCACAGAAGGGAGGTGACGGAGGAGAGCACAGCAGCCAGCCTGCCCTCCATCTAAGTGTGAAGAAGGCAGGGCTAGGAACTGTCAGCAAAGTCCCATCACATCTGGCTCATAGTGCCACCCCGAGGGTTTCCCCTACCTTTGGGCAGTCTCAGCTTCTGCAGCTCACTTGACAGAGACTCACTGAAGGAGAATGTACAACTAAGACCACGAATGGTTCCAAGTATCAACCCACTCTTGTTCTTCCATACAACTGTTATACCATTCATCTCACATGTATTACACCCTTCTGTCATTGGTCCGTACACTTCAGCATTACATATCTCTTTACGTTCAACACTGCTCACCTGTCCTACACGGTTGTAGCCTATAAGGGATGAGGCTTGGCCGCAGCCCCATTCTCAAGCACCACAAACTGTGTTCCTACAATTCACTGTCTACATTGTGCTTGGCAGCACTGGAGAGGATGAAGCTGAGGACAGCAATGGTCACCTTCACATCTGCCAACAGGAGGGAGGGTGAGTTCTGCCACCTTGGCAAGGCATCCGAAGATGCCCTGCTGCCCATCCCTGGAGCACAGCCCCATCGGGGGATTGTGGTAAGGACAGCAGTGCTCGTCTAACTTTGCATGTGAGGTCAGCTTCAGAATCTTGTCATACTGTGGGAGAGCAGAGCATCACAGTAAACAGGAGCCAACACACTACCAGTGTTAACACTAACACTTCTTACCTAAATATGAATACTAATAACACTTACTATGCATAGTATTACTTTTAGTAGAGGCCAGCAGCGTTCTTAACGCTGAGGCCTGCATGAAGAACACGAGATTAATAACTGTTGCTGATTATGCCATTGTACTGTTGAAACACTTGATCTGCATTGTGCAGTAGCCCCACACTTACCTCCATGGCGTTCTCAAGCAGGTCCCGCAGCACCTGGGTGCAGATCAGCCCCAGCTTCACCGAAGACTGTGGGGGAGAAGGAGGGGGAGCGGGCACTTAAGTGTTTCGGCCAAGGGGCTGAACTCGGACAGCACCCAGTCGGGGCCGTCCAAGTCCCCGCAGGAGCGGAACCGCTGCGGGACAGGGTGGTCAGAGCCCGCAGCGGACTCTGCACGCTCTCCCCGCTCATTCTCCCCACCATGTCGCCGCCGCTTCTCGGTCCGCGCTGCTGGCTAAGCCTCTCCCCGCCCCGAGTGCCGATGGGGCGCTCCGGTAGGGACTCTGCGGGAGCCTTTTATCCGGGATCCGGTCACGAGAGAGGGTTGAAGAAGGGGACGGGAGTCTCGGGAGCGGGATCCAGGCCGCCCGCGGACCCTTGGAGCACCCCTGGCTCCGTCCAACTGAGCGCCCCGCGCTCCCAGGGGCCGCAGCCTCACGGCTTCCAAGCCCCGCCAATCCCGGCCCGCCTTTCTCCGCCCTGTCCAATCACAGCCGCCCTTTCAATCCGGGGGCGGGCCCGCCAACCTCCGCTAATTGAGTCGCGGCCCGGCCCCTCAGCCCGGCCCCGCTCCCCCCGTTCGCCTGAGGCGCCGCTCCCGCCGCCGCCGTCGCTTTGGGACCTGGCGGAGCCGTTGCCCCCCTGCCGCAGCCTCGGCAGCTGCTGTTGGGGCCCGGGAACGGCCTGTTCAGGTCCCGGCCGGGAGTCCTGCCAGGGATACGGGTAGCCGGCGGGGAGGGTGCGGAACCACGGGAGCGGACCTTGACGGGACCCTGGGCGGTCGCGCAGCCAAGCGCGCGGGGACGGACGGGCTGGGATTGGTGGGGGCGGAGCCGCCTCGGGTTGTGATTGGCTGGCCCGCCCGGCCCTGGGGCATAAATAGCGTGCGCTGAGGCGCCTCCGGCGTCAGTTCGGCGGCGGAGCGAAGCGGAGCGGAGCGGCGGGAGAAGCGGCGGGCGCGCGATCCAGGGAGCGCCGCTGCGCCAGGACAGGAGCGCCGCGGCTGCCGGTCCGGGGAGCGCCGGTGAGCACCTCTGTCTGGGCCAGCGGTGGCCTGGGGCGGCGGTGGCCGGGGACGGCGGTGCCGACCGTGCCCTGTTCTTTTCTGCCTCACCTTACGCGCTTTGGGCGGCCGGAGGCTGTTGCGGGACCTGGAGCAGCGCAGGGTGACCGGGGTGTGGTCTCTGTGTTTAAAGTAATGTTTAAGATATCAGAAACAAAGATGTTTTGTTGTATTTTGTTGTAGTTTGCTTCGGTATAATAATGATTTCCATTGTTATATTGCTTCATTATTTTGCTCCTCATGTTATGTTTTCTTGGTTTATTTTTTATTTATTAGATACCTGTTAAGCCAATAAAGGTTGGAGGGCTGGGATTGTAACAATGGTTGTAAAGCTGGTGGAGACATAAAGCCCCTGGCTGTGGAATAAGGGCCTTGGCACTAGAGTTGGGCCCAAACC
>JAGMWU010000030.1:1351582-1363172 GCA_018697195.1 Certhia americana
TTTCCCTGGATTTTCCCCCCGGATATTCCCATTTCCCATCCTCTCCCGGCAGGGGGGGGCTGGACTGTCATCCAGAGGCGTCAGGACGGATCCGTGGATTTCAACCGCACCTGGAACGAGTACAAAGAAGGATTCGGGGATCTCCACGGGGAATTCTGGCTGGGGAACGACAACATCCACCGGATGACGAGCCAAGGGGATTATTCCCTACGGATCGACCTGGAAGATTGGAATAACAAGCACAAACACGCCTTCTACCGGGTCTTCAGGTGAAATGTGGGATAATTCCCGGGATTTCAAACCCTGGGAGGCCCTCAGGAAACGGGAATTCCATCTGGAGAGGTTTCCAGGCTGAGCCCAGTCTCTGCTTCCCTTCCCTCCTGGATTTCATCCCAAATTTTAAGCTGGATGAGAGTTCGGGAATGTGCAGCTGAGCCCAAATTCCAAATTCCACATCCAGGGAGATGTTGGATCCCACGGATCATCCCTGACTTCTCCCTGGTTTTTTTCAGCCCCCAATTATTGAGCTCCACGTTCAAAATCCAAGGATTTTGCGGAATTTGCCCCAGGAAGAGGCAAAATTTTTTCCCGATTTTTTCCTGGTTTGCATTTTTGTCCTCTGCACTTACGGATTTTCTGGAACCCTTTGGAATCTCCAGTCTTCCCCCTCTTCCCGGGTTTTGTTTTTCCAGCTGCATCAGCCGCATCCTGGATTATTCCCGAGTGACCGGGAATGTCGGGATTGTCCCAGAGGATCCCATTCCCTGTTCCTCCTGGAAATGCTCATGGCTCCTAAAATCCCGGAATGCTTCGGGTGGGAAAGGACCTTAAAGTTCATCCCAATCCATGATCCTGGAATGTTCCAGCCTGGCCTTGGATGCTCCCAGGGATTCTCTGGGAATTCCAGTCCAGATGGGAATTCCTTCCTCAGATCCCATCCCCAGCTCCCCTTTCCCATGGAATTCCATTCCCTGCCTCCCGGCCCTCCAGCCCTTTCCCAAATCCCAGCTCTCCTGCAGCCCCTGGAAGCTTGGGAAGCAGCTCCAAGAATTCCCTGGAGCTCAGGGTTTTCCCTGCAGCTGCATCCCGCAGGATTTGTCTGAACCCCATCCTGGAGCCTTCCCAGCATTCCAAACCTGGAATGCTTTGGATGGGAATTGACCTCCAAACCCATCCCATTCCATGCCCTGCCATATCCCAGGAGCAACCTGGAATCATGGGAAGCATCGGGGTTGGAATGGGATGAGCTTGAAGGTCCCTTCCCACCCGGAACCATCCCGTAATTCCATGACTCTGCTAATTCCCTGGATAATTAAACAGATTTTCCCAAGGCTCGCACATTCCTTTGTCGCACTCTCCCATCCTGAAATTCCCAAATTCCCTGACATCCCACAAAAAGGAAAAAAATAAAAAAGAACCTCAACCAAACAAACAAATCCCTCCTCATCCCCGATTTTCCGAGGCGACAAATCCCGGCCTCATTGCATCCCGGCCGGAGATTGAGAAATTCCATCGGAATTCCCAAGGCAACATTCCCTCCTTTCCCCCCTTTTCTCCATCCGCAGCATCGAGGACGAGGAAAATTTCTACCGGCTGCACGTGGAGGGGTTCAGCGGGACCGTGGAGGATTCCTTCGCCTGGTACCACGACAAGAGGAGCTTCAGCACTCCGGATTCCGGGAATATCTGTGCCGAGATTTCCCACGGAGGCTGGTGGTACCACCAGTGCTTCTTCTCCAACCTCAACGGGGTCTACTACAAGGTGGGATGGACGGGATTTGGGAATTCCGTCCGGGTTTTTTTCCTACCTTGAGGGCTGGGGGGGATGGCGGTGTATCACTAAAATCAGGATTCCGGGTTTTTGGTGAAATCGGGATTCTGGGTTTTCGGTAAAATTGGGATTCTGGGGTTTCGGTGAAATCAGGATTTCGGGTTTTTGGTAAAATCAGGATTTCAGGTTTTCGGTGAAATCAGGATTCCAGATTTTCAGTAAAATCAGGATTCCAAGTTTTCGGTAAAATCAGTATTCCGGGTTTTTGGTGAAATCAGGATTCCAGGTTTTTGGTAAAATCAGGATTTCGGGGTTTTGGTAAAATCGGGATTTCGGGTTTTCAGTCAAATCGGGATTTCGGGTTTTTCGGTAAAATCGGGATTCTGGGTTTTCGGTGAAATCAGGATTTCAGGTTTTCGGTGAAATCAGGATTCCAAGTTTTTGGTAAAACCGGGATTCCAGGGTTTTGGTAAAATCCGGATTCCAGGTTTTTGGTAAAACTGGGATTCCAGGTTTTTGGTAAAATCAGGATTCCGGGTTTTCGGTGAAAATCAGGATTCCGGGGTTTTGGTAAAATCGGGATTCCAGGTTTTTGGTAAAATTGGGATTCCGGGTTTTTTGGTAAAACTGGGATTCCAGGGTTTTGGTAAAATCAGGATTCCGGGTTTTCGGTGAAATCAGGATTTTGGGTTTTTGTTGAAATCAGGATTCCAGTTTTTTGGTAAAATCAGGATTCCAGATTTTTCGGTAAAACCAGGATTCCAGGGTTTTGGTAAGACCGGGATTCCAGTTTTTTGGTGAAATCAGGATTCCAGGTTTTTGGTAAAACCGGGATTCCAGGTTTTCAGTAAAATCAAGATTCCAGGTTTTTGGTAAAATCAGGATTCCAAGTTTTTGGTGGTGCCGATTGGAAGAGATCCCCCAAAATATGTTGCCATGGAAAAAAAAATCTTCCAAAATCGGGTGATATTCCCAAAAAATTGAAGAATTGGGTGAAATTGTGGAGTGTGTGGTTAAGGTTAAAAAAAAAAAAAATTGGAATTTTAAGAGTTTTTAAAATGTTACGAGATAAAAGTAACAGGATTTACGGGATTTTTTTATGTCATCCCAAAAATGGCAGCAACTGGATCTTTGGAATTGTCCAAGGAAAGGCTGGAAAATCTGGGATAGTCCAAGGAAAGGTTGGGTGGGGCTTGGAGGAAATCTGGGATAAATCCAAGTAAAGGTTGGATGGGGCTTGGGGAAATCTGGGATAGTCCATGGAAATGTTGGAGAAATCTGGGATAGTCCATGGAAATGTTGGAGAAATCTGGGATAATCCAAGGAAAGGTTGGAGAAATCTGGGACAGATCCAAGGAAAGGTTGGGTAGGGCTTGGGGAAATCTGGGTTCTATCCAAGGAAAATTTGGAGAAATCTGGGATCAATCCAAGGAAAACTTGGGAGCAGTTTGGGGAAACGCCTGCTCCCGTATTCCCAAACCGTCGTTTTCCCGACGATCCCATCCCGAAGATGCTTCCAAGTGTTTCCCTCTCCTGATCCTTCCCCTTTCCCTGCTTCCCAGGGCGGCCGATATTCCATCAAAAACCGGAAGATGCTGGGTCCGGACGGGATCGTGTGGTATTCCTGGAAGGACACGGATTATTATTCCCTACGGAAGGTGGTCATGATGATCCGGCCGCGCACATTCCGGCCCCACCTCTCCCCGTGATCCCGGGATATTCCCCGTTTCACACCCCTCCCACGGGATGTTGGGAATGGCGCAGGAAACGGGATCCTGGAAGGACCGAGCCCAACTGCTGCTGGGTTTTGTGGGAATGGATCCAACCGGGATCCAACCGGGAATTGATCCAAGTCCTCCGATGTGGGAGATCTCCCGGGAATGAGGAGGTGATTCCTGGGAACGGCATTCCCAAGGTTGGATCCAGTCGTTCGGGTGATGGGAATCGGCTCCAGGCTGATCCGTATGGAATTCCGTGGGCGCCGAGCCGAGGGAATTTCCCGAGGGAAACGATCCTGGCGGAATTTCCCCCGCGGGATTTGATGGAGCAGCTTTTATTCCCGAGGATTCGCGTCCCGCTTCCAAAGATCCGCGGGGACGCCCGGAATTGGCTCTGAGGGAAGCCCGGGAGATCCGACAGGGATGGAATCCCGGGAAAGCCAGGAGGGATTGTGTGCCACACCTGGATATCAGCCTTTGGGAATAAAAACATTCCGAATGAAAGGATTCCAAAGTTAAACCAAAAAACTGGGAATTTTCCCGTTTTCTTTTCCGTTTCCACCTTCCCGCCCTTTCTCCGGCAGTGAATTCCGGATGGATTTTCCATCCGTCCTGAAAAGGGATCAGGAATGATCAGCTGGGATTTCAATCCCATTTTTTTTCCGCTGCCTTACTCCGGATAATTAGAATCGCTGTAATTAATTCGAGTAATTAATTGGAATCATTAATTGTAGTTTTCCGTGGGAAGTTTCAGCCGGAAATTCTCCCTTTTCCCTGGCTTTGCCTTTTCCCGGGATCCGGAAATGGAAGATGGGACTCGGCTCCACCCTCCCTGTGTTTTGGTGATGAATATTTAATTTAATTTAATATTTAATTTAATTTAATATTTAATTTAATGACCTTAAATTTAATATTTAATTTAATGACCTTATTCTATGTTTTCTGAGGAGGGACCCTTTGATTTATCCCTTCCAATCCCTCCCTTCCCGCTCGGTGCTCTCTGGGTGGATTCTTTCAGATATCCCGGATGCTCTTTTCCCGGAAATGTCGTTTTTTTCCGGGATAAACCCATGGAAAAGTTGCCTTCCAACCATCCCAAAAATAAATAATTCCAAGAGAATCAACCAAAGTTTTTTTTTTTTTGGACTTTCAGTTTTCCAGGGGTGTGAGGCATTCCCAAGGCTCCCCGGGGTGTGTCTTGGATCTGAAATTCCTGCTGGATCACAAAATTCCATGATTTTCCCTGGACAGTCAATCTCCTGCTGAGGGATTACATTAATTAATTAACGATCCCTGTCATTAATCCCCCCAACTGATTTCCCACGTTATTAAACTCCGCGATTCCCAAACCTTGGGAATCCCACACGGCTGCTCCGGGATGAATCCCTCCATCCTTCCTTTCCCACAGCTTTTATCCCAGGAGAGAATTCCTCCCTTTTATCCAAGTCCGGGATTCCAGAAAGATCCAGGGAATTCTTGGAGCTGCTTCCTGAGTCTCCAGGGGCTGCAGGAGAGCTGGGATTTGGGAAAAGGCTGGAGGGCCGGGAGCCAGGGAATGGAATTCCATGGGAAAGGGGAGCTGGGGCTGGGATGTGGGGAAGGAATTCCCATCAGGGCTGGAATTCCCAGAGAATCCCTGGATCGCTGGGATAAGGAAAAGGCATCAATGGGAGAAAAGCGATTCCCCAAATCCTCGTTCCTCGGGATTCCTCATGGAGCGGGACAATCCTGGGATCATGGAATGGTTTGGGTGGGAAGGGACCTCAAGGATCATCCCATTCCATGGGCAGGGACACCTCCCACCATCCCAGATTTCTCGGGAAGCGCGGATGGATCCGTGTCCCTTTGGATACCGCCCCGTCCTGCCACCACGGGAATCCCAGGCTCATCCATAGGGAAGCCCAAACCCCTTCCCAAGATTCCTCTGATCCCACACACACCCTTGGGAATCCCCCATCCTCAAAGATTCCCGGAATCTCTGGGAGATTCCTTATCCCGGATCAGAGAGGATTGGATCAGGAGTTCGGGATGCTTTGGGAGCAGCTCTGGAATTCTGCTCGTTAATTTTGGTCCCGTTTTCCGGTGGAACAAAACTGGGAGAGGAACCTTCCCATTTTTTCCTCCTTGGAATTCCCGGGATCTCCTCCTGGACCTGAGGAAGGGATGCGTTTCCATGGATACGATCCAGCCTCATCCCATTCCCTCCCAGTTCCTTCCTCTCCCAGCTCACGGATGGAATTGGGATCCAACTCCCTGCTCCAGGTCTGGGATGGGAAAAATTCCTGGAATGAGCTCGGAACGCCCAAATCTTCCAATCCCACCAGCTTTTGGGGAAAAAAGTAGGGAAAACAGCCCAGCCTCCCACCCTAATTCCCTCCCTCCCTCCTTTTCCCGACTCCAAAATGCCCCAATCCCAAAAAAAAAAAACTCGGGAAGCAGCGCCGGGATCATGGAAACCAAAGGAAAGGCCAAGGCAGTTTTTATTTACATCCGTTGTGTACAAAAAAACCCAAAAACCAGGACAGCTCGTGCCACAATCCGCCCCCAAATCCCGTTTTTTCCCCTTCCCGGGATTCTCCCGGGGCTCCGGGATCAGGGTGGGCATCTCCTGGCACCGGGAAAGAGCCGTGATTCCCTTCAGACCCGGATCGGAGTTTGGAATGTCTTATCCAGACATCAGCGGAGGACAAACCCTTCCTTCACACCCGGCTTGGAATTTTGGGGTGCCACGGGGGCTGGGAAACTGGGAATGGAGGGAATTCCCACCCTTCCCCAACCTTGGAAAATCCAATCTTCCTCCTCCCGCTCTTCCTGGGGGTTAAAATCCCTCAGGAATGGCACGGCAGCTTCCCAAAAAAAAAAATTCTCCTGGAATACCGGGGGGTTTTCCACCCTCTCTGGTGTCACCAGGAGGTGCCACCGCTGTCCCCAAGGGATTCCCTATGGATATTTTTCCCTGCTTTCCGAGGGTTCCATCCCAACTCTGGCTCTCCACCTTTTTTCTGGAATTTTCCCTCGTTCCCTTCCCCGCCCTGGTTTCTCCCGCTGCTCCATCTCCGGGAGCCGATGGTTTTCCAGCTGGGAAAAGGGCGGGAGGGGGGAATTCCATCCAAGAATTCCCGCTGGGTTAATTTTTTTTTTGGAAAGGGGGGAGGGAGGTCGTTACAAAAAAGCTTTTTGGGGAATTCACGGGGGTGGGTGTTCCAATATCACCCTTGGGAAGGATCCATGGGCGTCTCCAAGAAAAAAAAACCTTTGGAGCAAAGGAATTTCACTCCTTGACCCCCTCCAACGGGGGGGGGGAGCCTTCTCCCCCTTCCCAAAACGCTGCCGGACGGGCAAAAACACCCCAAAAAATTTGGGAAAAGGATCCCAAATCCAGGCGGGAACAAGGGAGGGAGGGACACCAGGAGATGCCGCAGCCCGCGGGATGGGATGGGATGGGATGGAGAAAACTCCGGAAGGATTCCCGCCCGCCCCCGCCTGCCCAGCACCAAATTAAAGTCACACACGACGCACATTCCCCACCATCCCCTCCCCACCCGCTCGGTATTCCCGGGATTTCTCCCGGGGATCGCCTCCTCAGCCCTTGAGGGGCTCAACTCCGGACCTGGGGGGTGGGTGGGCATCCCAAATCCCGCCCTTCCATCCCTTCCCTCCCCACCCTCCCTCCCGGAACGACGACGACGACTCCGATGGCTTCGATCCCACCCCCACCCCCTTTTTCCAACTGGTCACATCCACGAACAAAGAAAGCAGAGGAACGTCCGCCATTCCCGCACCATTCCGACCTGGAGCTGCGGAAGCTTCCGGCACATTCCCGGAGCTGTCAGTCCGAGCAGCGCCTCTTTACCTGGAGGCTTCTTCCTTGAGCTCCTTGTTTTTCCTCACTTCTTCCGCGTGTTTGTCCTGCGGGATCGGGAAGGAGGAGGAGGAGGAGGAGGAGGAGGAAGGGGAGAAGGGAGGGGAACAGGCGTTAGCCGGGTTCCAGGATTCCGGAATCCTCACGGACAGCGGCTCCGGAGGGGTCGAAGGCAGGAGGTTGATCCCGAGGGATGCCACGGGCGGGGTCACCAGCGTCCTCTCCTGCCCTTAAGGGCCGGCTGGTGGCACTTGGGGACACATTGTCCTCGCCCTCCGGCTACGAGGGAGACGTCAAGCGTGCCGGGAATTAGCCGGGATTTTTTCCGGAATTATCTGGCGCTCTCCGCCTCAGCCCCAACGGAGGCGCTCGGAGAAGGGCACTGGGCGGGTTCCAGATGTTTTGGAGGGAGCTGGAGGTGGTGAGGGTGGGATTTTCCGTGCGGAGGTTGGGAACAGACCTGATTCGGGAGAGAGAAGAGGGCTGGAAAGGGTGGGAATGGCTTCCCGGGGGACACGGATCCGTGGGAAAAGGGGAGGGCCGTGGGATGATCCGGCAGCCCCGAGGTGGGAAAAGAGGATGGGATGGGGCTGGGATGGAATTCCCAGAGGAGTTGTGGTTGCTCCTGGAAATCTGGAAGTGTCCAAGGAAAGGTTGGGTGGGGGCTTGGAGAAATCTGGGATAAATCCAAGGAAAGGTTGAGTGGGGGCTTGGGGAAATCTGGGATAGTCCAGGGAAAGGTTGGAGAAGTCTGGGATAGTCCAAGGAAAGGTTGGAAGCATCTTGGGAAAATCTGGGAAAGTCCAAGGAAATGTTGGGCACAGCTTGAGGAAATCTGGGATAGTCTAAGGAAAGGTTGGGAGGGGCTTGGAGAAATCTGGGATAGTCCAAGGAAAGGTTGGAGAGACCTGGGATAGTCCAAGGAAAGGTTGGAGAAACCTGGGATAGTCCAAGGAAAGGTTGGAGGAACCTGGGATAGTCCAAGGAAAGGTTGGGTAGGGCTTGGGGAAATCTGGGATAAATCCAAGGAAAGGTTGGGCAGGACTTGCAGAAATCTGGGATAGTCCAAGGAAAGTTTGGACAGGGCTTAGGGAAACCTGGGATAGTCCAGGGAAAATTTGGAGAAACGTGGGATAGTCCAAGGAAATGTTGGAAGCAGCTTAGGGAAATCTGGGATAGTCAAGGGAAAATTTGGAGAAATATGGGATATTCCGAGGAAAGGTTGGGTGGGGCTTGGAGAAATCTGGGATAAATCCAAGGAAAGGTTGGGTGGGGCTTAGGAAATTGGAGATAGTCCAGGGAAAATTTGGAGAAATCTGGGATAGTCCAAGGAAAGGTTGGGTGGGGTTTGGAGAAATCTGGGATAGTCCAGGGAAAGTTTGGAGAAATCTGGGATAGTCCAAGGAAAGGTTGGAGAAACCTGGGATAAATCTAAGGAAAGGTTGGGTGGGGCTTGGAAAAATCTGGGATAAATCCAAGAAAAGGTTGGGTGGGGCTTGAGGAAATCTGGGATAAATCCAAGGAAAGGTTGGGTGGGGCTTGAGGAAATCTGGGATAAATCCAAGGAAAGGCTGGGCGGGGCTTGGAGAAATCTGGGATAGCAGAAGGTGCTGGGGGCGGAGCTGGACGATCCTAAAGGTCCCTTCCAACCCAACCATCCCGGAATTCTACAATTCCCGGGATTCTGCTCCCCGTCTCAGCGGGACACGGGGAAAGGAAGGGCTTTGCTAATCCACGGACAAGATCCCAACTCTCCGACCTCTCCCAAACCTCTGGATCCACCCGGGTGGGAAGGGAAGCGGGAGCCGCCCCCGGGATCTGCCGTTATCCCGAATATCCCGCCCCGTTTTTTTTCCAGGGTCCCACCTTCTCCTGGAGGCGCTCCAGCATGGCGGCCAGGTGTGCCTCCCGGTTTTCCTTGTTGGATTCCATCTTCTGCGCCAGCTTCTCCTTGGCCATCTTGATGAAGTTGTTGTTCTCCTCGATGGCCTTCTGGATCACTTCCCGCTCGTGTTCCCGCTTTTCCGCAAGGTGCTTCAGCAGCTCCGCCTCCTGGTACTGCGGAACACCGCGGGCACATTCACGGAATGAAGCCGCATTCCCGGAATGAAGCCGCATTCCCGGAATGAAGCCGCTTTCCCAGAAAGAAGCTGCATTCCCAGAATGAAACCAGATTCCCGGATTTAAGCCGCATTCCCAGAATGAAGGCACATTCCCAAAATGAAGAAACATTGCCGGAATGAAGCCGCATTCCGGGAATGAAGCTCTATCCCCAGACAGAAGCCGCATTCCCAGAATGTAGCCACGTTCCCAGAATGAAACCACATTCCCGGAATGAATCCGCATTCCCGGAATGAAGACACATTCCCAAAATAAAGACACATTCCCAGAATGAAGCTGCGTTCCCGGAATGAAGAAACATTCCCAGAATGAAGCCGCATTCCCAGAACAAAGCCACACTCCCAAAATGAAGCCACATTCCCAAAATGAAACCACATTCCCGGAATGAAGAAACATTCCCGGAATGAAGCCACATTCCAAAAATGAAGCTGCATTCCTGGAATGAAGAAACATTCCCAAAATGAAGCCACATTCCTGGAATAAAGACACATTCCCAGAATGAAGCCACATTCCCGGAATGAAGCCGCATTCCCAAAATGAAGCCACATTCCCAGAACAAAGCTGCACTCCCGGAATTAAGCCTCATTCCCAGAATGAAGCTGCATTCCCAGAAAGAAGCTGCATTCCTGGAATGAAGAAACATTCCCGGAATGAAGCCGCATTCCCAGAATGAAGACACATTCCCAAAATGAAGCCACATTCCCGGAATGAAGCCACATTCCAAAAATGAAGCTGCATTCCTGGAATGAAGCTGCATTCCCAAAATGAAGCCACATTCCCAAAATGAAGCCACATTCCTGGAATAAAGACACATTCCCAAAATGAAGCCACATTCCCAAAATGAAGCCACATTCCCGGAATGAAACCACATTCCCGGAATGAAGAAACATTCCCAAAATGAAGCCACATTTCCAGAATGAAGCCACATTCCCAGAATGAAGCCACATTCCCGGAATGAAGCCACATTCCAAAATGAAGCTGCATTCCCAAAATGAAGCCACATTCCCAAAATGAAGCCACATTCCTGGAATAAAGACACATTCCCAAAATGAAGCCACATTCCCAAAATGAAGCCACATTCCCGGAATGAAACCACATTCCCAGAATGAAGCCACATTCCCAAAATGAAACCACATTCCCAAAATGAAACCACATTCCCGGAATGAAACCACATTCCCGGAATGAAGAAACATTCCCAAAATGAAGCCGCATTTCCAGAATGAAGCCACATTCCCAGAATGAAGCCACATTCCCGGAATGAAGCCACATTCCCAGAATGAAGCCACATTCCCAAAATGAAGCCACATTCCCACATTGAATCCACATTTCCAAAATGAAGCCACATTCCCAGAATGAAGCCACATTCCCAAAATGAAGCCGCATTCCCGGAATGAATCCACATTCCCGGCACGAAGCCCCCTCTTCCCAACCCAAAACCCGGGAATGGGAATGGCGGGATGAGCCGTGTGCCACACCCACCTTCCTCCTCTCCTCCGCCGCTTCCAGCTTTTTCTGGATCTCCTCCAGGGAAGGGTCTCGGCGCCGGGGCAGGGAAGCATTGAATTCCGGAATTCCGTCGAAGGAGGGGGGTTTCAGGATGACCTCGAAGGATTGTCCCGAGGTCCGTTTGTTGAGCTCGATCACTTCCATGTCGGAAATGACGCACCAGGTCAGATCCACCGTGTCTGGGCGGGGAAACAGGGAATGGGCGCCGGGAATTCCGGGAATCCCGCCGTGGGATTTCCTGCCTTTCCCGGGATCCCTGAGTTACGTCCAGGTTTTGCCCAAATGCATCCCTGGGGTTCAGGGATGTGGAGGAGTGGGGGAGGAATTCCAGGATTCTCATGGATGGGGCTGGAGAGGGAATGTTTGGGAGAGCTGAGGGTTGGGAATGTCCCAGTTTCCCTGCTTTGGGAATTGGGAATGGGTCCGTGATCCTTTTTCCAGTGTGAAAATCCCTGGATAACCTGGAGGAGCCCCTCAGGGCTCTTCCATGGCCTCTGGACATGGATTGGGATCAATCAGCCGGAGCTGGAAAATACGGATATGGGATGAAATGTTCCTGGAGCCTCCCTGGATCCCAACCCATCCATGGGGCTGAGTTGGGAATATTTGGGAG
>JAGMWU010000030.1:1427935-1440011 GCA_018697195.1 Certhia americana
CCATCTCCAATCCCTGGATTTGTCCCCTCCCCATCTCCAATCCCTGGCTCTGGCTCCTTCCCAGCCACTCCAGTTCTGTGGTTCCACGTTGTCCCCAGGCAGGGACAAATCCCAGCCTTTCCAAGGAGATCAGGAGCAGCAGGAATTTTGGGAAGTTCCCATTCCAGTTCTTTTCCATGCTCCTGCTGCTCTCCCGACCTCCAGGGGATGATTTAAACTCGGCCTCTCCCCTTCCCTCGTGATTTTATTTCTCTCCTTTCCACATTCTGCCTTTTCCCCACCATTCCAAGCTGGTTTTTGGGCATTTCAGATCCACTTTCCTCAACCTCTGGAACTCTGAGGCTCTGTCCCTTCAGGATTCATCCCTGAATTTGGGGTCATTCCTTGGGATTTTCCTTAATTTTACCCCAGTCCCAGTTTTTCCCCATTTTCCCACTCCAGCCCAATCCAGGGCCGAGTTCATCCCTCGGGAGCACAAACTGGGGTTTGGAGCTTGATCCCACCCCCCCGGGATTGGGAAAATTCCCACTTTTCATCCCATTTTTCCTCTCTCCCACTGGATTTGTGTGGGTCTGATGAGCCAGATCCATGGCAGCTGCCTGGGCATTCCAGAGACCTTCTGGAATTTTCTCCGCCTCCAGCTGGAGCACCTGGAGACAGCAGAAAATCTAAAAATCACCCTTAACATCAATTTTTAATGGAGTTTTTTGTAATTTTGATTGTGATGAACCCCTGGGGTGGCTTTAGATGGAGATCAGGGCCTCACATCCCGACTCCCAGGAAATCTCGGACCCTCTCGGAGTTTTCTCCTCCTTCTGAATTTGGGATTAAAATCACCCCACAGATCCAGCCCTAAATCCTCCTCCCGCTGCTCCTCGAGGCTGGAGGGCTCTGCTGGGTGGCCCAGCTGGATTTTTTTGGGATTTGAGTGTCCAAGTTTTGCTGTGCCAGGGCTGTGGGGATGCTCCGAGCAGAGGAATTGCATTCCCGGGATGCAGTGGGATCCCGAGTGAGGAGCAATGGGATGGATCCTGACCCTCAGCCTCCTCCCTGGAGCCTCTTCCTCCATCCCTGTGCTGAGGGAAGCTCTGGGGACCATCCCCAAGGCCTCTCCCAGCCCAGATCCCGAAATTTTTGCGGGAGAAGAGGCAGCAGTGCCTGTTGCTTTGGGACAGGCAAGGAGCTGAATGCTCCTGCTCCTCCTTGGCTGCTCCAGCCCCCGATTATCCCTGATTTTTCCAGCTGGTTTCACTGGAAATTCCATTCCCTCCCTGCTCCCCAGCTCAGCGAGATCAATGAATTCCAGAGAACCCTTTGGAAATTGAACAATATTTTAAAATTCGCTTTCTCCGCTCCAACCCCCAGCTCTCTCTGTGCCCCCCAGGGCCCCGTTTTTCCCATTTTTCCCGTTTTTCCCTGCAGGAATTGGGGCGAGGGGCCCTGTCCCAGCCCCTCAGGTGCCTCTGTTTCTGTCCCCAGCGGAGGCCGCCCCGCTGGGCAGCCATGAAATTCCGGAACCATGGAAATCACGCCTCGTACGCCGAGGTGGAGGCGGCCAGCCAGGAAAAGGAGGGATTTGTGGAGGCCGAGCAGTGCTGAGAGATTCTCCTGAGGAATCCCGAGGAACCCTGAGGAAACCTTAGCAACCCTGAGGAATCCCAAGGAATCCCAAAGAATCCCGAGGAATTCTGAGAAATACTAAAGAATCCCGAGGAACCCTGAGGAATCCTGAGAAATCCCGAGGAATCCCAAAGAATCCCAAGGAACCCTGAGGAATCCCAGGGAACACTGAGAAATCCCAGGGAACCCCGAGGAATCCCAAAGAATCCCGAAGAGTCCTGAGGAATCCCAAAGAATCTCAAGGAACCCTGAGGAATGCTGAGGAATCTTGAGGAGTCCTGAGGAATCCCAAGGAATCCCAAAGAATCCCAAGGAACCCTGAGGAATCCCAAGGAACTCTGAGGAATCCCACAGAATCCCAAGGAATCCCGAGGAACCCTGAGGAATCCCGAGGAACCCTGAGGAATCCCAAGGAATCCCAAGGAATCCCAAGGAATCCCAAGGAATCCCAAGCCTGCTGTTGTCCCGTTGCGACCTCCGTCCCCTCTTGGAAAAGGAGCAGCGAGGAGAGGGAGAAAACCCCACAAAGGAAATTCCTGGGAGGAATTTTGGGACAAATCCTGGATCCTCATGGGCAGCGATGCCGGGCTGGACGTGTGTGTGGGGGGAAAAACCCCAAACCCCAAAGTTTTATCCGCTTGGGGGGGGTAGATTTTGGTTTTTTTTTTCTTTTTTTTTTTTTTTTTTTTGAGGTTTTTTTTTCCCTCATCCTTCCTCTGCTGGAGCCTGAGCAGGGGCAGCGGTGCTGGGGGAATGTCCCTGTGGGCACAGCGGGGTTTTGGGGGAGCAGGGGGGAGGATTTTGGGGTTCTGGAGAGGGAATAGATTCCAGGGGATGTCCCCGGAGGGCTCCTCTCCCACCCTCTCAAATCCATCCCTTTCTCCTCTCTCCCCTTCTCCACCTTTCATTGATATTTTAATTTGGATTTCATTTTAATCACGGCTCAGCAGCTTGGATCTTCCCACCCCACTTCTGCTTTTCCAACCCCAATTCCAAACCCCCCTCCTTCCCAAACCGCCCCTCCTCACCCCCCTGCTCCCAGAAAAAGGAGAATTTGGGGTTTTTTTGAGGATAAAACCCCTCAAAATTCACCTGCAGAGGGTTCCCCTGCTCCTCACCCCATTCCAAGCTGCCCCTCCTCACCCCCCTGCTCCCAGAAAAAGGAGAATTTGGGGTTTTTTTGAGGATAAAACCCCTCAAAATTCCCCTGCAGAGGATTCCCCTGTGGCTTTGCTGCTCTTCTGGGGGGGGACACTTTAATTAATTTGCTAAATCGCTAATTGTGACAGAGAGAGGAGGGAGGGGGGGTGGAAATAAATCTGAGATTCTGCCAAAATGTGTCCTCTGATGGCCAGGGATGGGAACAGAGGGACAAAGCTCTGGGATAAACCCTGGAGAAAATCCAGGCTCTTTCTTGGATCCATCAGGAATTCCTGGACATGACAGGAAATCTGAAAATCCCCCCTTTAATCTGCTCATTTCCAGTTGGTTTCTGATTTTTTTTTTTTTTCTTTTTTCCTTTCCCCATCTCTGGGTTTGGATGGATATTTGGATCCCTTCCACTCGGGACCTCTCAGGGTTTCCTGCTCCTTCCGTGCCACCAAAATTCAGGATTCACCTGCAAAATAACCCCACGGGTCAGGCCCCTAAACTGAGGGGAAAAATAAAAAATAACCCCCAAACCAAAATCCCAAATGCAGGGGGAGGTAAATTTCCTGTCCCCCACCCTCTGGATTACTTCTGCCCTTCTTTATTTTTAATTTTCTCTTAATTGATAATTTTAATTTTCTTAATTTTGGCGTGGATTTTATCCCCTGGCTATGCCCTACTAATTACCAGCAGTACCAAAATCAGGGGCTCTCTAATTAACATTTTCCTTCCCATCCTCTGAATTTATAGAACTATTGCAGATAAATATGGATAAATATGGATAAATATGGATAAATATGGATAAATATGGATAAATATGGATAAATGTGGTTAAATATGGATAAATATGGACAAATGTGGTTAAATATGGATAAATATGGACAAATGTGGAGGTTTGGTGGCACTCAGACCCCAGATTCCACTTCCTTGCAGCCCCTGGGGAGTTTTGGTTTTTTTTGGCTGCATTTTATTTTATTATAAAACGTGTTCATGGCCCAAACAGCCCCAGATTTGGAAGTTTTATTCCCAAATTGAGCTTTTCCCTAAAAAACTGGTTCTTTCCCCGGAGTGGGAAGAGCTCCAAGGGAATTTGGCACCCAGTTCTCACCCCAGATCTGATCTCCTTTGTCAGGGTGAGGAGTTCATGAAGGAATTTTTTCTGGATTTCGCTCTTTTCAAAAGGGGAAATTTTGAATTTTTTAATTCCAATAGTTCTAGGCCTGGCTTTTCCCTGTTTTTCTGCACATGGACACGCGGGAACAGGAAGATTTTGGGTCCTTCTCTTCCCCCGCAGACCCTGGAATTGCTGGGAAGCATCCAAGAGTTCTGAAATGCCACGGATTTAAAGGGAAAAAAACAGATTTAAAGGGGAAAAAAACAGATTTAAGGGGAAAAAACCGGATTTAAAGAGGAGAAATCCCTGGGGTTTGTGCTGCAGCCGGGATTTTGGGATGATCCCGGGGAAAATAGGGATTCAGGTGGGGAATCCCGACATCCACAGCTCAGAAATGGGATCTGTAAAACACCCAAAATTCAGGGAGAGGCCGAATCTGGAATGCCTGGGGTGAAAAAAGCTCTTTATTTTTAAATGATTTTTAATTTTTCCTTGAAGGGGAGAACCAAACCCAGCCAGGCTCTGCTCCAGGGGTTTGTTCTGCCTTCCTGAGGTTCGGGATTTGGGAATTTCCAACCCCAATTCCTCAGTTCTGGGGTGGTAAAAGGAGAAATTCCTGTCCCAAATGAGGTTTGGGAGCAGCTGGAATCTCCCACTGAGCAGAAATTCCCTGTCCTGCTTCTCCTCTGGGGGCTGGGATTGCATCCCTGGGCAGGGAGAATATTCCTGAATATTCCTCGTGGTGGAAATCTGGGAAATCTGGGAAAATCCAGCTTAGGGAAAAAGGGGGAAATGGTTTTTCCCTCCTCCGAATTCTGTCAAAAATCAGATTTTAAATGTTCCAGATCCAACCCATGGGGTGAATCCTCCTTTTCCTGCCCAGCAAAATCTGAGGTGTTGGATAATCTGGGGATGATGACCCAAAATCAGTTTAATTTCATTTTTCCAGCCACATCCTGATGTTTTCCTCTGCATCCCTTTGGAAAATCCAGCACTGCCAGGGCTTAGAAAACAGAGGAAAAAGGCTTTCCTACCACCAAATTCTGTCAAAAATCAGATTTTAGATGCTCTAAATCCAATCCATGGGGTGAATCCTCCTTTTCCTGCCCAGCAAACTCCGAGGTGTTGGATAATTTCGGAGTGATGATGACCCCAAATCAGTTTAATTTCATTTTTCCAGCCTTTTTTCCTGCGTCCCTCTGCATTCTGGGCTCGGGGGTGCAGCTCTGCCCGGCTCAGGTGGCTCAAAAAGAGGAAAAATCCCAAATTCTGCTCCAACTCCTCCTTCCTGGCGCTCCTGGGCTCATCCCAGGGGGAAAATTCCAACCCCTGCCTGCTCCTGCCCCTCTGAGCTGGGAAAACTCAGCCCAGGCTGGGGGGAGACCCAAGGGGGAGGGCATTTTGGGGCAGAACCTTCCCTTTTTTTGACATTAAAAAGGATTTTTTTGACATTAAAAATGATTCTCTCTGTAGCTAAAAGACTCTTTTCCACATCCTTGAATTCCCAGTGGAGCCTGGGCTGCTCCAGGTGCTTTATCCTGCTTTTTCTGCAGCAGGAAAATCCAGTTTGGGAATTCTCTGCACGGGGGAGAGTCTGGCTATGGAATAAAAACCTTTTCCTTTTCCCAAATAAATCCTACAAAGGCTTTTTCCTGCTGGGAATGGATTTCCTCCTGAATTCTTTCCAGGGGTTCTTCTCCAGAAATGCAGGGAATTATTCCTTTCAAGGTTTATTTTTTTTTTCCCTGCCTCATCATTACCAGGAGGAGTTCTCAGAGCTCAGAAGGAAAAATCGAGGTTTGAACCAAAACTCTCATTTCCTCCTCATTTCTCCTGCTTGGATTATTTTGGATTATTTTTGATTTTTGGGGGGATTATTTCCATTTTTTTCCTTGGATCATTTGGCTTTTTTTACAGCACCCAGGGTCAATATTTTATTCTCTGCATTGATCCCCAAATTATTTCAAATACAAAAATCACTTGGAGGCCGTTCATGACCTGAGACCTCTGGGTATAATTCCTTTTCTTTTATCTGTTTACTCCCATTAGAAAAAATAAATAATAAATCCTTTTTTTTTTTTTTTCCCTTAAATTTATTTATAAATAATAAATCCATTTCCTTTCGCCCTGTTCATCCCTCAGGAACCTTTTCCAGGCTGGGAGAAGCTGTGCTAACAATACAAACAGACAGAAGAGTTAATTTAATTGAATCAGGATTAAACAATTCTCCCATCCTGGTGCCTTGTTCTATTTCTCTGAGTGGAGAAGCAGCAGATCTATAATTAAAGATAGAAATATTCCATTTTTATAGCAATATTCCCATTTTTTAAAAAAAATCTGTCCCATTAATACACACGTATAAATCACCAATTTTAATAGAAAATAAAGAATTAATTAAATCGCTGTCGACAAACAATTCTCACACCGAACGACCCCCCTGAAATAGGGAAAAAATCACCTCAGCCGTGGAAATAAACCGGGATTTGTACCCTGGAAATGCAACCCCGGGTCCAAAGCTGCATTTTGAGCCGTAATTAACAACGAGGAGGGAGCAGATTGCTCCAGCAGGGCCCGTGGGTGGAGGAATCAAATCTCCCTGGAATTGGAATTTTCCAGGCAGGATTCAGCTCTGGGGAGGAGCGGGAGCGGGGAATTTGGGGATTAAATGGATTTATGGTGCCGTGGGGTGGCCTCGCTCAGCAGGGAGGGGTGGGGATGGTTGAATTCCTCGCAGAGAATTTGGGAATTCGCTGGGTTTCGGGAGGATATTTGCAGGGAAAAAGGGTTTTTAAGTCACCCGCAGTTGCTTTTCTCCCCTCCCAAAAGGCAGGAATGGGATGAGGAGAGGGTGGAATCCCAGGGTGGGATAATTATCAGCACAAACCTGGAAAAAAAATGGATTTAAAGGAGCAGGAAACACCTGCACGTTTCCCTCCAGCTGCTCCTGAAATCACCTTTCACAGTTTTCCCCGTTCAAAAAGAGGAGGAAAACCCCAATTCCAAACATTTCCCATTTGTTTTAATTCACTTTCCCTGTTTTTTTTCAAGCAGCAAATCCCGATTTGGTCCGACCAGGCAGAAATTCCCCCTCAATTTTAGGAAAACTGAGCTAAATTTTCCTGCTCCCCTCCTCGATTTGAGCCATCAAACATTGCCAGGTGGTTTTCCTGATTTTTTTAAAGGAACTGATAAAATCTGGCACAGCTCCTGTAAATCCTTTTTCTTTTTTTTCCCTCTGCATAGAAATGACATCACCAAGGGATAAAAAAGGAGGAAAAATCCTTTAAATTTTGCTTTTCCAAGATCTGCAAGGAGCAGGTTCTGAAGGATGGTTGTGGGTTTGGTGCCCCCTGATTTCCCTGATTCCCCTTGGCTGAATTCCAGAATAATCCAAAAACCCCGAGGTGGGAATTTCTGAACTCCTTCCCCTTTCCCAGCTGGAAAAGGTGGGGAGAATTCCAAGGAAGGTCCACCAGGAAATGAGGATTTGTGATGGTTCCTGGAGGGGTCTGAGAGCAAAGGGGGGGGAAAGCTTGGATGTGATCCATGAAAAACAGCGGATTGCAGGAGATTTGGCACTGGGAATGTGGGATTGCTGGGCAGGGGGTGTGGGACCCTCATGGTCTGGAGGGGCTGGAGCATTGGGAATGGAGCTGGGAAGGGTTTGGAGCAGTGGGAATGGGGCTGGGAAGGGTTTGGAGCATTGGGAATGGGGTTGGGAAGGGTTTGGAGCAGTGGGAATGGGGTTGGGAAGGATTTGGAGCAGTGGGAATGGGGCTGGGAAGGGTTTGGAGCATTGGGAATGGGGCTGGGAAGGGATTGGATCCATGGGAATGGGGCTGGGAAGGGTTTGGAGCATTGGGAATGGGGTTGGGAAGGGTTTGGAGCATTGGGAATGGAGCTGGGAAGGGTTTGGAGCAGTGGGAATGGAGCTGGGAAGGGTTTGGAGCAGTGGGAATGGGGCTGGGAAGGGATTGGATCCATGGGAATGGGGTTGGGAAGGGTTTGGAGCAATGGGAATGGGGCTGGGAATGGTTTGGAGCATTGGGAATGGGGTTGGGAAGGGTTTGGAGCATTGGGAATGGAGCTGGGAAGGGATTGGATCCATGGGAATGGGGTTGGGAAGGGTTTGGAGCAATGGGAATGGGGCTGGGAATGGTTTGGAGCATTGGGAATGGGGTTGGGAAGGGTTTGGAGCATTGGGAATGGGGCTGGGAAGGGATTGGATCCCTGGAAATGGAGCTGGGAAGGGTTTGGAGCATTGGGAATGGGGTTGGGAAGGGATTGGATCCCTGGAAATGGAGCTGGGAAGGGCTTGGAGCAATGGGAATGGGGTTGGGAAGGGTTTGGAGCATTGGTAATGGGGTTGGGAAGGGCTTGGAGCAATGGGAATGGGGTTGGGAAGGATTTGGAGCAATGGGAATGGGGTTGGGAAGGGTTTGGAGCATTGGGAATGGGGTTGGGAAGGGTTTGGAGCATTGGGAATGGAGCTGGGAAGGGATTGGATCCCAGAGGGGTTGGGCTCTGCTCCCCCAAACAGGGACAGGAGCAGAGGGAACGGCCTCAGGATGTGCCAGGGGAGGCTCAGGTTGGATTTCAGCAGGAATTCCCTCCTGGAAAGGCTCTTCCATCCCTGGAAGTATCCAAAAAACCTGTGGATGTGGTTCCTGGGGCCATCAAGCAGTGCTGGCTACCAGCAGCTGCCCTTACAGCTCTTTTCCAGCCTGAACAATTCCACGATTCCACAATTCCAACCCAAAACCTTGAAGCAATTCTCAAATTAATTTTGCTTTTTGTGGCATTTCCACGGTGCAGGCCGGGCCATTTTCCCTGCTTGACAGCGACTTCAGGAAGGATTTCATCCCTACCAAAAGCAGGTTTTCCTGTTTTTTTTTTTTGGTTTTTTTTCCAAGGAATAACAGCCCAGGGATGCTGAGAAGAGCAGCCCCTGCTGCAATCACTCCCGAGCTGTTCCCGAACTCTCCAGGGCTCCAGTGGGTGATTATCCCGAATTGTGCTGACAGCTTCCCATCTGTTTGGGGCTGGAAGCTGCATCTTAAAAAGCAGGAGAAAGGAAAAGCAGGAATTCCAGCAGGAGGAGCTGGGTTTGGGATGCTCACGGGTTTTCAGGGAAACACGCTGATTTTTTTTGGGGGGGGGGCTGGTTTGTGTTTGTGTGGAGAGCTGGAATTGTCAGGAATACTCGGATTTTTGGGACTGATCTCTTTGTGCAGAGCTGGAATTCTCAGGAATTCACTGATTTTTGGGACTGGTCTTTATTTGTGTGCAGAGTTGGAATTCTCAGGAATTCACTGATTTTGGGGGCCTGCTCTCTGTTTTCATGCAGAGCTGGAATTCCCAGGATCTCACTGATTTTTGGGACTGATCTGTGTCTGTGCGCAGAGTTGGAATTCTCAGGAATTCACTGATTTTTGGGACTGATCTTTATTTGTGTGCAGAGTTGGAATTCTCAGGAATTCTGATTTTTGGAGCCTGATCTCAACCCTCATCCCCCCTGGCCTGCCTCTCCCACTCCCACAGTTTTTAATTTCATTTTTCCCTGATTTCCCTTGATTTTGAACTCCTCCAGCTGAGGAAGGAAATTCCAGGATAAGAGGAAAATCCCGAGGTGAGGATAGCTGGGATTCTGGATTCTGCCTCTGGAATCTTCCCAACCACCTTGGAGAGGTGTTGGGGAAGATGGAAGTTTAACAGAAAGATTTTATAAATATATAAACGTTTAATAAAAGATTTTTTTTAAAGTAAGTTTTAATATGAAAATAAATATGTATTTATTAAATATTTATTCAAATATTTATTCAAATTTAAATAAATATTTAAAACCAAAAAATTACTGAAATTATTGTCGTTAAATAAAAGTCAAAATTCATTTTAAAAATGTTTATAGCTAAAAGCAAAAAATCATTAACTACAAATAAAAATACGTTTATACTAAGGAAAAATAAATCTTAGAAAGAACTAAACAAAAATCATGTTTCTACTAAATAAAAAAAAATTTCCTACTACAAAAAAACCGAAAGAAATTTCCTACCACAAAAAACAAGTTTTAAACTTAAAATACAACTAAGCCATATAATTAGCTACTAACATAATATAATAACATTAGTAATTATAATAAACTACAAATAATAATAAAAGTATTATATATAATACCAATTAATTATTAGATATTAAAATAATTAACAACAAAAAAAAATGTAATACGTTATAACTAAACCAAAAATAACTTCAAATATATTTAAATTATAACTAACAACTGAAAAAATATAACTGTGCACCTACAACCTAAAATTACTATAACTTCAATGTAATAAATTTTGAAAAAACCACCTAAAATCCCACATCTCTCATTCCAGCTCTTACAGAGATATTGGGAATTTTGGAATTGTAGGAATTAGAGAGGGGATTTCTGTTTTAGGGGGTGGAATTGATTTTCTTTTTATTTTCTGTACAGACAGGGAGGGGAGAGTTCCGCTCACATCTCTGCCTCGTGGTCCAGAATGTCACAAAATCTCTGCTTACCAAAAAAAAAAAATTGAAATATTTAGTAAGAATATTTATTTATTTAACCCAATAATCTGGTTTTATGTTTTATACGTTTTGTGGAATTTCTCATTTAGCGACACACAAACTTACAATTACCACGTTTCAAAGCTTATTAGCTTTATAACTACTACTAGCTCTTAAATTCTAAACGCGAAACTTTCCTCTACCAAGCTAAACACGTTTCTATTTAAACTACAAATCTACATTTTTGCTTCTAATAATATCTCAATTTGGAAACTTTTCCCGAGGTCTCCGATCGGGCCTTGCATTTAATTTTTCGCTTTGGCCTACAGGCCCAAAATCTTGAGAGAATATCTTGAGAGAATATTTTGAAAAATTCAATATTTGGGGGGTTTTTAGATTCCGACAGAGATGTCCCTGAGCTCCTCAGCTCAGAATTTTTAAATCCTTGGAAGCGAGGCCTGCTGGAAGGGCAGGCTGGGGTTAATTCGCCTCAGCCCAAAATGAAGTGGGGGAGGCAAAAAAATGGCAAATCCTGGGATGAAATCCATTCCTGCCCCCGCAGAGACAATTCTGATCCCAGGGGGAGCAGCCACAGCTGGAAAATCTGATTTTTTTAGGGCAGATCCTGCCAGGTTTTCCTGCAGTGCCAGGGCCCAGCATGAGGGAAGTTTGGGATCAGCCAGGCCTCAATCCTTCAGTGCATCCAAAGATTCAATTCCTTGGGTTTCTCCCTTCTTTTTTCCTATTTCCTGTGAAATTTTCCTTTTTTCCCTCACATTTTTTTCTCTTTTTTGTTTTTTTTTTTGGTTTTTTTTGTTCCTCCTGTTGCATCTAACCCCTGTCACTGCCTAAAAATCAAATGGGATTTGGGGTCAAATCCTGCTCAGCGGATCCAACCTCTCTGGGCTGGGAAATTGGGAATATAAATCCCAAAAAAACCCACCAGTCCTAAAAACCCACCAGTCCTAAAAAAACCACCATCTGGGGGGGACAGGGGGATTTTGTCAGGAGAATTCCTGCAGCAGGACGATGGAAAATGTGCCTGGATGAGTCAACAATTCCCACTGATCATTTCCTTCCCTCGTTTTCTAAGCAGCCCCAAACTGCTCGTTTGGTTTTGCTTTTTGGTTTTTTTTAAGGATAAATTAAAGGCTGCAGCGCCTTAATGATGTGGCCGAGAAAAGAAACGTTTGGCAAAGGAGGAAAAATTGGATTTGGAGAGATTGAGGAGGAAAACATTTACAGTGTAAGATGGCAGAGGAAGGGACCCAAAACTTGGAGTGTTGTGTCTTTCTTCTGCAGAGTTGCTATTATCATTATTATTAACATTATTTTTATCATTATTTCTATCATTATCATTATTATCATTATTGTTATCATCATAACTATAATTATATTATAATTATAATTAACTAGTTCCATTTCTATTAATTACTTATTAATAATAATATTGATAATTATAATCATTAAAATAATATAGTAGAATATAATAAATATAGTATACAATATATATTATAATATATCATATAAAACATAGATTAATTATATTAATATAAAATATAACATAATTAATAATTAATAATTAATTTTCATATATTATTGATTATTAATTACAGCATTATTATTCATATAATTATAGAATTAGTATAATTATTATTGTAT
>JAGMWU010000030.1:1455361-1473708 GCA_018697195.1 Certhia americana
AGGAGAAGGTGTGAGGAGGAGAAGTGTGTGAGGGAGAGAGGCTCTGTGTTGGCTTTTATGGTGTTCCTGGAGGGGTGGGACAGCCTTGTCCCATGGCCCTGGGGCATTTTTTAGGCAGCTGTTCTTGTCTAATGAGTCACAAAGTGGGGATTGTTTTCCTTTTTGCAATTCTGCAATTCCATGTCCTTCCCTTGAGGCTGTGTCCATCTGACCTTGGCGGCAGCTTCACACTGAGAGTTGGTGTTTGGGTGGATGTGATTGTTCAGTGCGTGTCAGGGAGGAATGAATAAACACCCAGAGCCCCAGAGAACTGCGAAGTCATCAGTGAGGTCATTTTGTGACACACATGTGCTGTGCTTTGTGGGTTTCTTCTGATGACTGGCACTCTGTTTTGTGACTCTGGATGTCCATCAGTCATTGTGGTGCACCCAGGAATGCTGAGGGAGCTGCTGCTGTCCTGGAGAGGTCACTCTGCAGTAGATTGGAATGGTCCTGGTGCTTGGGATCAGTTCGTAATGGATAAAGGGACCTCATCTCTTTCCATCTTCAAGGGGATGAAGTGATAGCATCTGGAAAACATGAGGCTGTTCTGGTAGAACTTGTTCCATTTTCCAGGTCCATTTGGATTTCTCATCTTTACATGGAAACATACTCAGCCAATTAAAGTGTTTTTCTTTATCTCGTTCAGAAATCAGAAATCCAAAGAATAAAGCTGGTCTGATCGCTCTGTTCCCCAGGTTTTTCTGTGACGTGACTTCACTTACCCCACATTCAAGGCACGAGGTATAACTTGTAAGTCTTTATATTTCACTCCTGCAAGCACAACCCAATAATTATTAACTCAAGCTCATTTTTCTTTTTCTGTTGGGATGTAGGCATTTTTTACGGAATACTATGATTCCATGTCATGCTCTTGACTGCTTCTCCTTCTCACCTTGGCTGCTTCTTTTAAGTGTGAGTGGGTATTAGAGAGGATTTGCGTGGAAGGCTCATGTCAGTGAGGGCAGAATAAACAACCAAAGCATTGGAGCGATGGGGTGTCATCAGTGAGGTCACTGCCTGACATTCATGTGCTGTGGTTTGTGGATGTGTTTTGTAGAGGGGGCCCAATCCCTGACAGATCTATCAGGCTGTTCTGGGATTTGCAGCTGTGCTGGAGGTGTTTCCCCTTCTCTCACATTTCATCTCTCCCCACACTGATCCCACTTCCCCAAGTTTGACACCAGACCTGGCCTTTCCTGTTCACTGTGCTCTCTGGGTGTCAACTGTGCTCCTCTTATTTTTAAGGTTTTGAGATCTCGGGCCTTTGGGATTTTCACATGGGCTGCGTGCCAAAACATGAGGCCACTTGTGATGGTCAAGAAGAGGATTTGGAGGTTGCCCAGGGTTGTTGGAGGAGAGCATTGCATGATCCTCAAAAACAAGCCAGACAAGTCCAGGTTGTGTCAGTGCCCAGCATGGATGCCTGAGAAAGATCTGAAGGGCTGGACCCAGAGACTTGTGGTCAGTGTCCCAAAATCCAGAAGGCTGCAAGTCCTCAGTGTTGGGGGGACTGCACTTTGCAGCATTGTTGCATCCACTGGGCCAACAGAGAAAACCTGACAGGTGCAGGACATCTGATGGTGTTCTGTAAGGGCAGAATGGTGTTCTGCTAAGTGCTGTTTGCTGGGTGGAGTCATCCCAGGTAGGAAGGAATGCCTGGGTATCAGTTGGAACAATTGTTTTCTACTCTGAAAAAGCCTTTGTTTTGTGGTTTTGGATGAGAAGAAATGGAGCAGGAGGTGTCCCTGTGTGGGAAACGCAACCCAAATCTGTTAATGTGCCCTGGGAGGAGCCATTCTACTGGAGACTATATTTAATACCAAAAGATATTGATTGGATAGGAAGACCAGTCTGTTAAAGCAACGATCTGAAGGCGCAGTTTGTATTAGCTAAAAGGATTCCGTCTCAGGGCAAAGCCTGGGAAGGTTGTTTGGATTTTCCAGAGTTTCCCTCTGCAGCAGGCCTTAGGCAGGAGTGGTTTGAGGGAGAGACCTGTGAAAACTGTGAGAGTTTTCCAAGGCCTCTGAAGTCAGGAATCCCGAGTGGCAAGCGGGGCTCTGGTGCACTTGGGCCAGGCGCTTTGGGTGGGGCTGGATGCTCTGGGCAGCTGCAAGCTCTGGCTGTCTGGAGCCGGGTGTCTGGCAGGGATCCTCTGGCCTTCCTTCTTCTTTTCTTTTTTTCCTCCTTTCTTCTTTTCTTCTTCTCCTCTTTTCTTCTTCTCTTCTTCTTTTCTTCTTTCTTGGTTTCATGTAAAGCAAAGCAAAGTGAAGCAGCAGCAGGGTAGAGAAAGTAGGCAGGGATTTCTGGCTTGCTCAGGCCTCTAATGCCAGATTTCATTAAATGTGAAAAACATTACAGCTTCAGCATAATTTTATGTAAATTGATTCTTTCCATGCAAGTGCATATATGCGTGCATGTTCCGCCTTGGTTTTGTCACTAATTTTATCTTATTCACGTGAATTATTCTATCTTGGTTTTGTCATTAATTTCATCTTATTTACGTGAATTATTCTGTCTAGAAAATTCAAAACAATGTTACACTGTGTTTTTCATTATGTCTACAAATCACTACATTTTATCTGGATTTTTGGGCACTAGCCCTTCTACAGCTACTCAGGCAGATAACAGGCTCCTTCTCACTAGAGGCACTTAGAAAATGTACAGATTTATTTCTAAGTTACCATGGGTTACTATATCTTGATTTCTCTAGAGGTTTTAACTCAAATCCAACATTCTTTTCTCCCTCTGATGAAATCAGAGGGGGTATAAATTCTTGGTTTCCAACACCAAGTATCTCTCCAGGTTAGGGTTGGGAGAAGTGTTATGACCAAGCAGGGAGAAGTGAGCTGTCTGCTCAGCACTGGTGAGGTCCCATGTAGGGTGTTTTGGGAAGTTCTGGGCTCCCCCGTGAGAAAATGAAGTAGATTTAGTGAATCCAGATCAGTTCAGAACAACAAGACTGCAAAGGGGTTGGAGAATCATTCCTAGAGGATAGACTGAGAAAACTGAGACTCGCAGTGGGCAATGATGGATGGGGGTTGTTATCCGTGTGTGCAAATCCCTGATGGCAGGGAATGAAGTGAAGGAGCCTGGCTGTTGTCTGCAATGCACACATAGAGGGCAAGAGAGCAATGGTACAAGTGAAAACAAATAGAATTTCCCTGTGCAAAGAGGGCAAGAATCTTTGATTGTGAGGATGGCCGCAGAGTGGAAGAGGTGTTGGAGCGTCTGTCCTGAGAGATTGAACACTGAACTGTCCATGGTGCTGCAAATCCTGCTCAAACGACTCTGCATGAGCAGGGCAGTTGAAGAGCTTGCAATTCAGATTTCCTGCCAGAGTGGTTGATGTAGTTCCTCGGATTGCTGGAAGGCTTCAAGAGACCTTCTGCTAAGAGATGTCAAGGATGCACAGGCCTGGAAAGGCTTTACCAAAGCAGTACCAAGGAAAGCATGAATGTGTCCAAGGCTTTGTATTACCAGAGGTGTGTGTGACAGATTCTGGAAGGTGTTCCTTCCTCTTCCTCTTTTGCCACACCCTCTTACTAGTTGTTTGAACATTTTTGTGAGAGAAGGTGTTGTTGGTCGATTCTGTGTACCTCAATGTGCAGTTGAGCTGTGGAATGTGCTCAGTGAGGATGGGAGACAATTTGAATTAAGAAGGAACGTAAGGCATCTAAGGCTTTGATGCAGTAAAATTTTATTGAGGCAAAACAATGGAGAGTCAGGAGAAAAAGTGGAAGGAATCTATTGTGAGGTGCAAATACAGAGACCATAAGCAGAGGAGATTGTCTTGCAGGAGCTGTTGGCCAGTGCCCGAAGCTGCTGTTGTCAGGGGTGGTGCTGAGGGTCCTTAGCAGATGTAGCCACCTTGGCATAGCAGCCAGGGCATCCCAGCCATAGCAAGCATATCCACATCACGGCCCAAAGACCAGGCCGTAGCCAAATCCACGCATAGTCGACATGGAGTAGACAAAGCCCCCAAATCCCCCGAGATGGGATGTCCTGGGCATGGGAGTCGTGCCCACGGCAAGTGAGGAGGTGGATCCGCGCGCGATGTTCTGTGGGAAGGAGGTCATGATGGGTCCGCAGGGTGCCAGGCAAGGGGAAGGGTTGATGATGACGGGAATCCGGGCATTGCAGGGCCAGGGCTCGTTGCAGATGTTGGACAGCGGGGTGGGTTCCGCAGGTCGCAGATGTTGTTCAAGCCATGGGCTTGTGGTGTGGAGGGTGTCGGACAGAGAGAGGGGTGTGAGGAAGGAAGGGCTGTGGGGTGCTGTTGGCGGTGATGCAGGCGGGTCGGAGTGTGGGAGGAATGTTGTGGGGCTGTGTGGCGCGTGAGGGATGCTGGGCTGGGTGTGAGGCGTGCTGCCAGAGGAGGGCCATGGACTGCAGGAGCAGGAGGGTGAGGGCCTTGGACTCACCTGGGTGTGTGCAGGAGCAGGAGGAGAGCAGGTGTGAGGAGGAGAAGTTATGTGGAGGGAGAGAGGCTCTGGGTCGGATTTTATGGTGTTACTGGAGGGTGGGACAGCTTTGTTCCAATGGCTCTGGCATTTTTTGCAGAATCTAATGAATAGCTGCTGTGAGTCATGAAGTGGGGATGTTTTCCCTTCTTGATGTCTGCAATTTCGCAGGTCCCTTCCTCCAGTTCTTCTCCCTTTTGACTTGGCTGCAGATTTCAATGGGAGAGAAACAGAGGGACAGTGGATTGATTGGAACTGGTTTTTCTCTTGAATGTGAAGATGCATACAAAACTGCAGACTTTGGATGTTGTTCCTGTCCTTAGTGACCCCAGCCCATGCTTTGGTCAATTTAGTTCGCTGCTGCTCGATGGGTTGGTGGTTCTGGGCTGCAATTTCAAGAGGATCATGAAGGTGGACAGAAACGTTGTCTTGTAAAACGCTCCAGCAGATGCTGGAACGGCTTTGGACAAGAAATACAAACAGGTTGGAGGGAGTTGACTCTGTCACTTTAATGTTGTGCTCCTGCATGAAACAAGGAAATGGAAGTAGTGAACAGAGAAGTGCAGGGCCACTGACCACGAGGGACTGGAGTATCCATAAGAGGAGGAGAAACTGCGGGCGATGGAATTTCTTTCAGGAAGGCGGCAGGAGTTGTGGCAATATGGGATGTGTCCAATATGCATGGGAGTGACCTCAGTGATGAAATTCCCCAATTCCTCCGTGTGGTTGAATCTTTACGTGTCGGCACGAACAAACAGCAACAACAACTGGTCTTAATTCTTTGCAACCGGAAAATACCCATCAAGCGTCAGATGGAGATGGCTCAGGAGGGAGGACATGCAATTGCACATTCCACGAGGAACCGACGCTCCGTGAAGAGAAGGGAGAGGAAGCTCCTGTGTCCGTTAGTAATTATGGGTTTGCTCACAGGAACAACACTTAAGGCTGCAACATATATGTAGAGAACTTGTGGCTTGAATGCGGAAAAAAAGGACTTGCTGTCACTGAGCAGCATGAGAAAAAAGGGCTCAGGCCCGTTGTGTTTATTGGATTGAATGGAGGAAGGAGTGACCTTAAAGGCCACAGTATACGTTGTAAAGTAACTACTAGGAGCCGGGAACCAGTTTGACCCTGAATTGCCTGTAATTTCCGATATTGATTGCTACAATTGAAGGCAACAAAAAGGGAGGAGGTCTTTCATCCAACAAGAAGGGCTTTAAGGCACTGTGACCTGCAAAGCTGTCCAGAGGAATTCCCAGGACAGCAGCAGCTCCCTCAGCATTCCTGGGGCAAACAATGCTGATGGACCCAGGTCAAGAACAGAGTGCAGTCTTCACAAGGCACCACAACCACAGCACACAAGGGACAAAAATGAACTCACTGAGACGTCTAACTTCTCCCGGGCATCTGGGTGTGTTTATTGGGCCTACTCTGACAATATGTAATAATGAAAATGCTCCCAAATACCAACTCCTGAATGAAAGCTGCTACAACGGTCAGATGAATGCAACTCAAGAGCTGAGAATGGAATACAGTGCTGTGGGAAGAAAACCACTCCCACCACATGACTCACCAGGTAGGTCCAGCGAAAGAGTTATGATAAAAATGACCAAGGCCAGAGACAAGGCGTCCCGCCCCTCCACGAACACCATAAAAGACAGACAAAGCCGCTATCCATCACACACTTTCCTCCCACCCTTCGCCTCCTGTCCTGCACACAAACCAGGGGGTATCAAGGCATCACCTCCTGCTCATGCAGCCAGGCCTCTCTGCAGCCCGATCCCCACCCCGCATCAGCAGCCCTCACGATCCACACAGCAACAACGCCTCCCACTACCTACCTCCTGCTCACCGCCAACAGCAACCCACAGCCTGCCCCTGCCTCACCCACTCTCTCTTCCCAGACACCTCACACCACACCCTGGCTTGCCAAAACACATCTGCCGACACTGCGGACCCACCCGCGGCCACAAGCTGCCACGAGCCCTGTGCCAGCAATGCAGGATTCCCGGGTCTCATGACCATTCCCCTGTGCTGGTCACGCAGACCTCATGACCTCCTTCCACGAACACGCCGTCGGATCAACCTCTCGGCTGCGTGGGCTGAAACTCCGTGTGAGGGACAGCCATCTCGGGGGGCATGGGGGCTTTGGTACGGCTTGCTATGGCCGTGGATTTGGCTATGGCATGGGAGGCCTGGGCTGATACGGAAGAAGGGGCCGGCTACCCATGCTAAGGCCCTCCGCACCATCTGACACCCTGCGCCGCTGTGGGGCGGATGGCACGGATGATCTGTCAAATATCCTCAAGCCATGGGACCTCGGCTGTTGCTCACCCTACCCACATTTCGCCGGCTCCATTCCATTTGCTGCTTATGGCTTTCAGTCTTCTACCCAATTAAAGTTTTCCTGCATATAATTCTGAGTGGTCTGCTTTCTGATCCAGGACCTCTAGAATTGCATCAGCACTACGCCAGTTCCAGAGTCCATTGGGCTAGGTGGAAAGTGCTCCAAGACATCTTTTAGGATTATTTCCATTCCTATCAAAACTAGCACACTTTACTCTTCCAGTACATCTCACACATCCTTCAGCTATGAATCACAGCTTTGCACTAAGGCAGGGCTATCCCTGCTCTGGCACAAGCCTTCTGGGTGTGTGTCACTTGGGTGGTCAGCGTGGCTTGTCCCTCTCATCTTCCAGCACCATATACAGAGTTTCTCAAGCAGGTACAGGACTTCCTTGTCTTTGCTAGCTCACAGTTCAACACAGAAAGTCTGGTTCTTTGTGCAGGAGAGCAGCGGGTGAGACTCCCCCCCCCATCATTGTATGCCCATGCTGGTGGGGATGCGCCCAGGACACAGTGGGAGTTTCTGGTCAGGGAGTGCACTGGGATGTGCACAGTCCCCTTCTTCTTAATACCCCAAACAGCCCAAGTACTTCCTCCTTGGGCGTGCTTGCAAATACCTCATCAGCACATCCTGTATCCGCATGTTGGCATGCTCCCAACACACTGCAGCAGGATTCTGTCTGCTTGTTCATATGTCGAACTTGCTAATCTCTGGGTTATTTGGAAAACCAGGAAGCAGGCTGGCTGCTGAAGATTCAGAGTTGCCTGCGGATGATTTTGAAGGTCTGTTGAGGCTGAAGTTCGGGACACGCCTTGGCCCAAAAACAATGGGATTTTTCAAGGCAGAAGCTGAGGGCTGGGCACAGCATGAGGAGTCATGAGGTGGAATTATTTTACTTTCCCCGGGTCCTAAATCATGTTTGCTGTGAGCCGTGGTCCATTAGGCTTGGAAACAACTTTGATCAGTTGGTCCTTGGTTCCAATGAGGTGTGATGCAGGCCAAGGTGGACCAGTACTCCGTACTGGATCTGTGAAAGGCTTTTGATCCTGTGCCAGACAACATCCTCTGTCTCTAACTGGGAAAGTGTGGATTTGGATGGATTAATTGGTAAGAAGGAAGGGTGGGATGATCTCATCATAGAGATGTGGTCAATTGACTCCATGTCCTCTGTGGGCGAAAGAGGGAATGAGTGACGGACAAAGACAGAATCTTTTGGAAACATTATCTTCCATCTTGGTCAGGACATGGACGAGTGCACAATTGTGATCCCCCAGCAGGAGTGTGAATACAAGTTGAGTGGTGTGATTGACGATGCCTTGGAGGGGGGGAATGGCATCCAGACGGATGGAGGACGGGAGAGATGGGCTGGTGTGGCGCTCATGGAGGCCAACAGGGACAAGAGGAAGGTCCTGCACGTGGATTTGGATAAGGTCAAGTAATGGATGTGCGTAGGGGCAAGAGTAATTTTAAGAGCATCCCTGAGGAGAAGGCCTGGCGTGTGGCTGGATGAGAATTGGAAGTCTGGCACGTCATGAAGTGAGCAGAAATCCCCCATGTGCTGCGGGGTATCACACACCGTGGGCAGCACACTCCTCGCCCTTGCTGGCACTCATGATTGAAGACCAGGACTGTGTGTTGCCTCCTGTGGACACAGAAAAAGGAGGAATGGACTGCTTGAGCAGATCTGGAAGGCTTTTGGAATAATGAAGGTCGGTCTGGAGGAACTGGTGTCCAGCCAAGTGAGCACAACAACCACCGGAGGGTGTGGTGTCAGGCCACAGATAGACCTTCATTAGTTGAATCCAGGTCGTGTGCTCAAGGCAAGCGAAATGGCGGTGATGCACTGGAAGAACCAAGTTAACAGTGGGGAGTGGGCATGGGAAATCTCCATAAAAGAGTAGGGGGACTGTTCAACCATCCAAACAGACTCCAAACATGTTCTTTGACTGAAAAAGTCTAGGGAGGCTAGGGAAGAAGAAAGACGGAGGAGTCCGGAGAGGTTCTGATGCCAGGGAAAACTTTATTGAGGTCGTAGACAGTAAAAGTCGGAGAGGCATGGAAGGGAGGCTGATCTGCAGGGCAAGTAGGGCAAACAATCAGCCGAGGGTCTTGCTTTGAAAGAGGTCGGACATGGGGAGCACCTGAGCGTTCTGAACCCAAGAGGGGAAAAAGCCCCGCAGAGGTTGCCCAGTGGTCTGGCTGAGGATGAAGGGTTGTCAGGAGGTGACTGGACCGAGCCAAAAGGGTCATGCAGAGCAGGGAGTGTGAGAAAGAGAGGGGGAGGTGGGCCACTGTTTGAAGGCAGCCGAGGCTAGACATGGCTGCGCCTTGCTGGTGCCCGAGAGCAGGAGCGGGAAGCGCTGAGCCCATTGGAGAAGCCCCTCTGGACAGAGAGGCGTCTCAATGTTGGGGCTGGTTTGTGTTGCCAGGGATTGTCTGTGGTTGGCTATGTCGGGTTGGTGCTGAGGGCGTACCTTAGCAGTGTAGCCGCCACTCGCCGTAGCAGCCCAGGCCTCCAAGGCAGTAGCCAAATACACAGCAAGAGACAAGGCCGTAGACATAAGCCCCCAAATCCCCGAGATGGGCTATCCCTGCACACTGAGTCAGTGCCAACGGCAGCGAGGAGTGGATCCGACGGCGGTGTTCGTGGGAAGGAGGTCATGATGGGTCCTGGAGGGTGCCAGACAGGGGAAGGTTGTTGATGATGACCCGGGAATCATGGCATTGCAGGGAACAGGGTCGTTGAGCTGTGGCCAGAGGGGTGGAGTCCGAGGGTCGGCAGAGGTAGTGCAGGCCATGGGTGTGGTGTGGAGGGGTCTGGAAGAGAGAGGGGTGTGAGGCAGGGCAGGGCTGTGTGGGTGTGTGCGGGTGGCAGGAGGGTCTAGGGAGTGTGGAGGCTGGTTGTGGGTCTGTGTGGAGGGTGAGGGTGCTGAAGCGGGCTGGTGAGCGTGCTGCAGAGACGGGGACAAGGTGCAGGAGCAGGAGGTGAGGGCCTTGAGACTCACTGTGTGTGAAGGAGCAGGAGGAGAGTGGGCAGGAGTAGAAGTGTGTGAGGAGAGAGGCTTGGTCTGGCTTTTATGGGTTCATGGAGGGTGGGCAGTGTGCCATGGCTTCGCATTTTTAGGGCGAAGCTACGTGTGGATCGCCTTGTGTATAATTAGGGGGGACTATGTTTTTTCTTCACAATTCTGAATACTGTGTCATTCTGAGTGGGCATTCAGCTGACCTTGGCAGATTCTTTATTCAGGGGTTGGTTTTGGAGGTATTTCATTATTAAATGTGTGTCAGGAGGCCAAATAAACCACCCAGAGCACTGGAAACTGCAATGTCATCGGTGAGGTCATTTTGTGGCTTCGTGTGCTGTGGTTTGGGGTTGCCTTTTGGAATGAAGCTGGCCACTCTGTTATGTGACATGGATTCCACAGGCATTGTGTTCTCCCAGGAATGCTGAGGGAGTGCGCTGTCTGGGGAGGTCACTCTGGGACAGTTTGCAAGGTCCAGTGCCTTAGAGCCCTTCTTGTGGAGAAAGAGAGCTCCTCCTTTTGTGCTTCAATGGTATCAAAAAAGAAATCTGGAAAATGAGAGGCAAGTCAGGGCGAATGGATCGGGTTCTTGTAGTTTGCAAATGTATCAACAGTATACTGTGCATTTAAGGTGCATCCCTGCTCATTCAGAAATCCATACAAAACAACGGGCACTGATCCTTTTTTCAGGGCGTCAGTGACATCAATTCTTTTTTCCGCATAAAGCACCCAGTTTCATAACATATAATTGCAAGCCTAATGTGTTGTTCCCTGTGAGCAAAACCAATAATTATAACAAGACAGCAGGGAGATCTCTTCCTTCTCTGTAAGTAAAAGACAAGTCGGTTCCATATGTGGAATTGTGCAATTCATGTCTCCTCCTGGAGGGGGGTGGCAATTCCATTTGACCTGATGGTGGTTTTCATACAGAATTAGAGACCAAGTTGTTGTTGTGTTTGCGAGTGTCCGACAGTAGAAAGATTCAACCACAGCTGAGAGAGTTGGGGAGTGTCATCACTTGAGGTCACTACATGGATATGGACAACATCACTTTGCCACAACTCCTGACCTCCGGCCTGGAATGAGAAATTCCAGCTCTCTCAGTTTTCCTCTCTTAGTATACTCCAAGTCATCGGTGTAATGGTGGTCTGCCTCGCTTGTGTCAAAATATGGCGAAGTCCGTGTCCATGTGGAGACAACCGTAGAGTGAACAGTGCGAGTCAACTCCTTCAACTGTTGTATTCTGGTCAAATCCTGGCCAGGTATCTTGGAGCTTTCACAGCAACGGTGTATGGCAGCCCTCAGGATCGATTCATGACATTTCAGCCTGGAACACCAACAATCAAGAGCTGCCGAGAATAGAATTGAGCCAGAAAGCAATGCGGGGGGTCAACCTTAAGGACATGAGACAACAGCCAAACTTCTGCAGGTTTGTTGCATCTTCAACATTCAAGAGAAAACCGCTTCCATATCCCTGGCATCTGTTTCTCCCAATGAATCTGCAGCAAGGTCAAAGACGAAGAACTGAAGGGAGGACATGGAATGCAGAGCATCAAGAAAGAAAACATTCTACTTTACTGATCGCAGCAGGTCCTACGTCAGAGAATTTGCTAAAAAAAGCACCCAAAGGCCAGGGGACAGGCTGTACCACCCCTACAGGCACACATAAAAGCCGACACAGCGCGTTTCTCCTCACACAAGTCACCTACAAATTTCTCATCCTGCTACTGCACCCAACCACGGTGAGTCTCAAGGCCCTACACCATGACGCCTGCAGCACTGGCCCCTCTCTGGAAGCACGCTCAAACGCAGCCTAAGGAAGACCTCACGCCTCCACAAAGCACACAACAGACTCCACAATCCTTGACCCTAGGAATCCACCACAAAAAGCAACGCCCACAGCACCTGCCCTGCCTAACACCCTATATTCAGACAACCTCAACACCAAACCCATGGCCTGCAAAAACTGCCGAACTGGGGACCCACCCGTGGCCAAACCAGCTGCAACGAGCCCTGTGCCCTGCAATGCGGATTCAAGGGTCATCATCACCCTTCCTGTGTTTTACTGGTCACCCGCAAGGACCCCTCTGACTTTCCAACAGAACACCGCGTGGATCCACATTCTCGGATGCGTGTGCACTGAACTTAGTGTGCAGGGCACAGACCATTCGGGGGTGTGGGGGCTTTGGATATGGCTTGGGCTATGGCCGGGAATTTTTGGCTCGGCGGGCTGTGGGGTGGATTTGGCTAGGGGCTGGGAGGTCTGGTGCTATGGCAGAAGGGGCGGCTACACCTGCTAAGGACCCTCAGCACCACTCCTGAAACCACCAGCTTCGGGCACTGGCCAACAGCTCCTGCAAGACAATCTGCTCTGCTCATGGTCTCTGTATTTGCGCCTCACAATAGATTCCTTCCACTTTTTCTCCTGACTCTCCATTGCTTTGCCTCAATAAAATTTTCCTGAGATGCCTCATGTTCCTTCTTAATTCAAATTGTCTCCCATCCTCACTGAGCACATTCCACAGCTCAACAGCACATTGGGGTACACAGAATCGACCAACAACACCTTCTCTCACAAAAATCTTCAAAGAACTATTAAGAAGATGTGTGGAGGGAAGCAGAGCAAGGAACACCTTCCAGAATCTGTCACACACACCTCTGGTACTCCAAAGCCTTGGACACATTCATGCTTTCCTTGGTACCGCTTTGGTAAAGCCTTTCCAGGCCTGTGCATCCTTGACATCTCTTAGCAGAAGGTCTCTTGAAGCCTTCCAGCAAACCGAGGAACTACATCAACCACTCTGGCAGGAAATCTGAATTGCAAGCTCTTCAACTGCCCTGCTCATGCAGAGTCGTTTGAGCAGGATTTGCAGCACCATGGACAGTTCAGTGTTCAATCTCTCAGGACAGATGCTCCAACACCTCTTCCACTCTGTGGCCATCCTCACAATCAAAGATTCTTGCCTTCTTTGCACAGGGAATTCCATTTGTTTTCACTTGTGCCATTGCTCTCTTGCCCTCTATGTGTGCATTGCAGAGAACAGCCGGGCTCCTTCACTTCATTCCCTGCCATCAGCGATTTGCACACACGGATAACAACCCCCATCCATCATTGCCCACTGTGAGCCTCAGTTTTCTCAGTCTATCCTCTAAGAATGATTCTCCAACCCCTTTGCAGTCTTGTTGTCCTGAACTGATCTGGATTCACTAAATCTACTTCATTTTCTCACGGGGGAGCCCAGAACTTCCCACAACACCCTACATGGGACCTCACCAGTGCTGAGCAGACAGCTCACTTCTCCCTGCTTGGTCATAACACTTCTCCCAACCCTAACCAGGATACTTTGTGTTGGAAACCAGGAATTTATACCCTCTCTGATTTCATCAGAGGGAGAAAAGAATGTAGGATTTGAGTTAAAACCTCTAGAAAAATTAAGATTCATTAAACCACAGTAAGTTAGAAATAAATCTTTACATTTTCTAAGTGCCTTTAGTAAGAAGGAGCCTGCTATCTGCCTGAGTAGCTGTAGAAGGAGCAGAGCCCAAAAATCTAGATAAAATGTAATGCTTTGTAGGCATAATGAAAAACACAGTACAATATTGTCTTGGATTTTTTAGATCGGACGACTCACATAAACACAAGGTCGTATAAAGGACAAAACCAAGATAGAATAATTCCCGTAAATAAGATAAAATTAAGGACAAAACCAAGATAGGTTAATTCATGTAAATATGATAAAATTAGTGACAAAACCAAGGCAGAACATGCACACACAAGTGCACGTGCATGGAAAAAAAACAGTTTACATAAAATTATGCTGAAGCTGTAATGTTTTTCACATGTAATGAAATCTGGCATTAGAGGCCTGAGCAAGCCAGAAATCCCTGCCTACTTTCCCTACCCTGCTGCTGCTTCACTTTGCTTTGCTTTACATGAAACCAAGAAAGAAGAAAAGAAGAAGAGAAGAAGAAAAGAAGAGAAGAAGAAAAGAAGAAAGGAGGAAAAAAAAGAAAAGAAGAAGGAAGGCCACAGGATCCCTGTCAGACACCCGGCTCCAGACAGCCAGAGCTTGCAGCTGCCCAGAGCATCCAGCCACCCAAAGCACCTGGCCCGAGTGCACCAGAGCCCCGCTTGCCGCTCGGGATTCCTGGCTTCAGAGGCCTTGGAAAACTCACACAGTTTTCCAAGGTCTCTCCCTCAAACCACTCCTGCCTGAGGCCTGCTGCAGAGGGAAACTCTGGAAAATCCAAACAAACTTCCAAGGCTTTGCCTTGAGACGGAATCCTTTTAGCTAATACAAACTGCTCCTTCAGTTTGTTGCTTTAACAGACTGATCTTTCTATCCAATCAATAATTTTTGGTATTAAATATAGTCTCCAGTAGAATGGCTCCTCCCAGGGCACATCAACAGATTTGGGTTGTGTTTCCCACACAGGGACACCTCCTGCTCCATTTCTTCTCTTCCACAACCACAAAACAAAGGCTTTTTCAGAGAAGAAAACAATTGTTCCAACTGAAACCCAGGCATTCCTTCCTACCTGGGATGACTCCACCCAGCAAACAGCACTTGGCAGAACACCATTCTGCCCTTACAGAACCCCATCAGATGTCCAGCACTTGTCAGGTTTTCTCTGTTGGCCCAGTGGATGCAACAATGCTGCAAAGTGCAGTCCCCCCAACACTGGGGACTTGCAGCCTTCTGGATTTTGGGACACTGACCACAAGTCTCTGGGTCCAGCCCTTCAGATCTTTCTCAGGTCTCCACGCTGGGCACTGACACAACTTGGAATTGTCTGGCTTGGTTTTGAGGATCATGCAATGCTCTCCTCCAACAACCCTGGGCAAACTCCAAATCCTCTTTTTGACCATCACAAGTGGCCTCATGTTTTGGCACACAGCCCATGTGAAAATCCCAAAGGCCTGAGATCTCAAAACCTTAAAAATTAGAGAAGCACCGTTGACACCCAGAGAGCACAGTGAACAGGAAAGGCCAGGTCAGGTGTCAAACTTGGGGAGGTGGGATCAGTGTGGGGAGAGATGAAATGTGAGAGAAGGGGAAACACCTCCAGCACAGCTGCAAATCCCAGAACAGCCTGATAGATCTGTCAGGGATTGGGCCTCCTCTACAAAACACATCCACAAACCACAGCACGTGAATGTCAGGCAGTGACCTCACTGATGACACCCCATCGCTCCAATGCTTTGGTTGTTTATTCTGCTCTCACTGACATGAGCCTTCCATGCAAATCCTCTCTAATACCCACTCACACTTAAAAGCAGCAGCCAAGGTGAGAAGGAAAAGCAGTCAAGAGCATGACATGGAATCATAGTATTCCATAAAAAATGCCCACATCCCAACAGAAAAGGAAAAATGAGCTTGAGTTAGTAATTATTGGGTTGTGCTTGCAGGAGTGAAATATAAAGACCTACAAATTATACCTCGTGGTGCCTTGAATGTGGGGTAAGTGAAGTCATGTCACAGAAAAACCTGGGGAACAAAGCCATAAAACCAGATTTATCCTTCAGTTTTCTGATTTCCAAATGAGGTAAAGAAATACACTTTAATTGGCTGAGTATGTTTCCATGTAAAGATGAGAAATCCAAATAGACCTGAAAAATTGAACAAGTTCTACCAGTAATGCCTCGCGTTTTTCAGATGCTGCCACTTCATCCCTTGAAAATGGAAGGGGATGAGGTCCCCTTATCCATCAGGAAATGATCTCAAGCACCAGGACCATTCTAATCTACTGCAGAGTGACCTCTCAAGGACATCAGCAGCTCTCTCAGCATTCCTGGGTGCACCACAATGACTGATGGACATCCAGTGTCACAGAACAGAGTGCCAGTCATCAGAAGAAACCCACAAACCACAGCACATGAGGGCCACAAAATGACCTCACTGATGACTTCGCAGTTCTCTGGGGCTCTGGGTGTTTATTCATTCCTCCCTGACACACACTGAACAATCACATCCACCCAAATACCAACTCTCAGTGTGAAGCTGCCGCCAAGGTCAGATGGACACAGCCTCAAGGGAAGGACATGGAACTGCAGAATTGCAAAAAGGTAAACATTCCGTAACTCAGGACTTATTAGGCAGAAACACTGACCTAAGAAATGCCCCAGGCCCATGGACAAAGCTGTCCCTCCCTCCACGAATAACATAAAACCGGCACACAGCCTCTCTCCCTCACACACTCTCCTCCTCACACCATTACCTTCTCCTCCTGCCCTTCACAGCACCAGGTGAGTCCAGGCCCTCACCCGCCTGCTCACTCGCAGCCATGGCCCCCTCTCTGGCAGCACGCTCACACCCAGCCTCACACCTCACGCCTCCACACAGCACCCACAACACAGCCGCACAAAACAACACTAAGAGACACCCACTCCTCCGGCATCACCACCCAAAGCACACCCCACCCACCCTGCCACTGCCTGCAACAACAACCATCTCATACTACTCCGACCCCCTCCACCCACACCCCAGGCCTGCTAAACGACCTCGGCCGACCTGCGGACCCACCCCGCTGCCATCAGCTGCAACAAACAGCCTGTGCCCTGCAATGCCAGGATTCCGGGTCTCATCAACCCTTCCCCTGTGCTGGTCACCCTGCCAGACCCATCATGACCCTCCCTCCCCAGAACACCGCCGTCGATCCACCTCCTCTGCGGCCGTGGTCACTGAACTCATGTGCAGGGGGAAACCAGCCCATCTCGGGGATTTGGGGCGCTTTGGCTAGGGGCCTATGGCTATTGCCGTCGATTTGGCTATGGCCTGGGAGCCTGGCTTGCTATGGTGCAGAAGGGGCTGCTACACGCTAAGGACCCTCAGCACCAACCCCCACGACACCAACCCCCCCTCCCTGCAACCACCCCATACATTGAGGACGCCTCTCTGGCCCAAGGCTCTCCAATGGGCTCAGCGCTTTCCAGCTCCTGCTCTCAGGGCACCAGCAAGGCAGGACAGCCAAGGGGGTCAAGCCTGGCTGCCTGCAACATGGCCCCTTTCTCCTCTTGTTTTCCACAGCTCTGGCCCATCCCCTCTGCTTCTTAATTCCCTTTTTCCAGGACAGAGACATCAGGCAACTTCATCATCAGGTACTTCTAGTATGATCATGAAGTCCTTGAGTCTCTGCCACACTGCAAAGTAAGCAAAGGTCCTTGGTGATGGTTCTCTACGTGTACCTTGGCCCACCTCCTCCGTTTGCTGCTCATGATTTTTCAACTAGTTCTTTTATGCCTCAATAAATACTTTTTGCATGCACAGCATTGTGTAGTGTCCTCATCTTTCATGGCACACACTGGCAACGCTTTGCTCTCCATGCTTTCCACTTCCATGATTCCAGCCGTGGATACTCTGGCGCAGGCCAGCCCGCTCCTCAACAGACCATGAGTGTGTGCTGTGCTCCCGTTGCTGGGCACCAGTTGCTCCCACCCTTCTCATCTTCTCCCTTTCCATCTGCAAGCTCTCTTCGCACGTCCATAAAAAAATCCATTCGTATCCTGCGGGTGCCCAGAGTTGACACACATCTACAAAGCCGCTTGAGGACAAGCAAGGGTCAGAATCATCCCCTCACTTCCTGCCTCACTCGCGTGGTGACCCAGGACATGGAGGGGTTTTGGTCCTTTTGATTTCCCATGGCCAGGTGCTTGTCCAGTTCTTCAGCCACCAAATCCCAATCCTTCATTTTTGGGCAGGCTCTCAATCAACTCCTCACCCCTCCCAATACCATTACGAGAGATTGCTGGTTTGTCTGAGTGTCGGTTCAGCAGTCCCACGGCCTGCTCATTATTCAGATGTTTGAACGCTTCGGCCCACAGATCCGAACTACCTGGGCTACAGGTTTCACAGGAGATGTCACCTCATTGGCACTTTGGGCACTCATCCCGAACCTGGGCACGCTGCCTCAGCCACTCTCATCCACTCGCTGCACTACTCAGGACAACCGGGCTTGCGCTGATGCCCTGGGAGCTAGAATAGGAGAAGCAATCAAAGGCTTTCACAAAAGTTGGAGTTCAACCCCAGGCACAGCTCTCTGCTCTGCCCACCTGAGTCACTGGCACAGAACAGACACGAGCAGAGCTCAACCCATTTCCTAAGGGAAATCATCCATAGATGTTGGCCTCAAGCTCTAGAGCCCTGCCACAGCTCAAGACCCCAAAGTTTGGCTCTCTCCCCTCCCCTGCTGCTTTCCCCCTTTTCATGAAGGGCAATCTTCTGCAAGGTTTTGATGGGGTTCCAACCACGGTGAATGATGGAATGAGGCAGGTGGTTATCAGCGTATTGGATTGTGGGCAAAGCATTCTTCTTGTGCAGACAACAACCCTTGTCATGACCTGGAGAGATGTGGAGCTGATAGTGGGGCTGGGAACATCATCTGTGGGGTGGGAAATGGCAGGATGGTCCTCACCCATGGATTTGTGTCACGGGGATCCGTTCTGGAGGAGAACAGGGATGAGCTGGTGACCTCAGC